>JAPUBQ010000018.1:11866159-12466159 GCA_035578125.1 Mellilla xanthometata | reverse complement strand
TATTTTTGTACTTTATTTTTTATATAATTTATAGGCAAAAAATTTTGAAGTTAGAGAGAGATATAAATGAAAAATCCCTAGTACATTTTTCTCTACAAGCATCTAGCGGCAGATTCCGGCTCCTTGAGAGCTAATAATTGTGGCCTGGGCATGCTCCACCTTAGGTCAAAGTGTCGCTAACTCGTGTGGTTACGCGCCCTTCTGGCCGAATGCCAAGATGTAGAGTGTAAACAATATATTATGTAGACGATAGTGACCTGGAGATGTTGCGCGGGGGGCAGGTCTGCGAGGCAGGTGTCAGCGAGAGCGAGAGAGTCGCGCCGCTCTCCCTCGCACTCGCCCGCCAGCGACAGCTTCCTGCAACCAACACCATATCATTAACTAGCTGACCCGGCAAACGTTGTTTTGCCTCACTTAGGGGTATGAAAAATACATAGTGTAGCTTATATGACACGTTCGTAGATTTACCATAGCAGCGCCATCTATTGATTACTTACTCAACCCAGTCGAAAGGTATCGACATCTGTTAGAATCATTTGGAGTTAACAGATAATTGTGACTGTCAAATAATAACAGACAATAATTAGCAATAAATTAAAATTGCGACTATAATTTGAGATTTAAACTATCCTAAGTCGGATCGAACTGCACATGGTGTACGAATTTTATTATAATCGGTTAAGTGGTTTAGGAGTCCGTTGAGGACCAACATTGTGACACGAGATTTATATATATTAAGATTTAATTTAATTAATAAATGTGTGTAAAAATAATCTTCTTCTTCCTCAACCTTTTCCCACTAGGTGGGGTCGGCTCAGCAAGTTTTACTCTTCCAAACGATTCTGTTATTTGTCATATCCACATTCACTCCCTTTTCTTCCATATGCTCATTTACACAATTCAGCCACGTCTTCCTAGGTCGACCTCTATTTCCGCTACCTCGTACAACCATATCCATACTTCTCCTAGTCACATGTATTTCCTCTCTACGCATCACATGCCCATACCCATAACCTTCCGCTCTTCACTTTCTCTATCACTGGAGCTACTTTCAAACTTCCTCTAATATACTGTGCAAAAATTAATGTTCTAAACAAAATGGACACTTACAATCAAAACCTAGCAACACTACGAGTAAATTTTGTTCAAATAATTGAAAATGTCAAAGTCACGACTGTCACTCTATTCTTTATTCTGTTTTCTCTGTTATAGTTTAATTTGTTTTTATTTTCATTCGTTTAGTGTATTTGTTCCTTCTAAAGTATTGAATAGTAAAGTGTAAGCTCCGATTAATTATATAACAGATTCAGTGTTGCATACAAACACAGCACAAAAAATGCCATAATCCACCACGCTGGCCAAGTGTGGTCTTTGGATATTGTAGTCCTCAAACATGCCGGGTTTCCTCACGACGTTAAGTTATATTTGCAACAAATAGAAATAATATTAACTGTCCAAACATAGTACAGTGTAAAATCTATATAACGACACTTACTTTTTTCCTACTTTTTTTTTAACTTTGAAGGGACTGTGCATTTTATAGTGTCATAGAGAGTGGTCGTTAAATGGAGAGAATGTATCATTGTATGTAATACAAGCTAAACCAACTAAAGCCAATTGATTTGGACGCTTTAGAGAGTTTGTCGTTAATTCGAGAGTCGATACATGGAGCTTAGAGAGGCTTAGTGAATGTCCCGCGGTACTCACATGAGGTCGGGCGCTATGCTGGGGTCGCTGCACCGGCGCTGCAACGCGCGCTTCTCTCCCTCCACCAGCAGGTTGTCGCACGAGCGGGTCTTCGTCATCACCACTGCACAACAACAACAAGATATTCAATACACGCACACAAGGTAGGCTTCAGCGGAAGACTCGGAAAGCTGAAGCTCGGTTACTGAAACAGCACTTTTGTGATGCAACTCAAAGTGAATAACTACTCACATGAGGTCGGGCGCTATGCTGAATTGAATTTGTTATAAGATTTTAATCTTAAATGAATTAATGAATCTTATTTGAATTTGTTATAAGATTTTAATCTTATAACAAATTCTTTGTTGTAAAATTAAGGTTAGCTTTTGTTCCTAAGTATTTTTATTAATCAAATTCACTTCTGGTTCCTAAAAGTTCCAATATATGTATTTATAAGTTACCGTTGTTGTTGTGCGCGGCGGGCAGGTCTAGCGGCACGCGCGGCTCCTCGGCGTCGGGCCCGCGCTCGGCGCCGAACACCGCGCTCCACACCACCGCGCTCCGCACGCTGTACTCCGGCCACAGCACCTGTCGGGGGACGAGCTCGTTAATACTACACACTCGCTATATACCTGGGACTAGAGTAGTCAGCCGACTGAATAGTCAGGGGACAGAGTAGTCAGGCGACTGAATAGTCAGGGGACAGAGTAGTCAGGCGACTGAATAGTCAGGGGACAGAGTAGTCAGGCGACAGAATAGTCTATAGTGACAGTTGGTAATATTTTACACAGCAAATTTACTATGTTCTTTATGTGTTCCCTGTAATTTTTTTATTTTTGTGAGTGTTTAATAAATAATTTATATATATATCTATAGATAGCTAGTATAGATTTTTCTATTTTAAGGGTAGTTGCTACCTATACAAATACTAGAAAATACTCTACGATCATGCAAAGTAGTGGCGTTGACAAGGTATAGAGAAGATAAATTACAGACTAGAGAAGGTAGAGAGTAGATACAGTGCAGAGTAGACAATAAATAAATAAATATTAGGATACATTCACACACGGCTGGTTAGCCCCATACTGAACCATTTCTAGCTCGTATTATGGTTGCTAACACAACTGATATACTACATATACATACATACATATCTTATATATAAAATTTCCGTGTCACAGTGTTTGTTACCGTACTCCTCCGAAACGGCTTGACCGATTTTTTCCAAATTTTATATGCGTATTCAGTAGGTCTGAGAATTGGCTACTGTATATTTAGAAATAATTATTAAGGCAAAACAACGTTTGCCGGGTCAGCTAGTTATATATAAATACATAGACAAGAGACAGAGTAGACAAGGTACAGAGTAAAGAGTAACAGAGTAGTGAAGCGGCAGAATACCTGGTCTGGCGGCGGCGGGCAGTAGAGGTGGTTGCGGTAGGGCGGCGCGCGCAGCATGTGCCACACGCTGGCCGCGTCCCCCGCGCACGCCGCGCGCTCGCGGGCCGTGTTGCACAGGAACGTGCCGAACATGCACGAGTGCACGTGCACCGACAGCTTCATCTGTACACCGCGTGGGTCTAGTTATACTTCTGTTTATTTAATAATCTGCATTTTCTATACCAATGTTATAAAGTGGAAGTTTGATTGATTGTTTATTTGACGCGAATAAACTCCGAAACTACAAGTCGATTTGAAAAATTCTTTCACTGTTGGGAAGTTATATTATCCCCGAGTAACATAGGTTTATTTCTCTTTGCAACTTAATTTTATCTTATAAAGAAAATCATTTTAATTTTATCTTACTAATCGTGCTAATATTATAAATGCTAAAGTATGTGTGTATGCGTGCATATTTGTTACTTCTTTACGCTCGATCGGCCGAACCAATTTTGATGAAATTAGAGAAAGATCGGACCCTGGATTAACACATAGGCTACATTTTATCCCGGATTATCACGGGTCACCGCGGGGCGCAACTAGTATATGTTGTGGGTGGACTCACAAGATAAGCTTCGTTGAACTCGAAGGCGCAGGGGTAGTGCGCCGCCATCTGATGCACCCAGTCGAGCCACTGCAGGAAGATGGGTGACCGCTCGTTGGGCTCCTCCGGCCCGAACTGGTGCCCGCAGCGGTCCGCGAACTTGTGACCGAAGTCCAGCCACTCGCGCTCTATCAGCACGCGGAAACCCTGACCAAGTCAAAAGTTATTATTTATTAGGTTTTGTAACGGGGGTGAAAGTGTGTATGGTAAGTTCTTTATTTATCAAGGTAAAGTCTTGAAAGTTAAAATAAAGATTTTTATTGCTTCTTGGGTATGAGCACGGATTACACAAAACAAAACAAAAGCATACTTAAATTTAAGCTTTTGAGCCGTGCGTTGCTGGATCATTGCGCCGCGCTGTAGGTTTTTTGAGAACCTGTGTCGCAAGGCAGCAATCAGTTTCACTCCGCTAGCTCTTGTATACGCTAAGTACTTACGCTATATAAAACATTACACGAATCATTTACTAGAAGAACACATACTTGTTTTGTTAAAACAAAACAAAAACACTGGTCTGTGACATAAACAAAACAAAACCAAGCCAGATTGGCTTACTTGCTCTGTAGCTTTCAGAGTTACCAGTCATTAAAGAATTCTACCAAAGTGGTAGAATTCTTTGAACTTTGATAGAATTCTTTAATTAGCATTTATTATGGTAGTATTTTTAATTCAAATAAAAAAATGCTTATATGCTTACCTCTAGCGTCCTATAGTAAGGGTCGAGTATGAGCTGAGCCGCGGCGACGATCTGCGGCGTGCGGTCCCAGCCGTCAGAACAGAGCACTAACACTGGTCGGTCATCAAGCAACGGCACGAAAATATGTGCTCTCTATTTTCTTAGACTTAAAGGCTAGAATCGTTTGCTTACCTCTAGCGTCCTATAGTAAGGGTCCAGACAATCTGCAGCATGCGGTGCCAGCCGTCAGAACAGTGCACTAAAACTGGTCGGTCATCAAGCAACGGCACGAAAATATGTGCTCTATTTTCTTAGTCTTAAAGGCTAGAATTGTTTGCTTACCTCTAGCGTTCTATAGTAAGGGTCCAGTATGAGCTGAGCCGCGGCCACGATCTGCGGCGTGCGGTCCCAGCCATCAGAACAGTGCACTAACACTGGCCAGTTTCTAAGAACGGCATGACACTCTATGCTCTATCCTCTTAGTTTTAAAGACTAGAGTCGTTTGCTTACCTCTAGCGTCCTATAGTAAGGGTCCAGTATGAGCTGAGCCGCGGCCACGATCTGCGGCGTGCGGTCCCAGCCGTCAGAACAGTGCACTAAAACTGGTCGGTCAGCAAGCAACGGCACGCAAATATGTGCTCTATGTTCTTAGACTTAAAGACTAGAATCGTATGCTTACCTCTAGCGTCCTATAGTACGGGTCCAGTATAAGCTGAGCCGCGGCCACGAGGCCACACACTGGCCAGTTTCTAAGAACGGCACGGCACTCTATGCTCTATCCTCTTAGTTTTAAAGACTGGAATCGTTTGCTTACCTCCAGCGTTCTATAGTAAGGGTCCAGACGATCTGCAGCGTACGGTCCCAGCCGTCAGAACAGTGCACTAACACTGGCCAGTTTCTAAGAACGGCACGACACTTTATGCTCTATCGTCTTAGTTTTAAAGACTAGAATCGTTTGCTTACCTCTAGCGTCCTATAGTAAGGGTCCAGTATGAGCTGAGCCGCGGCGACGATCTGCGGCGTGCGGTCCCAGCCATCAGAACAGTGCATTAACACTGGTCGGTCAGCAAGCAACGGCACGAAAATATGTGCTCTATTTTCTTAGTTTTAAAGACTAGAATCGTATGCTTACCTCTAGTGTTCTATAGTAAGGGTCGAGTATAAGCTGAGCCGCGGCCACGATCTGCGGCGTGCGGTCCCAGCCGTCGGAGCAGTGCACGAGCACCGGCCGGCCGCCGAGCACGGCGCGGCACACCGTGCCCGCGGCACGCGCTATGCCCGACACGTACTGCAGCCAGAGAGTGCGGTCGAGGTTCGTGTGCCAGCTGGAAACATAGGGAACCACCATGACGACCTCGTTGGCGTAAAGGTTACCATGCCGGTCTGCTAATCAAGAGGTTCCGGGTTCGATTCCCGGTCCGGTCGACATCTTTGTGCTTAAATAAATTTGTTGGCTGTGGGTCTGGGTTTTAAATATGTATTTATATATAATACTAGCTGACCCGGCAAACGTTGTTTTGCCTTAAAAATAGATATGCAGTAGCCGATTCTCAGACCTACTGAATACGCATATAAAATTTGGTATAAAACGGTCAAGCCGTTTCGGAGGAGTACGGTAACAAACACTGTGACACGGAAATTTTATATATAAGATGTATGTATGTATATGTAGTATATCAGTTGTGTTAGCAACCATAATACGAGCTAAAAATGGTTCAGTACGGGGCTAACCAGCCGTGTGTGAATGTGTCCTAAAAAAAAAATATGTAAGTTCTGTCTGTCTGTCTCCGGGCTGTATCTCAGAAACCATAATAGCGAGAAATCTGAAACTTTTACAAGGTATGTATTTCCCGTGCCGCTTTAACAACTAATACTAAAAATTAAAAAAATACATCATTTATTGATAACACTAAAGTTAAAAGTCAAAAAATATTAAGGGAAGTCCGAAGCGAATTCACGCTCATACGGATAAACCGATTTCGAAAAAAATTGGTGAAGATATGTTAGACCTTGGTTTTAACTTGTAGCTACTTTTTTATCCCAAAAACGATAGCTGTTCCCGTGGGCTACGCAAATAACTTCAAAATCTATGTTACTTCTTTACTCTCCAACGGCTGGACTGATTTTGATGGGATTTACTTTGAAGATTGGTTAGAACTTGGATGAACACATTGGCTACTTTTTATACCGGATCAACTTATTTCTAGTAGCGCCTGTAGCTCGGCTAGCTAAGGTAATCTGACGCAATCATCGAAGCTAAGAAATGTGTTTGGATGGGTGACCATGCACAAGACTGTCGTTTTTCAACTGGCATTTTCATCTGGGCGCTACCTTGGGTCAGATGGCAAGATTGTAGGTCTCAGCTATTAGTCTCAGTATAAGCAGTCGTTAAGCCAAGTGAGAGGCCTTCGGGCGGCTTGAAAACTCTCCGACACCAGAGGCTACTTAGATCATACGATAAAGACGAAAAAACTTATTTCTATACCAGATTCACGCGTGTAACACCGCTGGACGCAGCTAGTTTATAATAAGAACTTGAAATGCCCACCACTTAGCTCGCAGACTATTTGTGCTATAAATACAAGAGACACACGTGACATTGTGTATCTGTTGTTAAACTATTACTTTGTTGCGCGCGGCACGATTCCACGCACGTGATGTACTTACATGTATCTATTATTATAACATCACAGGTACAACATTAATCATTAATATATATGTATAAATACAGTGTAAGCTCCATGTAACGTCATTCTTTAACGACAAACTCTAAAGCGTCGAAATCGAGTGGCTTTAGTTGGTTAAACTTGTATTCCATACAATGATACATTCTCTCCATTTAACGACGTTATTTAACGTCTCTATAACGCCATAAAATGCACAGTCCCTTTAGTATCGTTATATAGAGTTTACACTGTATATTCATATCAGTGGCGGTAATTTGTATCGTTAAGCGTCCTGCTAGACAAAAACCTAAAAAAAGTAAAAAGTAAAAAAAAAAAGGTAAATACTTGGGTTGATCAAAAACATATCAATAAAACATAGGCCTCTGACTTGGCTTAACGACTGCTTGAACTAAGACTAACAGCCGGGACCTACAATTTAACGTGCCATCCGACCCTTGTTAGTAGTAGGGTAATGCCACTTTTAATTGGCATTTCATATGGCCGCATAAACACTGTCTTGTGCATGGTCACCCATCTACAGACTGTCCGCATCTACCGATGCTTAACCTCAATGGTTGAGAGTTACAGGAGCTACAACTGTTATTTTACTGTTTACGGCGTAACCAGGACCAAAAACTCTAAATTACATTTTTTTCGATTAATCGAAACTCCACAGACTTCGCTGGCTCAGCCATGTGGAGAGAATTGATCAGCGCTGGTCAAAAGCCTAACTAAAAATATGTGGGTAGTTACTTGGGTTGGTCGGCGGGCTCGGCGGCGAGCGCGCGCATCTGCTGGAAGCTCTTGCGCACGTGGTGTATGTTGGGCATGCACATGAACTGGATGTCGGCCAGCGGGTAGTACTGCTGGCACTCGCAGCCGCCGCCGCGCGCGCGGTTCGTCACGGCCGACGCGTACGACCGCGCGTCCACTATCAGCAGCTTCGTTTGCTGGAAACGGACGAAATTTGGTTATAGTTGTGAGGTTTTAGGAAATGTGGGTAGTTCTATAAGTAATGTGTGCTCATTAAATAAATCAGTTAGCTGTCAACTCCGGCTTTTACTTGACGTCCCAATAATAAGTTTAATATAGACGAGAGGCAAAACTCTTTGCGTCAACCTTTATTGTGAGGACAGCGAATCAAACAAAAAAAAAAACAAATTCTGTCTATCCATTAGGGAGCCACGATGCCATACACACACACAAACACATCAAACTTAACACCACGTCGTTTTGCGTCAGGCGTTAAAAAGGATTTCACGGGTATTTTTTGCTTGGTGTATGTATATTTTAATTTTTACCACAGAAATGAGTATATCTCAAAAACGTTGGCTCGTAGAAAAAAAAGTATGAAATAATTTTTTGTAGATAATTTTATGATCTACAATTTTATCTGAAATATTTCCATGATGATTTTACCGTTTTGCTGAAAATCGCGAAAATCTATTTTTTTTTCCTTTGGCCTTGAATATGTTTTTTTCCTTACAAGGGAAAGTTGGGGAACTTTTAAATGCCGTTTTAATGATATTTTAAACAATCTTACCAATTTTCAGCTTGGTGGGAATTTATGTAACTTCGAATGTCTAAATTGACCGGACTATAAATATATCTAGTCTAATTTTTTTTTTTTATGTATATCTGAACCTTCCTTATCATTAAGTTTACAGTAGCATGCTATGTACTCTTTTTTTGGATTGCAGACTTGTTTTTGTTCCTTTTAGTTTAGTTATGTTTAAAATGCATGTTTGTAATCTGTCTGAGTGCCTAATAAATAAATAAAATAAATAAATAAAAAAAAATCATTTATCAACGCGTGTTGAAAGTCCGTCTCTGAATTCGAACCTCTATCTCCTTTTCAAGTTCTCTGAGTCACAGACGATGTCACAAACGAACGTGCCCAAAACGGGACTACATGACATGGGATGTTTAACAAGTGACTGTTAATTGTAATAAAATACAAAGAAATACAAACGTTATTGATGATTCCGCACCTCCAATTTGCGACCTTAGATTTGTTAGCGCAATGATCTAAGAATAAATTAGATATAATTAGCGCAAAAAGAGCAAGATTTATCTCTTTTTATGTGTGTACAGTACCCGATAGCAAATATTGCACATCAAGCTTTGGAAAGGGACGATCGGCTAATTTCGTTTTCGTGGAGCCTATCTCTGTCGCACAATACCAATGCGACGTATCGTCAGTCGTTATTCAAGTTTCAAACGACAGAGATAACATTCTACGAAGCCGAAATTAGCCGATTGACTCTTTCCAAAGGTCGACGTGCAATATTTATCGCCGACAGGTGTCACTTGTAAAACAACGTGTTGAGGCCAGCGCACCACGCAACACTAGTTCCTAGCGCTGTTCAAAGTTGAGGATGAAGTTGATGAAAACGCACTCACGAGAAAGATATTTATTAATCATCTTATCTTGTTTATTGTGGGGGGTGAAGTACTTCGTCCCACTATGGTGGATCCGTAAACCGTACAAAAAGTTCTAGTTATAGATTTATTGAAGCTTTCAAGATGCTTATCCCAGCAGTGAGCAGAGGTGGAAGCAAGAGCTATGCCACTTCAATTATTCCGAGCTGGGAAGAAGTGAATTTAGATCGAATTGAATTGACAATGTTGCGAGAAGCGCGGTTGGCCCCGTTTGTTAAAGTAACGTCACCGCGAGTTAGCTTTGCATCGTTTTCACCTAGCGCCATCTATTGTTATTTTAATATACTTTGTTGGCGGGCGAGTGCTGCAGGACCCGTCAGTTACAAAAGTAACGTCGCCGCAAGTTAGCTTTGCATCGTTTTCACCTAGCGCCATCTTTTGTTATTTTAATATACCTTGTTGGCGGGCGAGTGCTGCAGGCCCCGTTAGTTACAAAAGTCACGTCACCGCAAGCCAGCTTTGCCTCGTTTTCACGTAGCGCCATCTATTGTTATTTTTACGTACCTTGTTGGCGGGCGAGTGCTGCATGCCGCGGTCGGCGGAGCAGGCGGTGACGAAGGCGGCGAGCAGGCGCTCGTCCTCGTCGGAGCGCCAGCCCAGCCAGCCCACCTCGGGCTGCGACGAGCGAGCGATCACCGCGCCGTTACCGCGGTGTCGCCACACCACCGCCGGCACGCGGCGCATGGCGCGGAACCTGATACGGGAACAATCTTTTTAAAAAGCCTTCAAAATTGTTACCAAAGCTCACGAACAGAGACTTCACTATCCAGCTCCTTGACAATACACATGACATAAGAAGATTAAAAACAACGAAACCTTTCGAGTTAGTGTAGTGTTGTGTTAAATCTTAGGAGATAGCAAAATCTAAGGTGTTCAATGCTGATAATAAAACGCATGAACAAAGTGTACTCGACTTAATTGAGACATTAAGAAATGTGCTACTGAGCACATTCTTAGAGACTTTACGCTATTAATAGTTTATGTTAAAGTAAATACTATTTATTAACTTAGTAGGCAAAATTATAGTTCTATTAAGGGATTCCCTAAAAATAAAGAAGTAAGTTACTCAAGTTAGTTCTACTGAAGAACGAGCAGAGATTCAGTGAAGTGAGTTGAAGCTCCAAACTTTCGTACAAACGGGTATCGGTCAGTCACACGTTCTTCTGAGCTGACATCATTCAAGCTGTTGGCTGTCACCACGGAAGCGAAATAATTAGACTATAATAATGCTGAGTGTAACATCTCACCTGGCAACAGAGTCGAGGTCCTTATCGCAGATGTTGGCCGGCACGACGAGCAGCGGCGGGTAGGAGGGACACAGCTCGAACTTCTCGTTAGCCGAGCTCACCCGCCACGCTCCTTTCGCCGTGAACCCGAGCCGCTCCAGCTGCAATTATAAATAAAATATATATAAGGTGGGGGCTGCTTTCTTCTTAAAACATAACACGATGTGATTCATCTAAAAACAGAGTTTATTCGTGAAAAACAAATAAATTTTACAAAATTTACAAATATCAACTGGTGGAATACTAACCTAAAAACAAAGAATCGACAATCAAATGTCCACTCCTTAATATTATTAGTTTATAACAATAAACTTGAATCGCCTGTTCCACATTCACATACAAAACTGAGTTTAAATAAACTATTGTAATTTAATGATTTAATTTCACTTGTTTTAACATTCGTTTTAATTCGCTTTCCGTTATTTTTCATAAATGAACTAGTGGCTCCCTCATATGCCGCAACTGTCAGAGATACTGGAATGTCACTGTTAAGTGTCAGCACAAAGCTTACATCTCCCCCCCTCCGAGATGCAAATTTTTCTCTTCCACATTGAGTAAAAGTTTGCAGCTAAAACTATAAGTCAACAAGCATTGGAATGAGCTTTGTGACATGATATAGTCCAATCGATCTTGTTCCACGACCGGTGTTTATTTTAAATACAGAATCTGATATTTTTTTTTCTATTACAAAGGGACCAATTCTAATTTCATCCATCTTTTTCTTATTTAATTTGTTTCCATAGTCAACATATACCATGTCTCCTTCTTTAAAATCATATTGTATTCTATTCTTTGCAAATAAAAATTTATTATATTCATGCGCTTTAATGGACCTTTGGAGTGCTATTTTTCTATCTTCTTCCAAACTTTTTGTTAGTACATGTTTTTCTTTTAGCTCATGTGGTAACAAGTCTGTAGACTCACCAGATAGTAAATATTTAGGAGAAAATCCTGTTACAGAATGGTTTGTCTCATTGTATCTATTTCTACATTCTTCTGCTATTTTTGCCCAATTCGTTTTTCCTTTTAATTCATTCATTTTGCATCTTATTTTGTTTACAAGGGTTTGGTTTAGTCTTTCGTTTAAACCGTTTGAGAATGGTGTGTCTACCGCTGTTAGTATTAATTGAATATTTCGTTCCTTAAGGTAATCTTTGAACTCAATAGAATTTAAAGCTGGATATTGATCTGAGAGTAAGATTTCTATTGTTTCTCCTTTAGGAATTTTTTCAATTAGTCTGATGAAGTCTCGAGCATGTTGATTCTTGGAACATAGGATATATGCATATCTAGTGAAATGGTCTACCAGTAGATGTAAATATCTTTTTGCCGATCTTTGACCACCAAATCCTCCTATTGTATCCACTGACATTATTTGAAAAGGTTTCTTAGCTGGGCCTAACTGCGACAGAAAACCATATTTTCTATTCAATCTTGTTTTATTTCTTATACATATCTCGCAATTTTTGCATATATTTTCAATGTTTTCTGATAGATTTGGTGCAGTATAAAAGGGTTTTATTTTAGATTCTGTTTGTTTAATTCCAGTATGGCAATATTTTCCATGGGTCTTTCTTATTATGACTTTACTGTAGTCTTCACTCAGAATTATTTTTTTCCTATTTTTCCCATTTTTTTTATAATAAATTCCGTCTTCTAAAATAATGTTCCGTGCATTTTGTTTTATTTGTAAATTTTGTGCTTGATCACATTTTATGCCCTCCATATCAATAATATTTACCGTCCTTAAGTTTTCTTCATTATTTTCATCTGTGTCTAACACTGGGTTTCTACTGAGACAATCCGCCTCTGCATTATCTCTTCCTGGAAAATATTTTATTTCGCAATTATACTGCGATAGATAATGTGACATATCGCCTAGTTCGTCGTCAGGTCTGTTTCTTACGTTTAACTTCTCTAAAGGCTTGTGATCTGTATAGACAGTAAAATAGTTTCCAATCAACCAATGTTGCCAAAACTTTATGCTCTCTTTAATGGCCAAACATTCCAAAAATATAGCTTTTTTATTTTTTTGTGTTTCATTAAGTTTTTTTGAAAAATATGCTACTGGTTTTTCTTCTCCATTTTCTTGGATTTGTTTCAAAACGGCTCCTATTCCTACAGCACTTGCATCTGTATAAATAAATATTGGTGCTTGTGGGTTATAAATGGCTAGTATTGGTGTGGAACATAGATAATCTTTTATTTTCTGAAATGCATCCTCACACTGGTTTGTCCAATTAAATATTTGACCTTTTCTCAGCAAATTATGCAATGGATCAAGGACTACTGAGACATTTGGAATGTATTTCCCATAAAAATTGATTTTTCCTAAAAATTGCCTTATTTGTTTTCTATTTTGAGGAGCAGGAAAATCTCTTATTGATTTCAAATTGTCTTTTAGGGGTGTAATCGTATTCTCTTGTAATATATGGCCTAAATATTTAACAGAGTCAGATGCAAACTTACATTTTGTGACCTTTAGCCTGAAACCTTCTTCTTGAATAGCCTCTAATAATTTCTTTAAATGTATGATATGTTCATCAAATGTCTTTGAGAAAATTAGTATATCATCAATAAAATTCACAGCAAATCCTGTCAGACCATTTTTCCTTATGATATTACTTAAAATCCGTTGAAATATTGCTGGTGATGTTTTAAGGCCGAAGGGTAAACATGTCCACTGGTAATGACCTTCTTGCGTTACAAAACTTGTTTTGTGTCGGTCTGTAATTTTCAACGGAATGGACCAAAAAGCTGAATTTATATCCAATGTTGTAAAATACTTACAATTTATTGTTTTTGTTATTAAGTCCTCTATGAGAGGAAATGGCTGTGATTGTGGTACAATTATTTTATTTAAATCTCTAAAATCTATGCACAATCTACTTTTTTTTCCTTCATCCCTTTTAAAAGCCAAGGTAACAGGTGCTGCAAATGGACTGTAAGACTCTTCAATCAGTTCATGTTTCAAAAGTTGTGAGATTTGATTTTCTATTTCTGCCTTGTCTTGGATTGAACACCTATAAGGTCTTTTATAACAATATTTCTCAACTTGCAAATCTATACAAGCTTCATAATTCTTCACTTTTCCAGTATCATATTTGTTCTTAGCAAAAATTTCAGTGTAACTATCCAATAGCATATTGATTTGTTTTCTTTGATCAGCATTTAAGTGTTCTGTATCTGTGTTAAATTTGTTTGTATCTATACCTTCATTAAAGTTTACCGCATACTCTTTTCCTTCTATATTTTCTGTTTGTTTATGTTCACACATATTCTCACTACTTATATTAAAACAGTTTTCCTTTTTGATTTGGATATTTAAATTCTCATCATGAGTCAATCCAAATTTTTGTATTGAATCCAATCCTATTATTAGATCATACTCAAAATTTTCATTTCCAAAGATAAATGCATTTAATTTCATTTTCTTATGCAATATTTCTGCATCCAATTTAATTAAACCTTTAGTTTTACCCCCTCCACTTATTGTTTTTATTGTGTTATAACGATAATTTGGTTTCATACTTTTCACGTGTACTAATTTTGAGTTTATTAATGTTATTCGTGAACCAGGGTCATACAGTCCCTTGACTTCTAATGTATCATTTAACATCACTGCAATTTCAATTAATGGAGGGAATTCTAGTTTTTTGGATCTTCATCACTAAGTTCAACTTTTAATATTGAATTAGAGTTAAGGTTTTTATCATCTGTAGTCTTTTTATCATAGTTATACCAGCAAATATTCTCTGGATGAAATCTATTTAATTTTCCTTTATTTTCACAAAGCCTGCACATTTTTTTCCCTGTTTGTTTTATTTCTTGCTTATTATATATTTTATTTCCAGTGCTTAAGTTTTTCCTTGTGTCGTTTCTTCTTATTAAACTTTCTAGTCCTCTTATGCAGCTGAATAAGTCGTTAACTTCCTTAAGGGTCTCTCTGTCTATTCTATCCATTATAAAGTTTGGTAGACCGGTGGCAATCAAATAAATCAGGGTTTGTGTATCTATTGATTTGTTTATTTCTAGTAACAGTCTCTCCTTTTTAAGAGCGTATTCTAGCATTGATCCTTGTATATATTTAAAACTCATAGCGTACCTGATTGACGACCAGCCCTTATCTGCAAATGTTTCACAAAAACTTTTCTTCCATACTGACCAATCTGAATCTATAGTATGTTTGATAATCATTGAGCTGTACCAATCCAAACAAGTCTCATCCAATAGTAATTTAAGAATTTCTATTTTTTGTATATCTGTATCTATATGTAAACGTACACATTCACTTTCAAAAGAATTTATCCATTGTTCAATACTTGCTGTATGTCTTGAAAATGCCTCCATTGAAAATTCTGCTCTTAATTTCATCTTATTTTCTTTCTTTTTCAACGGTGTTGGTTCCATTGATAGAGGCCCATCATTTTGTTCTAATTTTTCAAGTAAAAACCCATCAATTTGTAAGTTGTCATCATCTATATATGTTGTCTTCATTTCCTTGGTTAATGTAATCCAAACCTGCCGCTTATCGTGCCTTTTCTGGAGCGATTTTTTTATTTTGTCAAATATTTCGTGTTTCACTATTTCTTTGTGTAATTGCACTGGTTGATACTCCTTAGGCACTACAAAAGTTTGGTTTTGTGTATCCGTAATGGAGGTTATAGCGTAAATATTTGTCTTGTTATCATCAGGTTTGGCTTTTACAACAAATTCAAATCTCAATTTTTCCATTTTACGTATATTTCTTCCTTCACATGTATATGAATTGTCGATTTATAAGGTGGGGGCTGCTTTCTTCTTAAAACATAACACGATGTGATTCATCTAAAAACAGAGTTTATTCGTGAAAAACAGATAAATTTTATAAAACTTACAAAATATATCAACTGATGGAATACTAACCTAAAAACAGAGAATCGACAATCAAATGTTCATGCTTTAGTATTATTTGTTTATAACAATAAACTTGAATCGCCTGTTCACATACAAAACTGAGTTTAAATAAAGTATTGTAATTTAATGATTTAATTTCACTTGTTTTAACATTCGTTTTAATTCGCTTTCCGTTATTTTTCATAAATGAACTAGTGGCTCCCTCATATGCCGCAACTGTCAGAGATACTGGAATGTCACTGTTAAGTGTCAGCACAAAGCTTACATATATTTATTGCTCCTTGGGTATGAGCACGGATTATAAAAAAAAAACAAAAGTATACTAAAATTTATTTATTTACAACCAACATAACAATGATATAAAATACTAAACTAAAACTTAACCTAGAAAAGTCCAGGGGTAGAGGAAAAGGTGCCCAAAATGCTGGCAGCGCCACGTTGGTTGGCAATGCTTAGTTTCTGACCGAAATAAAAGCCAGCATTCTGGACACCCGAAACCAAAGTATACTTATATTTAAACTTTTGAGTCGTGCGTTGCTAGATCATTGCGCTTTGCCCCAAATATGGTTAATTAGTATATCTCCTTTAGTTATCTTATTGCCACTTGCCGAACGAAAACTTCTAGTTGCCTCAAGGCTATAGTACAAGTTTTTTCGAATATGTAAAGCTGTATTTTATAGTTTCCGTTTTGGTAAAGTTCTATCCAAATCCAAATATAAGACATTTTAACTGATTGGTTTAGGTTATATTTTTAACAAACCTACATATATTGTCCTACTGTTGGGCAAAGGTATAGACAAAATAAGGAATGAGTAAATTAGAGGAAGTGTGAAAGTAGCGCCAGTGAGGGAGACAATAAAGAGTGGAAGGTTAACGTGGTATGGACATGTGATGTGTAGAGAGGAGATGCATGTCACTAGGAGATGTATGGACATGGTAGTGCAAGGAAGAAGAGTAAGAGACGAAAAAGACATGGATGGAGTGTGTGAATGAAGACATGAGAGAGAAAGGATTGAGTGTGGAGATGACGTCTGGTCCTCTCTTGCATAAACTTACATATTAATATTACTACAAATTCTCGCAAAACTTTTATAAAAACTTCCTCAATTAATATTTACAAAAATAATACCTCTTTATATAATCCTGTAATTAGAATGTGTCGCCAATACAATGATATTCTTATCCACCATCACCTCGCCATTGATATATTTAATAGTAGCATAGTCAAATTTAAGAAAAATATTTTTGATTTATTGAAATTAGAATAACTAACTTATACTAAACTAAATTAAATTGTAGCTTAACCTATTTGTCACCAACTAGTTATGTAGTTTTGTTTTGATTCTTTGTTTCTTTCTAATACTTATATTTGTTCATGTTGTGTACACATAGTTAGGAAAATAATCTAGTTTTGATCCTGGCCTGGTTAATTGATCTATTTTAGTTATAGTTTTGAATATTTTCTGTTTTGTGAACCATAATAAATAAAAATAAAATAAAAGATAGAGGAGAGTGGAAGAAGAAGATTTGCCGTGCCGACCCCACCTAAATGGGATAAGGTGAAGAAGAAAAAGAAGACTTGACTTGGTAAATATTGTTTTTAATCACTTAGCCAATCGATGTGAGATAAATACCCAAATATGAATATTTTCATACATTTCAAAGTTCGAGTGTGTTCTATGTTGTAGTTTCATTATCTATGATGTTATAATATTAGATAAATGTAAGTACATCACGTGGATGGAGTGTGTGAATGAGGACATGAAAGAGGTGAGTGTAGAAATGGCAATGACGGCTGGTAGAGGAGAGTGGAAGAAAATTTGCTGTGCCGACCCAACCTAAGTGGGATAAGGTAAGGGAGAATAAATAAATAAATATTAGGACTCATTTCACACACGGCTGGTTAACTCCATACTGAAGCATTTTAAGTTCGTGTTATGGTAGCTAACACAACTGATATACTACATATACATACATATATATTTTATATAGATACATATTTTACACCCAGACCCACAACCGACAAATTTAGTTAAGCACAAAGATGTCGGCCGGGCCGGGAATCGAACCCGGAACCTTCTTCGCAGTCCGGCATGGTAACCGTTGCGCCAACGAGGTCGTCAGAGAAGAAGGCGATTTGCTGTGCCGACCTCTCCTAAGTGGAATAAGGTGAGGAAAAAGAAGTAGAAGGTTTATATATGGTGATAGGTGGGCACGCGTACCTCTGCGGAGAACCAGTGCGCGCGGTCAGCCTGGGAGGCTCGCAGCAGCATGCGGTGCACGGAGGCGGCGGGCTGCTCCCGCGCCCAGGCGGCGTACGCGGCGGCGAACGTCTCCTGCGCAGACGCCAGCGGCACCAGCGCTGTGCTCAGCCGCCGCCACCACTCCACGCACTGCTCGCCCGACGTGAACGAGCATCTGGGGGCAAGCGGATACTCTCATCATTTCTTTTTTTTTATTAGTACACATTCACACACGGCTGGTTAGCCCCATACTGAACCAATTCTAGCTCGTATTAAAAAAAAACTGTGGTTGCTAACACAACTGATATACTCTATATACATACATACATATTATATATAAATACATATTTAACACCCAGACCCACAGCCAAAAAAATTAGTTAAGCACAAACTAGATGGCATGGTAACCTTTACGCCAACGAGATCGTCAATTGTGAAGCTCCTGTAGCTCGACTGAGTAATACTAATTGATATTAATTCGAATTATGATATAGTCAAATGTATAATATGACTAGTTGACCCGGAAAACGTTGTTTTGCCTTAATAATTATTTCTAAATATACAGTAGCCGATTCTCAGACCTACTGAATACGCATATAAAATTTGGAAAAAATTGGTAAAGCCGTTTCGGAGGAGTACGGTAACAAACACTGTGACACGGAAATTTTATATATAAGATGATAATGTATTTGTGTATGTTTTTGTTTTGCGTACATTAGTGATAAAAAGATAAAACAGGTAACAAAATTATGATCTACCTAATTGCTAAGAGAGATTTATTATTCTATTTATTCATTTATTCACAAATAGATATAAGGGAGACACTGCTTTCTTCTTAAAACATAACACGATGTGATTCATCTAAAAACAGAGTGTATTCGTGAAAAACAAATAAATTTTACAAAATTTACAAATATCAACTGGTGGAATACTAACCTAAAAACAAAGAATCGACAATCAAATGTCCACTCCTTAATATTATTAGTTTATAACAATAAACTTGAATCGCCTGTTCCACATTCACATACAAAACTGAGTTTAAATAAACTATTGTAATTTAATGATTTAATTTCACTTGTTTTAACAATAGTTTTAATTAACTTTCCGTTATTTTTCATATATGAACTAGTGGCTCCCTCATATGCCGCAACTGTCAGAAATACTAGAATGTCACTATTAAGTGTCAGCACAAAGCTTATAGATATTGTACATAGGGGTTTTTATTGACAAGTCCATACTGTATCTTGTTAATGATATTAATTGTATTTGTAATAGGATACCTTATGATGGGAAAAATATTCTATTCTATAGGGATGTCTCAGGTCAAAGATATCAGAAACCTAACCAACCTTCTCTGTTTATATTATATTATCTATCTTTTAATATATAAATTGTCCATGTCACAATGTTAGTTACCGCATTACTTCGAAACGGCTCGACCGATTTTTACCAAATTTTATATGCGTATTCAGTAGGTCTAAGAATCGGCTACTATCTATTTTCCATACTCTTAAGTTATAAGGGTTGTTCACCCTTAATTTTTTTTGTCAATTTTTTTGTTTTTATTTTTTTATAATGAGGCATTAAAATACATACAACACCGGACATAACGACATAGAAGGGACCATTGCTTTGGACGTTGTCTGATAAGTTGTTATCCTACTAATATTATAAACGCAAAAGTTTGTGTGTAGGTGTATAGGTATTTTTGGTACTATTCACGCTCAAACGGCAGAACCTATTACGATAAAACTTTGTATGAAAATAGATTTAGATTTTGGATTAACACACCTACTTTTTATCCCGGATTAACGCGGGTAACAAAGCGGAGCGGAGCTGTTTACTAGCTGCTAGCTACTAGTAGTCATATCCTAATCTTAATATATATAAATCTCGTGTCACAATGTTTGTCCTCAGTGGACTCCTAAACCACTAAACATAGAGAGATAGGATAGTTTAAATCGCAAATTATAGTCGCAATTTTAATTTATTGCTAATTATTGTCTGTTATTATTTGACAGTCACAATTATCTGTTAACTCCAAATGATTCTAACAGATGTCGATACCTTTTTACTGGGTTGAGTAAGTAATCAATAGATGGCGCTGCTAAATGGTAAATCTACGAACGTGTTAATTATAAGCTACACTATCTATTTTTCATACCCCTAAGTGTGGCAAAACAACGTTTGCCGGGTCAGCTAGTTCAATTATATGTATCTAAGTATATTATAAAGAAGACAAAAGAAATTCAAGTGCACTGAATGTACATATAGATACATATAGTATCGTCTATATCCCGTGCGGTAACGCACGTGACTGTAAGTAAACCGGTCACATGGCTGCACACGAGCTACAGATTGATGACTCCACACGATGTACATATATATACTTATCTACTACAGGGTAAAGGACGTATGCAACTTAATGTAATAAGTCGTTTATATCCTTTTAGTAATATAATAAACGCGAAATTTTGTTCACGCTAAAACGAGTGAACCGATTACGCTGAAACTTGGTATGGATATAGTTTAGAAATTGGATTATCACATATGCTACTTCTAATACTGAAAAAATCTTTTTTTGCACTTTTTATGTGTTATACATACATAGATTTAAATCGATACATTTTTAACACCGAGACCAAGAGCAAAAAAGTTTGTACATCACAAAGATGTTGGCCGTGGCGGAAATCCAACCCGAGACAGTGGTTGGCAGTCCGGTATGGTAACCATTACGCCAACAAGGTCGTCATGGTAGTATATTGATTTATATTAAATACTCTTACAGCTACTAATACAACTTACAGTTACATTTATTTACTGACTTAGCATAATTTACAAGTATTTTATAAATAAATATATTTTATAATATTGTGCATTCATTTCATTCCTTGTGCAACAAATTTCCCTTGCAATCCAAAGAGGCAATGCGGCAAGCCTGATGGGCACGTTTGGGCGGATGGCTTAATTTTTTTTTTCTGTTAACTAAATTTTCGTCTTTTCTAAGCTTTGTAAATATTGATAAATTATAATATTATGCTGCAAGTAAAATATTTTTCGTATTGACTTTTCATTTTATTGCTTGGAAATAAATAAACAGTAAACATGCAATTCTTATTATTTCAATTTAATACGTGAAGGTATTACCTAAGTAGGTTACGCCATTATTTGCATACAATGAGATTAACAATTTTATTATCATTATTATTTGTTCAAATACAAAAGCCTACATACGTATTATTAAAATTATTCAAAAATGAATATGAATGAACATACAGTAGGTAAGAATTACCTAAAACACTGACAACCGGACCTACATTTTTCCTTTTAGAAGAAGTAAAATTCATTGTTTACCCTTTTAACCCTAGATGGCTAAAAAGCAGGAAGTTATAAGTGTGACATTGTGACAGTTTTTTTTTACAACTTCAAGGTTTGCGTTTGACCACAGCTTGCCTGGTGTTAAACAATACTATGGTCTACGATGTTAAAAGCTTACCTAGATAATACCTATTAACTTTAGATTTGAAGACCCCCAAGCATATGTTTGACGATCTCGTTGGCGTAGTGGTTACCATGCCGGACTGCCAATTAGTAGGTTCGGGGTTCGATTCCCGCCACGTCAACATCTTTGAGCTTAACTAAATTTGTTGGCTGTGGGTCTGGGTGTATCTATATAAAATATGTATGTATGTATATGTAGTATATCAGTTGTGTTAGCTACCATAACACAAACTAGAAATGGTTCAGTATGGGGCTAACCAGCCGTGTGTGAAATGTGTTCTAATATTTATTTATTTATTACTTAACTATTTATTACTTGAGCACAGCTTGCCTGGTGTTAAACTATACTTTGGTCTACGATGTTAAAAGCTTACCTAGATAATACCTAGTAACTCTAGATTTGAAGACTCCCAGGTATATGTTTGTGTAACCGTATCACGCGCATCAACAAAGAAAACATTTGCTGTTTTAAAAGAGTTCGTTTCGTCCTGCTCACACTCATTTGTTTATGCAAGCGAGAGGTCAGAGGAAAAAAACATTATAAAAATTCACTATTTAAGCATGTCCAGATAATACTATCGTTGTTATTGAAGGAAAATTTCGGTTTCCGTATATTCTGTTGCAATGCGTAACGTTATCAGCAGAGCGCCCTACTTTCGGGAAGATATAAACATAGGAATGTACAATGACATTCTAAAAATTTTTTTACGACCTCGTTGGCGTAATGGTTACCATGCCGAACTGCCAATCAGAAAGTTCCGAGTTCGATTCCCGGCACGGCCAACAACTTTTTGCTAACTAAATTTACGGGCTGTGGGTCTGGGTGTTAAATATGTATCTATATAAAATATTTATGTATGTGTATGTAGTATATCAGTTGTGATAGCCACCATAACACAAACTAGAAATGGTTCAGTATGGGGTTAACCAGCCGTGCGTGAATAACAAATACTAGGACACATTTCACACACAGCTGGTTAACCCCATACTGAACCATTTCTAGTTTGTGTTATGGTGGCTATCACAACTGATATACTACATACACATACATATTTTATAAATTATTTTATATAAGTAGTACGTATAATTCCAAAAGTCGTAGCTCAAAAGTTTTTTGTCTAGACTAAGTTGAAATTAACTTGAAACTCCTAACCTCGGTGTTATTCTGTGGCGCGTCAAGCATCGCCATCCAATCGTACTCGTAATGATGCAAGTTAAGTAACACGATCAAGTAATCAAGTAGATTTAAGTGGAACAACCCAACTGGCCAGTCTCGGACTTTGCACCGCGATTTGTTTGTACGTGTACAGAGTTACTTGTAACATTAAGAAGGCACAGACACTCAATTCCTTTAGTATATTATCTATATTTTATATATGTATTAGGTTACTTATATCTTGTATTATTAATATTATATGTATGTTTTTTATTATTCTTTATTGTACACTACGTCCTTCTTTAGTTGTTTATAAATTCCTTTCCATCCAAAGGTTGCCTGGAAGAGATCGCTTTAAGCGATAAGGCCGCCAATTGTGGCACACTAATTTTAAGTTAATTGTCTTATACTGTGTCTTTTTTATTTATGTGTCCAATAAAGAATTTATCTATCTATCTATCTATCTATCTATCCTTTAAGAACCAAATAAAAGACTGGTATTTGTCATCACTGCTTTAGGATTTCCCTTATTTCTCTTTCTAAATTGCTGCTTTTTTCTGGTAAGTTAATATATTATGTATTATTATATATTAGTGTATTTATTTATCTGTGTATGTATGTTATATATATGTAATATGTATTTATATATTATAGCTATAATATAATGTTATTTACTTGTTTATTTTAAGTCCTCCATCATAATTATAAGTAATACTATTCTTTATTGTGCAACCCCTCTTTTTTTCTCGTCATTTCAACTCCTTTCCATCCAAAGGTTGCCTGGAAGAGATCGCTGTTAGCGATAAGGCCGCCGTTTGTGGCCCTTTGTAAATCTTTTTATGTTGTTACTTTTTATTTGTAGTACCTTGTATACTTTGCCCAATAAAGAGTTAATTTATCTATCTATCTATCTTGTTACCTTTACAGAGTGACTTCTTCTTCTACGTATTAGCTAAGTGGCCAAGCTCTGGTGTGGAGAGTTTTCAAGCCGCCCAAAGGCCTCTGACTTGGCTAAACGACTGCTTGTTCTAAGGCAGCAGGGACCTACAATTTAACGTGTCATCCGACGTAATCAATCATTTATTAAACAAGCTAGTTCTTATTTATTCAAAACTAGATGTAGTTTAAGAGGGGTGCCAAACTTACATCTTTATTCCTGAGTTTGAAATGTCGAAGTTGGCGTAACACAAGTTTATGGCTAATTTAGAAACCAATCTGGCACGTCTAAATATATGTTTTTTTCTGAAGTACTATAGTTACTTTTTATTCTGTTATCCGATGTCTAGACAAACAATTTTTCTTTTACAACCTTTGGAAGTTCGCGACAACAATTCAGTTGTTCCATACAAAAGCAAAGTATAAGGAAAATATTTTTCGCGTATTTCCAAAACTGGTAGAACAATATTTGTTTTATGTAAATGTTACTTGGAAGAGATCGCTAGATCGCTTAAAGCGATAAGGCCACCGATTCTGTCAAACTATATTAATTTTAGTACTTATTGTAGTTTAAATAGCTTTTGGGTCCAATCATAAATTATCTATGTATCTATGTAGACGTATCTAAGCCGTAAAGGTATTACGTTAGTCGCCGGTAGCCCTGTATAAGTACACCAGAGTATAGCGGTATCTTGCGGCTTCTATTTCTATTCAACAGGTTTCCGATGTTGTTATGACATTGGTTTTGGTTGGATTTGTTTTCGTTTTTGCTAAGTGACTGCCGCTTGTTTACATCTAGACGGATGTCTGTCGCCTTTTTTTTTGCAGATTTACAACTACAGCGTAAACTCCATGTAACGTCACTCGATTTAACGACAAACTCTCTAAAGCGTCGAAATCAATTGGCTTTAGTTGGTTTAGCTTGTATTCCAATTACAATAGTCGTAGTTCGAAGGTTTTTGTCTAGACTAAGTTGAAATAAACTTGAAATCGCTAACTCTCAAGGAAGCGGTCAGAAGACAGCATGGCGACAGATTTTCTAGTCATTGATTCTCTTTTACTGCTTTAAATTTGACAGACTCATTTCAGTACGTTAATTTTAGCCCGAAAATCCCTCTCCAGATTTATTATTATCACTAGTTGAATTGTTTTTCGTTTTTTATTTTCAAAACACAACTTTCTACCTCAATATCATCGTCAATGACCATCGATTATGCAGCGCCTGTAGCTTGGCTAGCTAAGGTGATCTGACGCGATCATCGAAGATCAGCAACGGTCGATGCGGTCGGTGTTTGGATGGGTGACCATGCACAAGACTGTCGTTTTTAAATTGGCATTTTCATCTGGGCGCTACCGAGGGTCTGATGTCACGTTTAATTGAATTGTAGTAAGTTAAACCGGGATAAAAAGTGGCCTATATGTTAATCCAAGGTATAACATATCTTCAAGGTAAATTTCATCAAAATCCGCCCAGCCGTGGGACCTTGAAGCAGTAACATAGATTTTGAAGTTATTGCGTATCCCACGGGAACCGCAATTGTTTTCAGAATAAAAAGTGGCCTATGTGTTAATCCAAGTTTTAACCTATTTCACACCAAACTTCATCAAAATCGGTCCAATCGTTTGATCCTGAAGAAGTAACAAACACACAGTGAAGAAGTAACAAAGATACACACACACACACACACAAACTTTCGCATTTATTACATTAGTAGGATTACAGAGAAATTATGTTCAGGTGCCCATGTTAAAGCACAGAATAATACTACCTGTACTAAGTTTTTCCAAAAAAAAAAAGGAACCGGTACATACCTGAGAGTCCGTCCGTTCTTAGCGAGGACGACGAGATGCGTGAGGTCGCGTATCTCGAGCGCGTCTATGAGGCGGACCGGCATGGAGACGCCGGGCCCGGTGCGCCGGCGCGGCTGCGCGTGCACTCGGTAGTTGGACATGGCGATGGTGCCGCCGTCCGCCATGCGTCCCACCCACTGTGGACCAACGCTGCTCGTTAGTTATGCGCGCCTGGTACCGCCGGCTGGAGTATACCCACAAATATGTTAGAAATGTAACTAACTTATTTGACTTAGGCGTTACTTTTCGGAAATCCATTGTAATTTTTTTTTAATATTTAAATTTTTCCTTTGCATATCTTTAATTTGGTTTCAGATCACAGCGGAAGAACACAAAATATATTATTTTTTTTATCCTTGATAGGTTAGCGTTTGACTACAGCTAGCCTGATGTTAAGCTGCACTGCAGTCTACGGTGTGGCACGCTTACCTAGAAGATACCTATTGACTCTAATTTTGAAGGCCCCCGGATGATACCTCTCAGGAAATAGAGACTCAGGTAGTGAGTTCCAAAGCTTCGCAGTCCTCACAATAAAGGTCGACGCAAAGCGTTTTGTACGAAAGTTTAATACTTCCATGTTAGAAATTTTGTCACTATATCTCTTTACTATCTCTACTTTTGTGCATGAGGACTTGAGTGTGAAAGGAATGAGTGAATGAAAGACTGAACGACGGCTGATAGAGGAGAGTGGAAGAGGAAATTTTGCTGTGCCGACACCACCTAGTGGGATAAGGCAAGGAAGAAGAAGTTCTATTTACTCTCAAAAAACTCTGTTTTTGAGATTAAAGAAATGTCTTGGTTGAGAGATAAGCTAGTCAAGTGCGGGTGTGCGGATGACACACTTTAACAGATTTTATGATCCTCAGAGCAAGTGGGTTGGTTTCACACTGTAAGAGCGAGTTCCACACTTATCTAGAAAACAAGCCATGGGTGTAGTGCTAGATTCGATCCGGAGTATCACGGACTGACTTTTCAACGTTTTTCACCAGTAATTATAGACTAGGCATGCTCGATTTTCAGCCAGAGGTTTAAGCAAACGAGTTAGACTCTGTACAGTTAGCTGTACACAGTAATTAATCTAGGCTTTCTTTCGATCAAACAAACTAACCATTTTGATATTACGAGTACATCAAAGTAAAAAGGAAACTTTTCCAAACAAACTTGGAACAAACATTTGAATGTCTGTCAAAGAAATTACTTGCGTGTATGTACATGTGAGAAGCAATTGCTAAGCTTATTTCTGTACACAAACTGTCATAAAAGTGAAATTCTTTATGAAACCGCTCTCTTGTTTTCTTAAAGAGGTCATCAATGACGTAATCAGCTTAATTCACGTTTAATAGCTTGGTCCAATTAGCCAAGAAAGTAGACAGATAAGAAGACCACACGGGCCGGCTGTGAAATAACAATAGCTGATAGCGAGATAGCCAAGTCTTTAATAACACCAGTTGAGTTTTTATCTTGCACATTACATTATCTTGGCGTTTTATTTGAAAGGAAAGTTGGAAAATTGACTGTGATTAGTAATTTTAAACAAAGTATTTAATTATTTTTTCTATCGTTACAGCTATGCCATATATGACAGGCAGGGCGCATAGCCACACAAGTTAGTGAGACACCGGCCTAAGTGGAGCATGCCTAGTGTGGATGGATGCCGCCCGAGCTGGACCAAAAATATATATTATACGTTCGAACAATAACAACAATAGACAACAGAAAAGTAAAAATGGTAGGCCACGTTATACGACATGACAATTTCATTAAAAACATCATAGAAGGAAAGATAGAAGCCAGGAGGGGAATAGGAAGACCTAGAAGGTAATTTTTAGACCAAATTAAGAAGAAGGCGAAAGTCATGTCGTATAGGGAGGTCAAGGATTCGGCCGCAGATAAGCCTACAAAAAAACTCAACAAATAAAAAACCCAGCTCTTAAATATTAATTGATTGGACAATAAAAGTCCCTTATACATTATTATTTACACCCGTAAATAAGTATAAACCACGACAGCCAACGTCATGTAATAATTAAATTTGACCTTTTGACAATGTAAACAATACAGTTGTGCAAATTGCAATTGTCTTTGTACGTCACAACGTAATTACCAGCTGAACTTTGTACGTATCTCTTTGGGACGATAACGCTCCGTCGACGACCAGGTCGGAATGCAAAATACTCCGAAGTTATTGGATATATAGGATGTACATAAAAAGGCAAGACTCGAATCCGAAACGAAGTAATTCGTCAGAGAACGAAAGAAACCGACAATGCTCAACGCATCAGTAAGTTGAAGTGGCAATGGGCTGGTCACATCTGCCGCAGAACCGATAACCGCTGGGGTAGACGAGTTCTGGAGTGGAGACCGCGTACCGGCACACGTAGTGTAGGACGTCCTGCAACGAGGTGGAGCGATGATGTACGCAAAAAAGCGGGCAGTGGATGGTGATGATATGATATATACGAGACAGGATTGGATCGCGGGGAAAGACCTGGAGAGTCCAGCAGTGGACGCAGACAGGCTGATGATGAATCCATATTCATGGTAAAGACGATGAAATGGGCAAATTCTTGAATATACTGTTTTATCGTTGAATATCTTAAACAGTTTAAAATATTAAAAAATATTTAGAGACCCTCTAAAGAACAACCCTACGAATATTTATACCAAATTTTGGTACCAATCAGATTTGTGATCAGAAAATAAAAACGTATTCAAAAATCTAAAATTAGATGCACATTTTTTTCATATTGAAATGAATAATCGAATCAAGGCGTTTATTTTTGGTGGAATCGCTTAAAAACAACTGACTATTCCACGAGCATCCTGTATACTAAGTTTATTATCTAGCCTATTGGTACCAGCAAGTTCATTGAACCCACTGCATCGACCTGGTGACCTTTAGGGCATCGTTATCAACCGATGCGCGTGTCTGAATGTCCGTAGGTATTATAACACTATTAACTATTACACTGTTTGTGTCCAACTAACTTGATCGACGTGCCACTGAATTAAAATTTAAAATCAGCCTAATTTAGGTATTCCAATTTTAATTGGTTATTTTATCAACATAGTGCATCTGATTTGAGACTCACTATCATACCACAACTATATGACGTCAAGTATAAGCGTAGGAGTTTTGGTTTTCATCAGTAGTAGGCGTAGATAACATGCGGTTTTCTATATGAGTATGATAACATTATTTTCAATATTAAGTGTGTGTGTAACTCATTTATTCACAATACATAGATAGATCGAGCCAATAGATATTTATTGTCTCGAACTCGAAACGCGTCAAGCAGTAAGTAATGCTTGATCATTTAGTCACTTTTTTGCGTTTTGATATATGTATTATTTTATCTCTCTTCGATCATCTTGCACACCGACTCTGCTGCTCTGCTCATTTCATCCATTCTGTTCATTATTCTGCTCTACTAATCTCGCTTACTTTAGCGCTTAATACACCACGCTTTACTCATCTTGCTCACTCTACCGCTCAATTCATCTCGCTCGCTCTGCTCATTTCGCTCAATCTAACGCTACATTCACCACACTCGCTCGCTCTGCTTATGTCGCTCACTCTACCGCTCCTTCTGCTCTACTTATATCGCTTATTTTAGCGTTCAATTCACCAGACTCACTTTGCTGACCTCGCTCACTCTATCGCTTAGTTAACCACACTCACACCGCTCATCTCGCTCGCTTTGCTCATTTCGCTCACTCTGCCGCTCAATTTATCCTTCTGCTTTACTTATATCGCTTAATTCACCAGACTCGCTTTGCTGATCTCGCTCACTCTACCGCTTAGTTCACTATACTCGCTCTGCTCATCTCGCTCCACTCTGCTTATCCCGCTCATGTCGCTCACCTGTACGAACTCGCCGCATATGGGCGTGAAGGGCACGTCGAGGCCGGGCTCGTCGTAGTGCGTGCGCAGGCGCGGGTAGAGGTCGGCGGCGCGCACGCGGTGCGGCGGCGGCTCGGGCTGCGGCGGCGCGCGGTACCGCTCGCGCTCGCTCATCTCGCTCGCCGAGTGCGCTACCTGCAGACAACGGACAATACCTCGTTACACTCGTGATACCTTCTCGTTACATCTTGTATCTTGGTATAGCCGATGCGAATGCTTAACCTATTCGCACATGGATTACCGACCTCGATCTCTTTTATACGGTAGACACATCTGCGAACCGGCAAAGGGATTTCGTGTATAAAGTAATCATAGAGTTGAGTTGTGGCTGTAAGCTTATGTATATGTTTTAGTTTTATTATTATTATTATTATGAGCCAGTTTTGTCCAAAGGCCTATCTACCCTCCTTTCATTTATCACGATCTATTGCTATTTTTTGCCAGTTTTTGCAGTGTTTATCCAGTTCGTCCCGCCATCTCCGTCTGGGCCTGCCGCGACGTCGGACGCTCTTTAGTTTTATCTTATTTTAATGTTAGTTCTCGTTTTACTTGTGTAACTTACGTGTAACCTGATCTAAGCAAGAGAGCTTATTAAGAACTGTGAAGTGAACGGTGAAGCTCACTTATTGTGGGTAAAATTAAATAAATAAATAAACAATGCAATTACAATCATTGATATATAACAATTACTTGATTCAAAACTCAGTGGGAGGTAATAAGAAGACTTTTAGTACAAACCATTCATGTAAGCTATTGAATAATTCAAATAAATTTACTATTACAAAAAGGTTTTTATGACAAATCAGATAGATAAAACGTGTATGGAAGAAACTATCTCGACACTGCAGATACTAAATCATAAAATAAACAAATTGTTATAATATATCGTTAGAAAAAAAACATACTTTCCATCCGCACAACACTTTCAGAAGGCAAAGTTTGATGCAAGACAATTCTGATACAGTTTCATACATAGACACTAGAAGTAAAACACTAAGTCAACTTGCAGATTACAAGGTCACAATTCAAAACAGAATTTAGTTGAAAAATGATTTAAAAGCACTTTAATTACTATTATAAGAGCACAAAATTCAATAAACGTTCGTGATAATAAAATGTCAGGAAAGTACTAACCAATAAAATTATTCGATAACAAGGAATAGGCTCCTATACGGCACAGTTCAAATGTCAGTTACATACTACAGGCCAGTGTGTGTGACAGAGATAAACTACTTTCTTTGCTCCTGGTACATATATCGTGTATGAGTGTATAGATTATTTTATCAATGCGTTGTGTGAAAGAGACAAGTTGTCTTCCCTAGGATCCTGGTGCACAGATTACGTTTCAGTTACTACCGTAAGTAGTATAAAATCTAATGTGAGACAGAGACAGGTTATTTTCCTTTATGGATCAGTTTGTTCATGATATCGGTAGTGATATTTGCTTAGGGCAGAGGCGAAAGTGTGTTCCGAGAAATGGAGGAAACACGAACTATGAAGTACGTTGGAAGTTTTTGTAATATGAGACTAGGATAATACAAGGAAAATATATAGAAACATACAATATACGACAATCAACCACGACATAGGTACATATAATATAGGACAAAGGACGAGTATCTAAAGACACTATTTAACTAAATCCCATGATCAGACTAGTAAAGACATAAATGAAGTGATAGTTTAACTTAAACTCATATACTATTGAAAAACCATTGGTTTGCATCATATTTAATCCATCTCCCATTAACAGTGATGGAGAACAATTAGCATGAGAATCACATGACTGTAACATAGATACATACTATCTTTATAGTAGAAAAATAACCAGTAAAGAAAAAATACAATACCCGATAAATTCTTTTTTTCTTTCGCGTAAAACAGTTACTATTAAAGTTTGAGCGTTTGTACGCAAACATATTAAGATACCTTACGTAGTAGTGAACAAAACCTTATAAGAAGTGCTAAAAATGGTAATCTTATAACTGAAAACTACCACTTCCAGGAAACCGATGTATGTAAAACAAAATATAATAAACAAGATGGGTGGTGGTGTACAATAAAAAGGATAAAAAACTTAAGAATAAAATGTAAGAAACTTCAATATACCGTTTCATTAAATATTACTTCTACAACTAACGGGGTTTCTGCTGCACTGCCATTCAGCAACATTTTTGTCCTAGTGCAGAGCACTGAGCTCAACCTAGCCAATCTTAAATCTAAATTTATGCATAGGATATTTATTACTTAGCTAGGATTATGAACCGTATTGTTATTTTGAATATTTTTTTTTGAATTTTGAATCTGAATACATAATGGTGGTGATTCAGCGGCACACACGACTCAACCAAATTTAAAGAAGCCCCGTCTCTTTTCATTTTAGGTGGCCAGAAAGAGACGGCACGTTCTGAACCACAGACAAAACAACTAAAATCACGTCAAATATGAGAAGTGCAGGCAGTTTTAGGGGTGATACAAATGAGTGCGGACTAAAGTCGCCTATATTTTCTACTTTTGTCGTAATTTTAGTTGGTTTGACTATGGTGCACAGCGTGCCGTCTCTTTCTGGCCACCTAAGATGAAAAGAGACGGGGCTTCTTTAAATTTGGTTTAGTCGTGTGTGCCGCTGAATCGCCACCAATGGTAAATTCTTATACACCGTAAAGTCCTAAAAGACGAAGAGATATAGGCAATGCAAGCGGTGATGATTGAAGACGCTCAGAGGTCGCTGTACTGCGGGCACCGGCCAGCCAGTGCGACGTGTGAAGTGGTTGCGTGTGGCTCGCCGGCGCCGCTGGGACCGGCTTAGAAAGCGACCTTGTATTACCTAACTGACACGCCGGTAACTCGTGCTGGCGTGCAGCTAGTTAATACTATTTCCATTACACCTAGGCATTTAACAACAGTGCGCTGTATGTGGCGAAACCACACACGATTGGAGAATTCCTAGTTTGAAATTACTCTGCTCTCTAGTAAGCTACTTGCCAGAACACACCATTAAGTGTTTGGGGACAATTTTTTTCAATTGGAGTGTGGTTGCTAGCCAGGCGATCACTAGAAAATTCTATACCAGCATGGTATGGCTTCATCAAATACTCGAGCTCATGGGCGGGATTTAAGGCGGCCGTATGCCCATGGCCTGTCACAGCTTCAATACAGTAACCGTTAAAAGTCCAGAGATCTTGAAAGCTGTCGCCATATAATGGACGCTTTTGATTGTATAATATTACAGATATGAAATGTAATACAAGCGCGTTCCACGTTTTGGAACAACTTATCTTTGTTTGTCGTATTAAATGACACTACAACTGGAACAAAATTGTTCCAAACGTTGGCAAATTTGTTTCAAAGGAAACCCTAGATAAAGGTTTCACACCTTACTAAAACCGCCTTGTTAATCAATCAAAGATCACACGTATATACAAGATCACTAAGTAGTCACAAGAAGAAATCACAGAAAGTAAAAAAAAGTCACATGTGTTTAGACATTAATATTTATTCCTTACTACAGGTAGAGCATAAATCAACATCCTATTAATCTTGTTAGACCCACGAGGTTCCCCCAGACGCCTACAAAAGGTCGCACACACGATTTCGAGTCCATTCAATGCCGTATGGTTGGCCATGACATTCGAAATAGGTAATTTGAACAGGATATTTAGCAATATAGTGGAACATACTTGATCGTAGATAATACTAATAATTAAACATTCTTGAACACTGTCGTATTAAAAAGGAAAATGAGCTTCGAGATGTCCTATCATATGTATAAGTAGATAAAGAAGTCAATCCATGTCAGAGGCAAAGAAACAGCTCGAAAATAGCAATTTTACGACTCGCGGCTTACACAGATAGAGAAACTGATTTTACCCATTAACGCAATCTAATCATAACATTAGCTAAGCTATTCTCTGAAACAAAATACTATCATAATATTTACAACAAGTGGTAAACGAAACCTTGAGAATCGTCACAAGCCAATCAAAGCGCAGTTACCATGCCAATGTTTCGAGAGCCTTACAACGTCAAGTTGCTTCAATATTTCTAAGAATCTCTGAAGACCAGCTCGATTGACAAACCTAGCACTCACCGAGCTCATTGTTTGCGTGGTCTCGCTTTGTAAACTTCGCAACATAGTGTTGTGTGCAACCTACTCGTAAACTGTTGTTTGACAAGTGTGTTTGCTTTCCAATTGAACACACAATTTGATGGAAGTGGTGGTGATTGAAACGATGATTTTGTTGATCAAACTGAATTGGCAAACAAATCATTTTGTACGAGTATTAGCAAACTTGCAGTCAATGATATATTAGAGGTTAAAAATATGTTAGAGGTGTGTTTTTCATTGTAGGTTTACTTAGAAGAACTATATCAATACTAGAATCTAAGCCTTACTTTAGAACTGCTTTATACTTGAACCTTAAATACTAGAATAATTGCTATTTTCAGCAACTGGGATGAGATCAGTGTTTGTAATTATTCTAAGGAGATATACAGAAGAAGAACATAGTGACTTTGGTAGTAACATAGTGTTCTAAAGTCTGGCAAAAAATGATTTCGAGTGAATTATAATAATCTAATAACGAAAGATATATTTTCATTAACTGCATACGGCATAAGATAAAAGGTAGATTGTCAATAATTTGTTTATTATTACAACGGCCAATTAAAACATATTTAATTTAACGGTATTCATTTTCAACATTTCAAAGAAAAGTAATTGCACAGTGATATTAGAAAAGCAAAGCTAGAGGCAAAAACCTTGTTCAGAAAAAGAAAGCCCTTTGAAAGAGCCCATTCTTATGAAATTGAAACCGGTGTAGTAGAAAAGTGGTACGACAGGTGGGGTTATTTTTTGCCCGAGCCTTGTATCAATTGAGTTTCAAATGGAGCTTTTGTAAATGTACCTTTCAAGAAGTATTGCGTATTGCGGAGTTACACAGGGATCTCTTCCGTTGCTTATATTACTTATGTTGTTTTTTTGATAGACTATTTAATCTGCCTCTCTTCAAGAAGAGAGTGTTAAGACTTAATAGTCTTCGGATTCTATCAAATATAAAAATCTAAGGTTTCTCTAAGGGTTTTGAAAATAGTCTTAAAAACCCTTACAGAAACCTTAGATTTTTATAATTAGAAATTATAATTCTAGCTATTTCTATGTCAAGTTCTGTTTTGAGAGTCTAAGACTTAATAGTCTTCAGATTTGATCAAATACAAAAGTCTCGGGTTTCTTAAGACAATCTAGAAGAAATTCTGGGTTTCTTCCATATCAAGTTCTGTTTTAAAGGTAAAAAAATAATAGACTTAGTAAAATATTAGACTTAGTAGAATATTAGACGTCTTCAGATTCTGTTTAATATAAAAGTCTCAAGCTACTATCAGCTAACAAACATTCCGAGTGCACTAGAATTGTACTTTGGACTGCAGTCTAATTGCTGCAGCATTCCTTTTTAATGACGTCACTTCCTCTTATAGGTTAATCATAGTACAAGCCCGAGGGCTCTCCTGCCGAGCACTTAGAGTCTGCACTTACTAATTAAAATCAAGCGGTATCGTAGAAATTATAAACATTGACGGAGATATTATGAAGTCTAACTACTTATTATAGGTTCTTTAATTAAAGCTTCGTTTAAAAAAAAATAGTTATCATATCCTTTTCCGTTTTTGGATGAGCTAAGAAATTCAAGTCACCTTTCATGATTATTTCCAGAAAATCTTACGTCGCAAAGTAACATTTGGCATGGTTTTAAAACTCCATTATATTACATATATGTGTAATTATGATAAAAATGTAAATATTCGACACCGCAAAAACAAGAACCGGTTTGGGCCTGGTTTGGAGGACAGGTTGATTAGTGCCGAGTTCGATGGTGTGTTTACTTAATGTACTGCCAACCTGCCATAAGTGTTAATGACATTTCAAGTATGACAACTTTGAATGTGAGAATAGATAATTTTATCTGAAGACCGACGAGGTAAAGGTTTCTGTGACTAGTATCAATGTATGTGGTTTGTTATTATCAGAAAACGATAACGTACTTCACATATTACAATATCGACCTCACAAAACTTCAAAACAGGGATTGTTGACTGTATTTTATTGTCATTTTGGACAATAGGGTTGTTAAATTTACAAAGCAACAAACTAACTAAGATGAGAATGCTGTAACTGTAACATTGTAGACTCATGAACAATGAATAATGCAAAGCTAGAAACCTCCCGAGGCTAGCCCATAACAGCAATGAAACATGTCAACAAGAAATATTAAAGAGCTGTGGGCGTCACGCCCATATAGCATTTGGCACATTCACCCTCGAGTTCAATGAACATAAAACGTAGCAGCCAAATAAGGAAACCCAACAAAAACTGGAATGTTCTTGCGCTTTTTGCGCCCCAAAAATGAGAGCTGTCGAGCAACAAAGAAAACCGAGCTGACACAATCACAGAACTACATAAAAACTGGTCTGCAATACGAGCTTCCATCTTTTTGTGGCGTAAGTACAGAGCCATTTAATACTTGCAACTGTTTGTGGGGAGATACGTTCAAAGCTAGAGTGAGGTTAAACCGGCACCGCTATAAAATTAATGGAAGCATTAACTGAAACAAAAGCTTTTGAGTTTAAAGCACATGCAGCCAGTAATAGTGTAGTTAAGAAGTAAATCGGTCGCCAGAGCGCGGGTGGGCGCGCAAGGCCCGCCGCTGCCGGCGACTAACCAACTAACTACGGAATGTTTACCAGTTCATTAGCTTTCATTCAACCAGGATACTATTTACGTGGACAGATTAATAGCGCCAGAGAGCCGGTCGTTCACCTCGCACTAAAACTATTGAAGGAGCAGAATGTTTAACACGAACCTATTCGTCAAGCCGCGCCTATGTAGCTGGAAAAACATTGGCCTTGGAAACTTCGAGACTCACGAAACAAGTCGATGAATTGTCTGTTGGTATAGGTATTCGAAATAAAAACTGTACAAATATTTTGTAAATATTATCAACTGTGTGAATGAACGTAGAATAAATATGATACCCATAGGAAGAAAGATCTTGCGTTATAGGGGTTCATTATATCGGAGGCTTTTTCTACACAGAACAACACTCTGGCCAACGATGGAGGTTGTCTAGTCTGTAATAACTGGCTTTCATGGAGGCTGTCGAAACACAACGATAGGTGCAAGGCAGCAAATTTTAATCTTGAGAGTGGCTAACCAGGCGAGCACAAAGACACTACTAAATACTTTACAACCATGCAAAAATCGAATATCAAACGACAATTAAAAAAAAAACAATAAAATCCTAACAAAGTCTTTCTGATAAAACTGAAGTAATTAATTATAAAATCAACACCAACGATAATGAAGATATTTGTTAGGCAAACAATACAAAAGATAACATTCCAAAAATACCTTGAGATTAATCTGAAATAATTTACGTTCCAAACACTGAGTCAGTATTACATAAACATAATATAATATGTAGTAGCAACGGTGCAGAAATTGTATTTTGTATTTATAGTAGGTATAGCTGATATAATGAATGGACGTATACGATACAGTTGCATTGTACCCAGCAATTATTCTGACGTATATATTTTCAAGAACGGAATAATAAACGCGTTAATGGCAAAAACCTTTAGCAAATCATTCATATTCAATTTGAATACAGAATTCGTGTCCGGACACAATTGAATTAAATATTTGGGTAGTGAATTAAAATAAACAAATTTTGTAATTAGGTACTTTAAAAATATTTAGTTAGGCGCGACTGAAAAAAATTGGTCAAGTGCGAGTTGGGCACGCCGCATGAAGGGTTCCAAACCATTGATGTATGGCAACCCCTCCTGAAATATTTCTTTTATCAAAATAGCATAATTTAATTTGATAGTTAATATACATGTTTATATTTTATGAATATTTTAAGTGTCTAGCAGCTATCGTTATTGATATATAGCAAAACACAAACGAAAACATTACGTTTATTACATGGGGACCCTCTTAACATTTTTGGTATTTGTTGTGATGGCGGTACGGGAAATACATATCTTGTGAAAGTTTCAGCGTTTTATATGGTTTCTGAGATACAGCCTGGAGACAGACAGACAGCGGAGGCTCAGTTATAGGGTCCCGTTTTTACCTTTTTTACCTTCGTGTTCTTTTTTTAGGGTTCCGTAACCCTAAAAAAAGAACACGGTTCATGAGATACAGCTTGGTGATAGATGAACTATAAAGATTTACTAAAAGGAAGGAGGTTGGTATCCCAAAAACAAACATAATATCGGCGTTTTTAGGCCAGACATCTTGAGCAACTATCAGGAAAAAAGATGCCACGGGCCATTACATGTTAAAGGTTAAGAACCGAAAGCTCTCAAAGTTAATGGCATCTGATGGGAACCAATGTATTAAATGTGGACGCAGATAAATATGTATGAGATTGCTCTCGTAAGTACGCGACTGGTGTTAAGAAAAACAGGCTGATGTTGCATTTTTTACACATTTCAGCTTTGACTTTGACGACCTCGTTGGCGTAATGGTTACCATGCCGTATTGCCAATATGAAGGTCCCGGGTTTGATTTCCGGAACGGCCGACATCTTTGCGATGAACTTAATTTGTTGGCTATCGGTCTGGGTGTTAAATATGTATCTACTAGCTGACCCGGCAAACGTCTCTTTGCCTTAATACAAAAAAAAAATCTAAATATACAGTAGCCGATTCTCAGACCTACTGAATACGCATAAAAAATTTGGAAAAAATCGGTCAAGCCGTTTCGGCGGAGTACGGTAACAAACACTGTGACACGGAAATTTTATATATAACAAGATATAAAACATGTATGTATGTATATGTAGTATATTAGTTGTGTTAGCAACCATAATACGAACTAGAAATGGTTCAGTATGGGGCTAACCAGCCGTGTGTGAAATGTGTTCTTATATTTATTTTTTTATTTTATTTATTTATTTATGTTCAGGACCAACAAAAGCGGAGGGATGGTAGGGAGACTTTTGTCCTGCAGTGGACTGTTCTATAGGTAGATAGATTGCAGCTAGGCATTTGACCTGCAGACCACACGAAACAACAACACTAGCCTAAGGCGAAGCATGCTGAGTGCTTGAGCTCGGCAACAGATTTGACTAGCCAGGCGAACATGCTATGGTTTTCTCGCGATGTTTTACCATAACTGAAAGCACGATCACGAAGCGTTTCGCTTCCACATTTATTGTGCGGACCATTAAACTGTGGAACTCATTGCCGGAATCCCTGTTCCCTCTGAACTATAACCTTACTGTCTTCAAGGCGAGAGTGAATCGGTTTCTTCTAGGCAAGTGCGCTCCACCCTAGATCGCAACATCACTGAACATCAGGTGAGTTTCGATCAAGCGCTTGCCTATCTATCATCATAAAAAAAAGCACGAGCTCATAGGCAAGGCTCGAAGCCATGATTGACGTAATTTTTTCATGAAACAAAAAATGAATGAAAATGACAGACGTAATGCGGCCCGCACACCCATCTGAGTTGCTCATCGCTTTAAACAAAAACAATCGGTAACTTATAGACTGGTGATTGCAAAATACATTTTCTGCAAGAAATATTTTTTGAAAATGATAATCATAATCATATTTATTGGTAAAAACAAAATTTTACAGGTCAATTCATACGTCATTTTAAAACATTATAACAAAAAAAATATAAATATACATGTGTACATTTCAGAATTTCAATACGTCATATGTATTAATAAAAAATAAAACAATGTCAACATACGAGTACTAATATTAACTTATAATTTTTAGAAAGTCATTGCCAATAAATAAAAGTTGAAGTTAGAAAGTCATAGAGAGTTTCCTCGATAAGCCAGCGTTTAAGTCGAGCTTTAAAGCCACCTAAACTCGTTGAATCGGTCACATTTTCAGGTGATTTATTGTAAATGGTTGGGCCCATAATATGTGTAACCTTAGTGGATTTGTGCAGTGTCCTGCTCACGTCCCTGAGTCGGTCCCTGTACCGAGTGGTCCAAATTCTACACTTATAATTATTAGGTTTGTCCAGTAGACATACATCAAAAAGTTGAATGCAAAATCCGACAACGTAAAATATAATTGTTTGTAAAAAATAGTAAATTGAAGGTACGATAATGTATTACTCATTACATATTCAGAAGCATTACACATAAAGCAAGACTATTGTTTTAAGGAGTCAAGTTTATCGAGGTGAATAAGAATTCCTAATTCGGAGCTAAGGTTAGGATTAGGTCATTGTACTCTTAAACAAAGGAAACGAAAAATAATATCTTTGAAACCAAAAATGTAATACGAATTCCGCTTGCTGACAATAAGTTTAAATTGTAGGATATACACAAGTTTTTGGGTACCAATATAAAAATAGATAGATTGACGAAAACAATGACAACATATCGTCAAAATTTTTAGGGTTTCATACCCAGAGAGTAACATCAGGACCCTATTACTGAGACTTCGCTGACAGATCTGTCCGTCTGCCACCAGGATGTCTCTTATGAACAGTGTTCAGCTGGAAAGATATTTTTTTACAGATAATGTGTATTTCTAGGGTCGCTATAACAACAAATACAAAAAAAGTATTTAAGGGGGCTCCTATACAACAAACGTGTACCTGGGCAAATGCCTGAAAGAAGCAGCCAATTGTGGCACACTTTTTTTATTTTAGTTCAAATAATTTTTGTGTCCAATAAACACAAACTAATTGTTTTGCCATTTAAAGATAATGGTACGAAACTCTTCATGTGCGAGCGAGCGAGCTTGCATTAGGCCAATTATTGATCCGTAAGTAAATCGATCCGCAAGCAAATTGTTAAAATATTGGAACAAATAGTCGAAAAACAGTTAGTTGTATTTAGAAACGAATGTATTAAAAAGGCTGTACAAGCGCTCCAGTGCTCACTGGCAGCTGTCACAAAGTGTACACACGAAAAAAAGCCAACAAGGCCGTGAAGCACGCACGTTGGGCAACGGCGGATACGCTGGTAGGGGCAAACCCTCACTTACGCAACGCCAGCCTACAGACTCTACTTACTACAGCATCATAGATTAATCAACAGTTAGTAGGAGCGACGTCACAGATTATGGAACAGTTGCCGTGACGTGCGGTGCGAGGCACGGCTGTGACTAATCCGAAAGGTACGCGTAGGAAGACGCCGGGAGTTTTGAGGCCGTTAAAGGCCGTCCATGCGGGCGCGAGCAGCCACAGTTGTCAGATGTAAAACTAGAGATGCGCGACTGCGAATAATCTGACCAGTCGAATTATCTACAACTACTAATATACACGTTCGACTTGAATATTAGTAATATACTAATGTTAATAATCGAATGATGACTACTAATTAGTTACTAATGGCGTTTTGACTTGATTGTTAGCGAATCTTGTCAATGTCACTTGTCAGTTTCAAATAAATACGAATGAATCGTTGGAGTGGAGTCGGCTCAAGTAGTAACTATTGTAGGTAGTATTCATTCAGTCCGGTTAATTTTGAGTGGGTATCATGTTAGTTACTAATTTTCGGAGATCATTCGAATGAGTCGAATGATTTATAAAGTCTAATAATTCGACTGGAATCATTCACAGTCGCGCATCGCTATGTAAGACAATTCTCGTACGTTTACGAGAGTTTTGGGTCTGGCAATTTTGAATCTGTCAATTTTCGGAATGTCATCCGTCTGAGTAAGATGAAAAAGTATTGTAAATGTATGTATTATAATTAACTAGCCGACCCGGCAAACGTTGTTTTGCCTCACTTAGGGGTATGAAAAATAGATAGTGTAGCTTATATATGACACGTTCGTAGATTTACCATAGCAGCGCCATCTATTGATTAATTACTCAACCCAGTCAAAAGGTATCGACATCTGTTAGAATCATTTGGAGTTAACAGATAATTGTGACTTTCAAATAATAACAGACAATAATTAGCAAAAAATTAAAATTGCGACTATAGTCGCAATTTTAATTTTTGATTAATTTTTAATTTGAGATTTAAACTATCCTATTTCTCAAGTTGGATCGAACTGCACATGGAGTGCGAATTTTATTATAATCGGTTAAGTGGTTTAGAGGACAAACATTGTGACACGAGATTTATATATATTAAGATAGGTCCTGGTAACCTGAATTAATTAAAGTTGTATTCTTATATTATATTTACAAGAAAAAATCTTGGACCTTACGTATGATACTACTAGAGTGTAAACGTCTATTGTAACGACACTGAAGGGACTGTGCATTTTATGGCGTTATAGAGATAGATCGTTAAATGGAGAGAATGAATCATTGCATGGAATACAATCTAAACCAACTAAAGCCAATTGATTTCGACGCTTTAGAGAGCTTGTCGTTAAATCGAGTGCCGTTACATGGAGTTTACACTGTATTTATTAAAAACGACTTTAAGCTACAAGTAAAAATATATAATAAGGGAAAACTAGCTTTTTAATACTAGGATACTGTAGAACCAAATATGCGTGAAATTGCTAATTTTATGCGACCATGTACGAGAAAATCGGACCTAGCATCTGGCAACATACAATGTCTAAGGAAGAAATACATAAGCTCCGCACAATTGGTATGAGAGTAGCACGTTCTATGACAGTGCGATATGGCGACAGCACGTTTCTAAATTCTGCCCATTGACCGACATACGGGCATATTGAAACGGTGTTGTCAGATTGTTACAAAAGTTAACTAACATGGGAATATGCTTTATTTCATTCCGATGTCGAAATAGTGATATGAAACGGTAGATATGACATTAGGTAAGACTGTAAAGTATAATAATAAACAAAAGATAATGTAATCTGTAGATGTTATTTAGTGTTAAAAATAACACACAATTATTGTTAAAAAAGGGCTCACAATTGAATACAGAACCTTCTCATTTATTCAGTATTTACACCAAAGCGCTAACTATTTTAGACTTAAAAACTACACTCCTGAATCCGCACACAATGAAGTGACGGCACTACAGAAGACATCGATTTCTCGAATTACTGGCGGCGATCAACGATGTTATACTTGGAAACCCGGAATAAAAAGTAGTCCATATGTTAATCCATGGCCTTTCCTTTCTCTATACCAAATTTCATCAAAATCAGTACAGCCGCTTGAGCGTAATGAAATAACAAAACACACTAACACACATACGTTTGCTTTTATAACAATAGTAGGAAGTGCGATAACCTGCAAAAAAGAAAACTAGTAAACCATAATAAACTGCATAGTATACGAGTTACTTCTAAGTCAGTCAAGTCATTCAACTGCGGGGGCCTCGTTACGTTGAAAGGTTCATTCAAGGCTCTCGTACCTTCACTCGCTTGTTTATGAAGGCCTGGTACCGTCACGTGAGACAGGTAGCAATCAGAAAGAGACAAACACAATGCTTGCATTGCATGGCACATTATTTATCAATAACATAGATATTAATAATTTATCACGCCGTATCACACACATAGATTAGATAGTAAAAGCCAAAATAAAATAAACATACATAGATATAAGAGGCACAGAAGTAATACTAGATAGATAAAAAAGTTTTATATATGATAAACAACTAAATTTTAGTTTAAAAAAATATGCTAATAGTGCAAGTAAAGAAATACAACAGATAAAAAAAACTTGAATCAAAAATGGTCTATCAGCAATAGAGTTCAATACAGTATGTCACAGAGTCTAAGTAACAATGGCTTAAAAACATCCGGTGCAACCAATTGCTGGATAATAACGGTGATCACCAATACACAAGTTGATAGTATAACTCGATTCAATGAAAGTTCACTTCCCATTGCTCACACTCAAGAGGTGCAAGTTAGGAGGATAAGACCTTTCAAATGCTTCTTTATTGACTCAAGTTGTAAAAACTATATTATATCAACATCATCCAATGTGGTAATTGATCTAAAACTGACATTGACAATGTCAATAGGAGAAAGGTCAGTGTAAACACAACCATCATAATAATATTACATAAGTATGTAAGCAAATACGATAACGAGATTACTGATATGACTCGACATAACAAGATTAAATGAAACGATCTATTTTGGTAATCTTATTAATTGAAATCCAATTAATGGTATGGGGCAAAACAATGTTATTTAATTACCGCACACTATGCTATTTCTAGTCAAGTGCTCGCCTCTCAAGTTGCAAAATTTGTCGCCAAGTACCTGGACCAAAAATTGGCTATCTCGTGTGGTTACGCGAACTATTTACTCTACTGGTCAAATGACTAGTTGCAATATGATAAAAGATAAAGAACGCAATTAGTCAGGTGAAGGTATATTCTTTAATTTAGAATTGATGACACCTTTAGTTGGAATTTAATGTATTCTATCTGAAGAAATAGTTGTTGTACCCGATGTCAAAGAAGCCCAACAAAATGCAATAACAAATGCAGACACAGCTGATTCGAGTGTAAAAATAATGAAATCAATGACAGACGCACAGGATACATATAAAGATTCAAGAATAAATAAAAACATGTGAGCTCCCAACAATGACTGAGCGTGCCTGCGTGATGAATCATGTGTCTGTGTTCAACACAATAGCGTAGCGGAATTGTTTTAACCGTTCGCACCTATAATGTACTACATATATAAAAAGTTTCTCACGAATAATCTGACCAGTCTGAATCAAAACATAAGCAACCGATCATCTGATATGGAAAAAGAAACCATAGAAATGTTAAATAAAATTGAACGACGAGATCTGATCATTTGATTATAACTCAGTCGCAGATGACTTCCATTAGACGACAATAAAGTAATTGGAAGTTGATGAAGAATGACATTTCACGCCTTAAAGGGAGATCTCCTTTTATTCCTTCCAGACAAGACGTGACGAGCTTGTTGTGCAGTCTTTGTATTCCAGTCCATTTGGTACCAAGAACAATATGTTGAAATTTGATTGTTACCAACTTGTACGTGAGTTGTAAATCCTTGAGATTCACTGCTTTTTGGCAGCTATTCAAGACACAATTTTGCAATATGCTAGCGTGTTTTAGCCGTGAAATCCGTAGCAGTCAAACTCTTTTACAGTTTGATTCGTAGAAAGTCATTTCGTGATTGGAATATCCATGGGAACCTAGTCTTTCAATACTAAGAATTATTGGTTACGTTATTTGGTCACGCAGCAATACTGTCGTCTTTTTAAATTTTCTTATCGTTGTCGAAAGGTTGGGATAATTTCTGACTACTAAATTGGTACTAAACTATTTTGAGATTACTACTTCCATATGCTTCTATTAACCAAAACGGTCCCATATATTCTAACTAGTTTAAGAATAATATCAAGTGGGAGAGGCGTAATTTGCTCTGACAAGGCTAAAGATCCTCCATAACGTGATTCAACCGTTTGCTCGTTGTCAGACACATTAACTATGGCAAGGGATTGCTTCTTTGTCCTGTTAGGATATTTCCGCCTTCGTCTTGTTTCAACTACTCCTGAACGTCTCGTGACTCGGTCACTGTAGTCGACGTGTATTATGTTTAGTTTAATGGTATTTATTTTGTCATCATTATCATTATTATACGAGAAAAAATAGTTTGAAGATTATTTATTTAACTATTACTACAAAGCTAGACATTTAATACCAAAAAAATTTAATCTATTGTATGCGCAAGAAACAATCCAGAAACCTGAACTGCACTATGATTTACAGTTTTAACATTAGAGATTAGATATTTACCATAAGTCATTGTAAAAGAATATTTGAAGAGATTATCTACGTTATTTCGTTATAGATTATTGTCAACTTTAATACATTTATAATCATTGTAATTTTAGACATGGATGGGATGGTTATAATATCAATAGGCATTGTCATAATAATATCAGATATCTGTTTGATATAATTCCAAGTATCAGATGCTTTGGATATTATAAATCTTGCACGAGTTCACCTGAGCATTATCTTTACGAGTATATGAGTAAAGAACGACGAAAAACATTATAAGTATAGTGGTTAATAAATACCACGTGCTATTGATATCGGTCGAGGATACGTAACGTACTCGTAGTTACTTAACAACGTTGAGTAAGACGTTTCCGCGTTACCTCCCACTCCTGAGCAGATGGAGACAGTTATTGATGTAAATATTGAAAACAATCAAATATTATTTCGTACCTGTATAAATAACAGTGAACCTGAGAATGTTCTTAATTAGGTCACTGCAAACTGGAATTATCAAAAGCTTAGCTTACTTGCGCGTTATAAAATTTGTTTACATACATAAGCAGTCCACTATCGTTCCCACGTAACGTTCCCACTGCTCAGATTAGGAGCCCTTTAAGAGGAGAGACAGATTGTAGGTCATAATCCACCACACTATGTCACGTCAACCCACACTTCAAATTTAGTAGGCCTCGGGCTGCGGGTTCTTCAATACGTTTGTCCTGTTGTTTTCATTAAAATTTGCTAATAAGATCAGGGCAATATTATTTCAATACACAAATATTTGTATACATATGAGAAAGCGACTGTAATGATGATACCAACCTGCGAGTATTCAGGCGAGGGCGGTCTGGGCGGGTACTTGGAAGCCAGGCGAGCGCCGGCGCCGCAGCCTTGCGCGCCGGCTGCCGGCTCATCCTCAGGGTAATAAAGGTGCACGAAATCCTCCGTGTCCAAGAATGTGTTGATCAGCATAATACACAACGTACAAAACTAACTAATAAATAACTTAACGCAGTCTAACAGATCAGACTTTACGACCACCAGTCTATCACGGTCCGAAGGAAGCACGCCATCGAAATGATTTGAAACGCTCCATTCTTGTCTTCATTATATATATATTTTGTTATATATAGATATAAATAAGTTATTCAATATATAATCACATTTGCACCATTTATCTACTGAAATTTTTGGAGATGATTAGCACGTTTGTCACTTATCGATGTTTTGGTGTGGAAGCGAGGTCTCAGCGGTATCTAAGGTTGATAATATTTAAAGGTCACAATTTTAGAGTATCTACTGAACATTATGAATGACGAAACAAAAATATCTATGTACCAAACTAAAATAGTAATTGCTAAATCAATTGAGTTGAGATGACAAGAGCAGAGCAATAATAATAGTCATCCCTATATTGATTAATGCAATCCTATAACCAATAAAATAAAACTAATTATATAACTTGAGAAGAAGAAAATATGAGAGATAACATTTACATTGAATACTGTAAAAAGTTATAAATAAGATAAAGAGACATCGCTTCTCACACAATTTGTAACACATTATTTAGGAACAATGGCACTTGACGTCATAAACATATGGTGTTTATTTTAACTCTACTTACAATGTATGAGAGTGTATTTTAGCTGTTTAAATATAATTTGTTTTAATTCTCATAAAGACACCTATAGAAGTAACGTTCCTTGTATTCAAGGACACATACTGCGAATCTAAATTGGTATCGATATAATATTTAGAAAATAATTTGAAACAAACTACACAATCGAAGATGCAAACACATACAAACTCAAAATAATGATCAAATGATGATGTTATTAAAATACAAGCCATTGTTGAGCGTATGTCTAATGATAACAATAAAATATAAAATGCAGTTAAAGTTCATTGCCCCAACAGCGGATGTAAGATAATCTTGTCATTGAATAAATATATGTAAAGTATACACATTTTAGGAAATAAAATATTTGACTTCAGATATATCGTGACGTTTATTAAAGTAACTAAACAACAATTTAACTGAACCTCAATGAACAACGCAGTCTTCTGTTGCCACTAAGAATTTAAATGCATCACATGTGTTTCTTTCGGAATGTTCGTAAGAAAACGTGATGGGAATTGTAAAAGTGAAAACAAATCGTAAGATTGTTCTGGATACACATTAATCTACGATGAATACAAATGTACTTTACGTAAAAAAAAAATTAGAAGGAAGTAAATAACCCTCTATCAGGTCGTCGACAGTACAATTGTAGGTCAAACTTGGACTAGACTAGATTGACACAGAACCGAGACTGAAACTGAGGCTAGTGGCAAGACAAGAGAGAGGTATATGCCCAGCAGTAGGATAGAACAGGCTGTGAACCATGATGATGATGATGATGAATCCTCTTTTGTATTCAAGTAATCAATCTATTAACAACTAATAAACTTAAGAAATAATAATATAAATAATTTCGTTTGAGCTAAGTCTCATGAGTAACTCTGCTATCTAATGTTTTTAAGCCGCCTAAGTCGAACAGCCGGTACCTACAATTTAACGTGTATTTGACTCGCGGTAGCGCTCAGATGAATAAACACTTTTAAAAGAGACTGCAAGTTCGTACCGATCGTTACTTAACTTTGGTAATCGCGTCAAATCACCTTAGATAGCCGAGCTACTGGCGCTACAGAAACCAAAAACCTTAAGAAAAACAAATATACGTCTCATAATATTGTAAAGAAAGACAAACACAAGGGACGTTAAATTACCAAGGAAGTGGATGACGAGCACAATTCAGATTTATAAATATCTCCCTTTGTACAAGACGCAGAGAAGAGGGAACTGACTCATATAGTTATAAGTTTTATTGAAGAAGATGAAACAATAAGCGATAAACTGGCAAGGCGTAAAGATTGCGGCAGATACGTTTCTGCAAGCGCGCTCAAAGGTTTCCCAACTAAATTGATATACTGGCAGCAGATAAGAAATATATTTTATTTGATGATAATGATCAATAAATTACTAGTATCAACAGCTCAGAATATTTTTCGTATATTTTGTTTCTTAAGAGTAAATATAGATAGCTTCAAATATGAAGGAAAAATTATATTCATGCAAAGCATCATCAAAATCGTCATAACATTGATCAAGAATTTGATTAGAAAATCTTTTAGCCTATAACTTCTTCTTGAGAGAACTTCCTAACGACTTTATCAAATTAACACTGATGTTATGTAAGTGGTCTCATCGTAACCTCCACATGCATATTCAATAATTTAGTTTAACAATAGACATTACAATAATGGAATATCTTATCGTATTGTTTCAACGCGTGAAAGAGGAATCCATGTATATTGATTAGTTTCCAATGAGATATTTAGTATTCTTTAAAGGAAAGCATTAGCCGGTCTTTCACTCCGAGGCAAAGCACCCGCACTTATGTAATTACATACTACAGCGCCCCGCGATGTTCCCTCCCGCAATTCAGGATAAAGTAGCCCATGTGCTAATCCAGGGTCTACCATATCTCCATACAAAATTTTCAAATGAAATCAGATAAGAGTCAATAAGTAACAAATATACTATCGCATTTATAATATTAGTGGCATGAAACAAAACTTAACAAAAGCATCCATTTCATATATTTTTTAAATTATATGACACTATAGAGAAGATAGAAGCCAGGAGAGGTAGAGGAAGACCTAGAAGATCATATTATTTAGACCAAATTAAGGAGAAGGCGAAAGTCATGTCGTATAGGGAGGTCAAGGATTTGGCCGAAGACAGAACTACCTGGAAAAAACTAAGAAGATAAACTAAGAAGATAGAAGCCAGGAGAGGAAGAGGAAGACCTAGAAGATCATATTATTTAGACCAAATTAAGGAGAAGGCGAAAGTCATGTCGTATAGGGAGGTCAAGGATTTGGCCGAAGACAGAACTACCTGGAAAAAACTCCACAGACAAGAGCCCAGCTCTTAAATATTGAATGAAGAGAAGAAGAACACATCGATGGATAGTCTAGACTATACAAAAAATAAAAATAAACAAATAACAGATCGGGTAATACGAATGGCCAAAGAAACAAAGCTAGTTGTCTATGGCATGTCGATACATCTTTTCTGCATCGATACCAAGAAACGAGGCTGCGAATCTGGTAAACTGCGCGCGGATGCCTGATCCACTTTCAGCAGAGTGCGACGCTGCGAGGAATGCGGTCACCGGCGCCTACTCTACGGACTTACATTACTGCTACTAGATCATGTTTCCTTGGTATTTTCTATGCGACTTCATGATAATGTCACATTAATAAGTTAAATAAATAATATATAAGTACGTGTCGTAAGATTTATTTTATAAGTATGATTATAATAAAAAAAACATATCAGGGTCTTTGAATGTGTGACCTAACATAAGACTGTCATTTAAACATGTGGCATCATCATATAGCGCTACCGTAGGTCAGATGACACGTTTAATTGCAAGGTACGTTAGTCTTAGTACAAGCAGTCGTTAAGCCAAGTCAGAGGTCTTTAGGCGGCTTGAAAATTCTCGATACCAGAGCTTTGCCACTCAGCTCATACGAAACTATTATTTGTTATCAGATTCCAAAAAGACCTTGATTAAAAAGCAACAAAACAATTAATAAGAAACAATGTGTCTAACAAAAAAAAACTAATTGTTTACCATACAATTGAATTTTAAACGTTTTTTGGATGGCGTGAATCGTGGATAATTCAGTCATTGCAGACTTAATTAAGAAACAATTTGAGAATTCGTTACTTCACACGGATGTCCTTCGTGGAATTGTATAGAGGTTTGTAATTTAAACGATCCCGACGCAAAAATTCGTGAATTACGAAATTTTTCGAGTACTGCGAGCGTGAAATCGATTGAGGAGGCGTGTCGACCTATTAGCGATTGCTTAAGTTGCACAAAACGCGGCGCCGTTAAATAGATACGATAATCGATAATATCCACGGTAGCTTTTATACTAATTAGTTCATTATTAGTTCATTATCAAGTGCCTTGCAGTCACTGTTGTAGTAATCAGTAGGTAATATTATAAATAGAAAAAAAAAATGCAACCAATTATTAAGGATTACATTTATATTACTTCAGATATATCGTGACGTTTATTAAAGTAACTAAACAACAATGTAACTGAACCTCAATGAACAACGCAGTCTTCTGTTGCCACTAAGAATTTAAATGCATTTATATTAGCTAACTTCGTGAAACGGGATGCATTAATAAGTAAAGTAAAATCAGAATAAATAAAAGTAATAATCAAAAAGATAGTACCTAAAGGCTCTAGTTTTGATAGCTACTTTTAATATCGTTTCGTCTAACTCTAAAACAATAAAGGTCTTCCATTGCATTTACAAATAGAAAATTATGTCAGTTATATTGGCCGTGTATCACATGGCTTAACCGCAAACTGGCAGTCTCCCGATTACCAACATTATCATATTTCATACGACCGAGCTGTTTCTACCAAACACAACACCGCGCAAATTCAGCTCTATCTCATTGCATCATGACAAATATCATAGTGCGGTCAAATTAGACCAAAAAATTAGGGTGAAATTACATAAATTCGCAACAAGCTGAATTTTGGTACAATTGTTCAAAACACGATTATATACAATAGCTGAAAGTTCCCCATCATTCCCGTGTGTGGATTTTTTTTTATTCAAGGTCAAAGGTCAAAAAAATTAGTTTTTCGCGATTTTCAGCAAATCGGTAAGTTTTATCAAAAAATATTTCACACAGAAATTGTAGATCATAATGTTATCTACAAAAAGTTACTGATACTGTTTTTTCTACGAGCCACCGTTTTTGAGATATAACGATTCAAAAAGCTGCACATTTTACTTCCACCTGCGCCGGAAAAACTGCTGAACTCGATTTTTTGCAATTGTAAAAAGGGATGCAGTGCTAAATGTGGTTGCAAGAAAACGGACTGTTCTGTTTTCCGGCATGTACACATTCTCAAGGCCGGTTGTGCTCTAATAATGAATCACCAACAGAAGAGGATCCGTTTGATTACAACGAGGCAACATGCAATGATACTTCGCTATTAACGCAGTTTACATGCACTCAGGATGAAGACGAACAAGAACAAGAACAAGAAGATCAAGAAGAAGATTTTGAAAGTTACGACTCGGACGATTAAATTTAACTACTTTTTTTAACTTAAATTCCTTTTATCTTTTCAATCTCTGCTAATATCTATTATTTTTCAATAGTTTTAAATTATAGTTAGTTATGTGCAACCACATTTAGCACTGCATTCCTTTTTACAGTTGCAAAAAATCGAGTTCAGCAGTTTTTTTCGGCGCAGGTGGAAGTAAAATGTGCAATTTTTTGAATCGTTGTATCTCAAAAACGGTGGCTCGTAGAAAAAAAAAGTATCATAACTTTTTGTAGATAACATTATGATCTACAATTTTTGTCTGAAATATTTTTTGATAAAACTTACCGATTTGCTGAAAATCGCGAAAAACTAATTTTTTTGACCTTTGACCTTGAATAAAAAAAATTCCACACGGGAATGATGGGGAACTTTCAGCTATTGTTTATAATCCTGTTTTGAACAATTGTACCAAAATTCAGCTTGTTGCGAATTTATGTAACTTCGAATGTCTAAATTGACCGGACTATCAATAGAAATCTGAAATATCCAACTGAAATATCAAGTTTGTAGCAGGTTACATTACGGTTGCCAGTAACGCGATCACTCGATATAGGTATACTTATCGCTGTATATTGAATGGGTACATGTCCGCATATTTTCATAGATGTGGAAACGCGATAGTAGTGTAAGGAAACTGAATACAGAGGTAAATGAAGCCGGTTATGTAAATGATATCAATATACTTGTTAATGTAAAAAGGGATTTAAAATATTTTTGAACAATTGAAATAAAAGTGATACGTAAGTCAGGTCTTAGTGAGAAGTAATAATTCGAGATGAAGAGGGTGTTTATAATATCGATGATGATGATGATCATATAGATATCATGCTAGAAACATCTAGAGTCTAAAATATCATTGACGTCATGATGATAGAGAAGATGAAGAAGATACGAGATCATGCTAGATATCGTCAAGTATAAAATACCGATGACGTCAGATCACTTAAGAAGATGGTCTTGTTGACGCCCCGTAAACAAGTCAGCTGAATGGGCCAAGGTTCTCGAATCACGGCTTGTGATAAAAGCGCCAAATCACGAAGCTATTTATAGACATCTAGCCGCGGAAATCGTTTCCGTTATGACAATACTTATAGTTGTACACGTCCGTCACAACATAATTTTCTTGAGTGATAATAAATACTAAGATGGACAAAGTAGATATTTATACCGAATGACTTTTTAGTACTGTTACAAACATTATAAAACATCTTTATTCTCTCTGATAGAAAAACTCGGTTCAGTGACTCAAAAGGGGCGGATTGTTAATAAAATGGAAGATATAGGCTTTTACATAATTAAATATACGAATTATAACTTTATGAAATACATCAGTATACCAAAATATCAATGACCTTCAAAACAAAAGGAATGACAGATTTTAGTCAAGGGTTGAAATACAAAATCCAAAAAAGTGAAATAGTACCCTATTGGATTTGTTTCAAGGATGTGACACTAGACAACGGAATAAGAAGAAAAGGCTACATAATGTTCATAACAGAATAGAGATGTATTGAATTGAGTTTTTAGCCAATGGTACAGATCTGGCGCCATATCATTAGCTACGCTCATATTATTACTAAACAAAGACTACTTGAATGTATATTTTTATTTACTGGTGGTAGTTAATACATTGACGTCAGCGGCGGCACGACGGCATCGCACAGGACAATAAATGTAATACATTAAACATAAATTATGTATGCTTTTGCATATAGACCGTCACGGTCTATATATAATATAGAAAATTTTGCATGGTAACTACTAAATAATAATTAAATTTTATTTAATAAGTGAACATATTTATATATACAAGACAGGTTTTGATGACTACAGGCCAGACCAATCAGTAGTCAGTTACTTCGTAAGACATCTAGGTACTGCATAACTTTATATTTTTATTCTTAGGTATGAATAATTTTTTTTAAATTAATGTATTTGAGAAACGAAATATTTATGACTATGGCCGTTATAGTTTTAAGCATGTTTAATAGGTATCCTAGACAGAACTTTTGAAAAGTTCTACATATCAACGAAGTCCAAGGCAAATAAACATAATAATGATTTTAAGCCCTAGACGCATAAATTTTACTCGCGAAATCTATTATTTATGAGCTTGTATAAAGAAAAAACTTAAGTTAAACACGGGTAAACACTACAGGCAAAGATTTAATAACCATGTTTAACTTTAACATAAAACGTGTACATATATAGATGCAAAAGACTTGCAGACTTACAGAGGGTAATGAACACTGAAATCCGGTTCCAGACGTGATCAGACTTAGACTTTCCATTAAAATTATGCATCAATTATAATGAAGACGTAGCTTGAAGACCTTGTAACGTGAGGTTGCACGATTTTATTACGCTCAATTAAAAAACTATTTTTGCTCTTCTAATTAGCATTCGCATGAAAGGCTTTGAATACTCTTATCGTCACAATCTGAGCTATCTGAACTGCCGTAGTGATCAAAATTATATATGTGAAAACTTAATTATCAGAGGCATTTATTGTCGACGCGGCCTTTTTAAAGGATTTACCCACGTCCTCGATAAAACTGACAATGACGACACTGTTTGGATATAGATCACACTAGGAGATAGTGCGCAAGGAAAATAAGCCCGAAAATCATATTTTTTACTGCTGTTGGAATCTTGTTTCAAATAAATGTCAGACCACTTCAACTAGTTACGATAACAAATTGCGTTAATTAAAAGACTAGAGAAGTATTGAATGTGATCAAAGTGGAAGAAGCAGATGGGAATGCAATTATAGATGAGCGAGTTGATGTAATAGAGGAGCGTGTAAAGTGACCAATAGCGCGCGGCCACGACGAGCGATGCGCGGCGCGGCGCGGGCGTGCTAGTCATGTGAGCCAGTGAGCGCCGGGGCTAGCGCCACGACAGCGGACCATGACCTTCACACGCGCACGGATTAAACATAGCGCTCGTGGTGCAGACGCTAGTAAGAGTGCAATCCAACAAAGGGCTATAAATATCACACAAAAACATGCACGGGAAAACCTTAACAATGCGAGCGCTGAAGCAACGGGAGGAAGTTGGAATCTCTTTACACAATGAAATGGTGACGCTCGCTTTTCAAACAGCTCGTGTTCAGTTATTGCTATATACAAGTTAGAAATACAAGGTAAGATATGAGATGAGTCTAATGATACTTCATCAACATCTCTAGATAGCGCTGAATGAATATTTATGAATTCAATTATAAATGCAGATTCTGTGCATGGGTTATTTATGTACTGGCTCTGGTAAGACTCCAGTTCTTCCGCGTTTGCGGGAGCAAAGTACGCTTCCGCGATGCAGTAAGATCTCTGCATCATTAAAGGCGATTGTGAAAGTAGTCTTGCAGTTTATCTCCTTAAACGCCATGGACATATAAATAGTGAGCTTGCTCTAATAGAAACGGACGTGGAACTGTGACAATCTCTGCTAGCAAGCAAGGTCGTTCAGATAATAATGACTGATCAAGGTCGATATTCGCTTGCTACTATTAAATTCTTAGAATTGTAATATTCACTAATCACATGTTTCATTTTTAATGTTGTATTCTGACAATCTATGAAACATTTAACGGATTTACAGTTATAACTTACAGATTAAATAAATGGATAGATGTGTCAGTGAAACCCATGAACGGCAACTATAAATGGTAAATTTTCTCATTTATCTGAATTTACAGCTAAGCTGTCCCGCGATCGTGACAACAATTGATTTATATCGAGCTAGGGAGATATTTATGGGAGCGAATGCACCGGCAGAGAAAGTAGACTTGGCGCGCACTATCAATATTACTATAGGCATTACAAGTGAAAACCATCTCGGTGCGATGCAAACAAACTTCGAGTCACGTGAAACGCGCAACAAAGGTCAACACGATCATGCCTTGCCAATCATCATATGTACCTACTTGGATTATTTTTGTAAATAATACAATTTAAAATAAACATAATAACATTTGATGTTGCAACATTGCAGCGATGATCTTTAATTAATATTTTAGTCACACCATACCAAAGCTAACTAAATTTTCATGAAAAAAAAAACAAATCTCCATGACATTGAAGTTAATGATACTATAATGAACGATGACACAAAAAGTTAGTAGAATTTCATGGAATCGATTAGAGAAGTTTAACAGAGAATAAAAGAGACCTAAAGATTAATTAAATTCCAGTTATGATGCACGCAACGCTCGAGGCAACTGCGACCCAAATAACTACATGAAGATAAAACGATGGAATTTACGATTCAGGCCAATTGAACATCAGACAAATTAAAAAAAATAATCAAACGTGTTTATGATATCACCGTGCTCTTTATATTGCTGTAACTTTACTTTGTATTAACAGGATATGACAAAAAGTCAAAAATTGAGTTTGTTTTTATTTTTATCTACTCATAATTAGAGCATGGACATGGCTTGATAAGGTCAAATAAATTCATACACTATTTCTTAATCTAATCGTGTTATCGCTTGTAATACTTAATGTACTTACATTGTAAATAAACCTAAATCGTATTAACTATATACAAAAATAATTTCGTGGCTACGTACGTGTGTCGACCTTTCAAAGACTAGACAAGGCAGACGTTCGCAAGCGAATCAACGATAAGACTATAATCATGTCTGGAACAGTATTGATTGAATGAAGCCTTCCAAAGTTTTTGGGCAGACCACGTGTTGGGAAATGGGCGCGTCTGTCTCTTAGTAACGATTTTCCGAGAGCCAGCTGAGACTAGCAGCGTGTGGACATGCGCAGACGGTGCAGTCACCACGTGGCTACACTCCCGTGTTTTAATTTAATTTTAGCCGATGCTGTGTGGAATGGAGTTAACAATGAAAGTGAATTCAATTCTCATTGTTGTATGTATTCGGTGTAGTGGAGATAAAATTATACTTTCCCACTTTCGTTCATTGCAATTTATAGTTAGACCTATTGATTCAGGCGATACTTTGCGGATAACCATACCAATATTAACCGGTGCTTTGTACAATACATAGAATGTATCCAAAACAGTTAAAGAGGTCTGCAATGCCGTATCGTTCTACAACGTAGAGCGCTCGTATCATATTCTAAGTATTAGAGGTGATTCTTGTAAAAATACTATTCAGTCTGTAGTAGGTACAGTAGGTGTGCACATGCGCACTACAATACTAAGAGCCACGTGGCAATCTCCAGTTGCATAACCTACATGCTGATAAACACAAATTTATGAAGATTGTGGTGCACAAAAACTGGTTTAAGCGCGAAATATATTAAATGAAAAATGTCACACCGTTCACTTTAAAGATAACACGTTTTGGTGCATAATGTTAATCATGTAGAGGTTGCAAAACATTCTGAACTTTTTTTTATTAAACTGAACTGCGCTTAACAGAAATCATCATAGTAAATATACCAATGATATATGAATTAAAGTAGATTTATTGAAGACAACCAAGATTATATAAATCCTAGAGGTGTTACTAAATACCTATGAAGCTAAATAGCCAAAGTCCCGATAAGCGCGTACTAATTACTAACAGAACTAAGTCAATTAGGGCAGTTGTAGTGTCGCAAACAATTAGCATAAATCAGAGTCCACAGGGTAAACGGACCGCAAACGTTTAGCTCCCGTACTAGCTTAGATCACGGAATGAAACTATTCAGTAGATATTCACATATTCACGCCCATATATGAATTTTGATGAGCCGGCGCCAAGCCATCATAGGTATTAGGTATAACTATAGAAAATGTGGATTGAGGTTAGAACAAAGTCCAACTGTCACGAATGAAGTAACGGTTCTTGTTGTACGTACTCGAATGTTTTACCCAAGAATGTATTGAGAAGGAAGATACCTATCACGAGTCTTGATTGAATATGATTTCAAAGTAATGTAAACATTGAAGCGAAGGTTCTGTTGATTTCTCTCGCGCGGCACACGGAAGTATGCGCTTGGAGAATGTCACCGGCTACGCCTACGGAGTACGGAGCCCTGCGGTAGTACTTACTACCAGGCATGACGCAGCCACATTGCATTACGGTGGCACGCACACTCCCGAAGCAGACGCACACTACTGCACCCGCTGCAGAATGCTTAGGGAATTCGCCCGCCATTTTAGCTTCAAATTTTCATTCAGACTTTCAGAATATATTCCTTGGTTCTTTCTTTCACTTTTAATTTCGAATTTTTATACTATAATTATGCATGAATATTAATCGAGGTTCTCTTTATTGTTCGTTGCATTGCAGAAGTTATTAGCCAACGTTTCTTGGCCTCGCTCAATTCGTACTTTAAACAAAGCGTAGGTATTATAAAGGATGTGTTACACGCTCGAGGAATTCATAACATTGCGAATCCTGGTTGTGATTTACAAAATATAGAAGCAAACTTGTTTATTAAGATCATAGAAATTAATTTGCATTTCATTAGTTTTTCTCGTGTACCTGACTGATAACTGTAATTTGATACAGCTAAAATCATAGACGTATCCAAATATTTGTGAAATGTGAAAAGGGAAAAAACCCGCCATAATGTTACGTGGACGCCACGAGTGTGCCATGCCGCGCCGCGAGAATCCTTCCCCACGTCACACAAACAGGTGATTGTATGGATCAAGATCACGATAAAATACACTCTCATACAAACATAAACACACGAATTAATGAACAGTGACGTAATTTTGATCCGCGAACACCATATTATTACGGAGCCATGTGCCGACCACGTCGGCGCGCACGGTTTGCCATATTAGAAATTCCAATGCGGACCTTACATTACTAGAGCATTCCCGCGACACTTTACAATATAATCCATTTGTATTTGTCGGATACTTCGCGAAACCACAAATAACCGAACTGGATGTTGATAAGAGCGCGGATGTGCTGTATATCCATATTACGGTAGAGGAGCAGCGGAGTCGCATGGAGTATGCGACGGACGCGCGCGGCAGCTGCGGGGCAACTGAGGCGCGGCGGCGGCCGGCGCCTGCCGCGCCCCCCGCGCCCCGCCCCCGCGGGGCCGCCGTCTGCCCCGTGTCTCTGGCAGCCCACTACACTGTACAGCTCCCGTACTATTCTATAGCACGCCGCTCGCGGGACGATTGTGCAGCGACACTCATGTGTGCGTGCCACTAATTTGCCTGATACCATGCTACAAAATCTCTAGGCGGCACATGGTATAAGCACATTCATTATTTTATCGTAATATGTGACCAGTATCCATAACAACTTTATCAATTGCCATTGCTAGTATGCATATACAAGGCTGTGGCTGATCATTGCTTATGATTTGCCTAAAACGAAAATCTTCTTCTTCGTATCTTTTTAGTAGTATAAAGTATCTTTACTGTCACACTGTTTTACAGAATTATCTCGTGTTACTTTTTAAGGTAGTTCATAAGACTAGCAACACCTTAATGTTACATAATTACAGGGTACATGTCACTGTATTAATTTAATTTGTACTGTACATGTTTTGCTGAAATAAATATTCTATTCTATTCTTTAACTATTCAGTGAAAACGGATTTTTTAAGGAAAGTGATTGGGCCTTTATTAAAATTTAATTGATATTGCTATTGCTTCCGTAACGATGTTTAAGATATCGGAATAAGAAAATAACTAACTGTATCAGTCATCATTATGATAAAGATTGGTGATTGATATAGGTAACTGCCGGATAGAAAACTTTATCGAAATTATACCAAATGTAATTAAATTTTCAATAGATGGATAAGAAATCTCCGGAAGGAAATAAATGTAATAAATTAAATGTCTTACTATAGTAAAATTTAGTAACCATTATTTTTACTAAATCAGTGAAGCGATCTAAGATACGATATAGTATAGCATTCAATATAAGCTATTAAATTAAGTACTGTGTAGTTACAACCCAGGACAAATAACTTGATTTATTTATTGATTTGGAGATATGAATAATATGTATATATACGAAGATTTATAAGTAGTACAGTATCAAGTCTTGATCTCAAGTGACTTTACCAAACAAAAATGTATTTATGACACTTTGTGAGTTGATTGATATGTAATAGATAAAATCATGTCATATGGATAAACAAAGACATAGTTAAATATCACATTATTATAAAGACAATAGATTAAATAAATACAACAAATGAACCACATCTGCCAAATTTGACTTCAAATCGCTAGCTAGATAGATAGCTAACTCAGAAACAATATTAATATGTTAGAAAGAGCAACAAATAAAACATGAAAGTAATCATAAAAACTGCAATAAAGTTCATGTTGATTGCATTCCTATATCGTAACGAATGAATCACACACGTTTCTAAGCAGGTGTTGCTATGGCTACGCGTCGTTCCATTTCAAATCGATATTCTGGCAATATTTTTTACTCATAACAGCTACATATTTGATCAACAGGGCTCTGGTCTAAAACCATGCCTAGTATGGAATAACTGGCTCACAAGGGTGCTGCCGAAACACACTGTTAGAACGACAGATTTTTCATCTTGAGGGTGCCTGCTAGCCAGACGAGCACTAGAAAATGTCTTATCACCTAGGCTATGGTTTCCTCAGATAAGGGCCTCCCGAGGAGACGATGCCTTTGGTTGTCCCAGGGCATCGCTCGCGCCGTAGAGAGGGGCGTCGCCCCCCTTGAGGTGGGTCCGCTCGGACTGCGGACAGTGGCCTGGGCGGGGAGAGCAGCGGCAATGCGCGAAGCGGTCCTGCTACCCTGCCCCCGTCGTGAGATGGGGCACCGTGAGGTTTTAGTCGGTAGTGACGGCCCTTCTGGCCGTCGAGTCCGACATACCCCGCCCGCCTCCCCCAGGCTTGTAGCGGGAGATGCGTTAATGCATTTCCTCACGAAAACAAAAGGCTATGGTTTCCTCACAATTATTTTGTAAATAGTTAATTTTTAACCGACTTCATATACAAATATATTGCGTAAAATACCTAATGCCAAGCTTCATGCGCTTCACTCAGCTCTTTTGTCGACCTCATAATGCCAGACTGCTTTTTTTTACAGTTTACGATTTATAGCGCAAAACTGTGTAATCAAGATTGCAATGGAGTAAATATAGTGTAAATTCCATGTAAGGTCACTCGATTTAACGACAAACTCTCTAAAGCGTCGAAATCAATTGGCTTTAGTTGGTTTAGCTTGCATTCCATACAATGATACCGACCACTCTCTGTAACGCCATAAAATGCACAGTCCCTTCAGTGTCGTTACATAGAGTTTACAGTGTATGTAAATAATACAGTAGGTAGCACATGTTAATGGCGTTTCGATAGTAGGTGTGCACGTGACAAGTTTGTAGCTATGGTTACAAGAACAAGTTGGAAACACGACGGAGCGATAAAACAACTATTTCCACGGTTACAGCACTTTTATTACAGCGTGCAACGATATGTAAGGAATTTCCGATAACACCAGTACGCTACCGAAGGTAATTGCTTGAAATACCCGCGATTCAAGGTTGGTACTTAGCGGGTATTGGAAAAATAATTATGATATTATTGCAGCGAACTAGAATAAATAGAATAGTAACTTGGCCGATAAAATGGTTCTACCGTCCACGCGTAAAATACCGCGGTGGGCGGGACAAAACAGCTACCCGCGCGGCTAGTATCGGTGGCGTGACCTTAATGCGACCAATCGCGAAGGAGGCAACGTCTAAATTTACTGATAACATTTTGTTCCTATAATATTACTACTACTTTATCAATCTACTAGCAGATCGTCAAAATAATCTAAGTTGCAAAGAGAAACAAAATATAGCCTATGTTACTCAGGGATAATGTAGCTTCCCAACGGCGAAAGAATTTTTCAAATTATGCCACTAGTTTCAGAGCCTATTTGCGTCAAACAAACAAACAAAAAATCTAACTTTTCTTCTTTATAATATTGGTATAGAAAAGGTTACTTATAATTTTTTTTATCATTCTGGAAGAAAGTAAGTACCTATATAAATTTATAAAAAATCGAAATCGGTTCATGAATGACTAAGTTATGAACAATAAAATCAACAAAAGTGTCCAAGTGCGAGTCAAGCACGCGCATGAAGGGTTCCGTTCCATTACCGTTACATCTTAACAGAGTGGCAAAAAACACGATTGTGGCATGAGAACCCTACTTAAACATTATTTCAGTTTATAAATTTAGGTACTCTAAACCTGAATTTCAATAGAAGGATAGGTCAATTAATTCCGTTATGTAAAATTGGACCGATTTTCTCAAACTTAGCTAAGAACAGGTTTATCATAATAAATTTTTCATGTTTTTATATACATTGCGATGTACATATGTATCGACAAATCAATATTTTTTTGACAAATACATGTAAGTACAAGTGAGTTGCTCTTGGTCGATAATTATGTTTTGACTTTTGACCTCATATGGAAACACTAGCTGACCCGGCAAACGTTGTTTTGTCTTAATAATTATTTCTAAATATACAGTAGCCGATTCTCAGACGTACTGAATACGCATATAAAATTTGGGAAATATCGGTCAAGCCGTTTCGGAGGAGTACGGTAACTAACACTGTGACATGGAAATTTTATACATAGAAACATAAATCAGCAGTACTTTAAGAACCTGGCTGTAAAACCAGACATTTTAAATTAAATCATTCAAACCACCAATACCGGTTGATGATTTTTATTTATATTCGTAGCGATAATATATAAATGTGAACCGACTCGACACGTGATAATAAATCACAGATAAAGGTCGAGCGACGGATAACCGAGCGACCAAGTTTTTTTTCAGCATAAGCAGCACACTATACGGTCCCGCTGCGGGGACTCGGAGCCTTCACTCACGAGGAGAAAGATATAGGCCATAATCCAAGTGAGAGTTGGCGAATGCCATATAAGCGGAAAAAAAAAATATTATAGAAACCTCAAAATTAAACAGAATTTCTCCACTATTTAATGGATGTTATTATACATATAAACCTTCCTCTTGAATCACTCTATCTATTAAAACAAACTGCATCAAAATCCGTTGCGTAGTTTTAAAGATTTAATCATACAGATGGACATAGGGGCAGAGAGAGCGACTTTGCTTTAAACTATGTATGTAGTGATAGTGAAGTAACTCTATCAACAAATACCCATACATACTTGATAACTTGTTTACGGGTTTGGTGTCAAGGGTTATCTATCTTATGTTTACTGATAAACGCTTTCTAAAATAGATTCTACAGAATTTCCTTCTATAAAGATATTACGGGTATATCATTATAGCTTGTCTGTGGCAAACATTAAATATTATATTTTACAAAATACACTTATTTTTAAAATAATATATCCAGTTTAAAAAGTATAATATATGATTGTTTTTTTCTCAAATTAGAGAAGATAGATAGATAATACTTTATTGGACACAAACTTAAAACTAAAACTAAAGATAAAATAATAACTAAGAACAAAAAAATAGTGTGCCACAATTAGCGGCCTTATCGCTTAAAGCGATCTCTTCCAGGAGAAGACTGGTAATGGAGCCAACAATTATCAATCTGCCAAATGTGATTGAATAATTTATTGATAGCATATCTTCTACTCCAAAGGTGATTAAAACTACTGCAGAGGAGTGCTAAAACTGGAGTTAAATTAAAATAACTTAAATAAGAGTGTAGAGTTCAGACAAACACAAAAATTGAAAAAATACTATATCAAAATAGGTGTAGGTGATTGATATGTATTAGTTTATTTATAATTATTATTTTACGGTATGTATTATATGTTTTGAGTCATAGTAACCTGAAATAAAGGTAGAAATAAATAAAATAAAAAAATTAATACGTGTTACAGCAGCCTCCGCGAGAGTTAGTTATTCCAGACTAGTCACACTCTATCATAGGCCAGAGTGTCGCTGACTAGTGTGGTAACGTGCCCTGCTAGCCAAATGCAAATAAGGAAAAGAAACGGTAACAGGAGCACAAAATACGGTCTTTCAAAAAGATATTAGAGAGGACAACGAGTTAGTAAGGCGCCTGTCTGCCTTAACGAAAAACTCGGTGTACACGTAGACGTTTACACCGAGTTTTTCGTTAAGGCCTTTAAAATATCTTTTTGTACATTATATCTTTTTGTTTCACAGTACATACTCATAGAAACATACACGACGTTAAATAGGCACGGGTGAAATAAGTAGTAATAGTAATAATATTAACCCCCCGCGCCCCTCAATCCCTTGCCACGTATGACGATATTTCAACCGAGCGATTTTCAAGGCGAGAGTGAACCGGTTCCTTCTAGGTAAGCACGATCCACCGTAGACCTCAATATCACTTACCATCAGGTGAATTGTGGTCAAGCGCTGACCTATTCAGAGTAAAAAAAATACAGTCCACTGTAGCTACTTATTAAGCAGGTAACACGCACTTACATATTATCTCCTTCACTCAGTGATGCATGTTTTACACATTAAAATCGACATTGAAAATATTTCGAGTCTTACTGCAAACAACGTTTTGTAGCTAATGATATCACGTCTATTATAGGTAGGTAAGCACTTTTACCAAGACGTTTGTTTAGATCGTAAACAGCCTACGCAAGTGAAAATAGCGCACTAGATCATAGCCGGAGCTTACCTGTAGCCAGTAAGGATTGAAAGAATTAATGAATATTATTTATTTTCCTAATAAAAACATACATCTGGAGCATCGCCTTATATGGAAGTGAGGCTTGGACCATGACCCAAAGAGATAGACAGAGGATAGAGGCATTCGAAATGAGGTGTTGGAGAAGAATGGAAAGAAAAGAAAACTAATGAAGAGGTACTCTGCCTAGTACAAGAACCAAGAACCATCATAAATACAATAGACAACAGAAGAGGAAAGATGGTTGGCCACCTTATACGACATGACAATTTCATTAAAAATATCGTAGAAGATAGAAGCCAGGAGAGGAAGAGGAAGATCTAGAAGATCATATTTAGACCAAATTAAGGAAAAAGCGAAAGTCATGTCGTATAGGGAGGTCAAGGATTTGGCCGAAGACAGAACTACCTGGAAAAAACTCCACAGACAAGAGCCCAGCTCTTAAATATTGAATGAAATTTATTTTCCAATGGGTTACTACGATATCTAGGGGCATCAGACTCGAGGGTGTTCGGAGATGGGGTTCCGACACCCGCTTCATCGAGTCCAGGGTGGACGACGGCTTATGACCGTCGCAGTCGTTGGCGGATTGGACAGCTATCCGGAAAGGGCCACCGCGCAGTGCATGAGGGTTCCGGAGTGTTTTCCGGAAATACCCGGAGCCCTCCGTTAAGCACAGAGGCAGGTCTAACTTTAACAGGTCTGATCTCAAACAGAAAAAAATATTAACATGACATTAAAAAAGCTTAACAGAATAGTAAGTTAAGTTATATACAAGTGAAATTGTCTTAATACTTGGTTTAAAAAGTGTCGATCTTATGAAGGGTTAACATGGCCCAAACGTAGCCATTTAAATGAAAAAGAAAAACAACAAATCAAATAAAATGTAGGTTAATTGTTTGGCACCGTAGCTCATACTGTGCATTTGAAAAGTCTAGTTCGGAATGAGGCCAGGAAAATCAATATAGCGTCTGAACTGACTACATAAACTTATCCAGAGAGAGTTGGAAAACATAGCGGTCGAGTCTTGGAATTGTAAAACACATATTAAGATAAATTTAAATAGTTTTAATGTTCAATTGTAGGAAACCTTATTTATAACTAGCTGAGGCCCACGGTGCCACCCGTGTTATTAACTACGAAGTTAAAAGTAACCTATGCTAGAGTCTAAAAAAATTATAAAATAATGCCGATACAAAATTTCATCGGAACAACTTTATTTCGTCAAAATCGGTTAAGGGAAAAAGAAGTTATGGTTGGTCAAAATTTACTTGAAGCACTGCTTCAATACTTTTAAATAGATTTAAATGTTGTTCTTCTCATTCGTATGAGCTAAGTGGCCCATCCCAGAGATGGGCCACTTAGCTGTCGAGAGTTTTGAATGCACAGTCTTTTCAGTGTCGTTATATAGAGATTACACTTAAGAGCGTTTTCCAAAACGTTTCATTTAAACATCCGGTGTCATCCTTCCCTATTCAGGGCCATCAGAGAACCTACAAATCGTAATAACATCCATAATCCGTATAACAACTCGAACATGACATACAACCTATCAGTGTATAAATGAGGTCAATTATACTGCATTCGGTGAGGGCAGTCACTTCCGTACCACCTTGACTTCCGTAAACAGGTCTCGGAAAAATACTAACAGGCAAACAATTTTATGATCACATCACTCGTTCTAAGACTAAGATCTCGTTCTTGCATCTGCGGTCACGGCCGTGCACATTTCCGACGTTTAGCTTTTCATTTTTGCAAGGATATGACGCTTGATGTTTCGTTGCAAACATTTTATTAAACCATTTTTTAGGCAATTTTGATTTAATTTTAAGCTTTTATTAGGAAGGTCTTCTTCTTCATCGTATGAGCTAAGTGGTTTGTTAGGTAGGTCCTCTTTTTCAGTGGTCAAGCTCTGGTACCCACAGTTTTCAAGCCACCCAAGAAGGCCTCTAACTTGGCTTAACGACTGCTTGTACTAATACTAACAGCCGGGGCCTACAATTTAACGTGTCATCCGAACCACGGTAAATGAAAATGCCACTTGAAAAACGTCTTGTGCATGATCACCCATCCAAACACCGTCCGCCCGCATCGACCGTTACTTAGCTTCGATGATCGTGTCAGATCACCTCAGCTAGCCGAGCTTCAGGCGCTACAGGTTAGGTATAAACGTATAATATACGTTTTTAAACGTATATCTTATATATAAAATTTCCGTGTCACAGTGTTTGTTACCGTACTCCTCCGAAACGGCTTGACCGATTTTTTCCAAATTTCATATGCGTATTCAGTAGGTCTGAGAATCGGCAGGCCTGTGTCACTCCGCGTGTAGGTGTTAAAAACATACCTACGGGCGGCGGCCACTCCGGAGTGGCCAATCTAGTAGGCTGCCACAAGCGAACGAAAACACACGCATGTGCGCTATATGTTCGACCACGTTCAACTTAATTATTTGATTGATTCGTTATATAATTGCAAGAAGGACACAAAACGAAAAAAAGCAAAAAAATACTGTGCAGTATTTAATTGTTTAAATACGGATCGTGATCGAAATTTAACTTTTTTTTTGTTACCTAAAGACGCTGACAGGTAAGGGTAAAATCTATTTTGACTGGATTACATTATGAAATTAATTCAAACTACAAACCGTTTCTCCCCGTACTATTCCAATATCCTAAAAGTACAATAAAAAAGATATTTTAGTCGTTTCATTCGAATTGCATTTCATTTGTCGTACATTTACGAACTTAGACTAAGAGCCCAACGCAAAATATTTTCGGTGATACTATAGATGATACCTATGGAATTCTATTCGCGCTAGATGGCATATGAAGTAGTTTCTCGAAGTAAGCAACCATAGTCCGTGGCTCTTTCAATACCACAGAATAATAACTAGTACTACGTAATAACTATGTACAACGTATTATGACCCGTAGCATAGTGAATTAAGGCCCATATTCCTTTGAAAAGAAATTGGTAGGCAACGAAATGATCACGTGATTGACTGGACCGCGAGCTAAATTAAATCATACTGTTTAACAAATTGAGTTCATATTTCTTTGAAAACCATTGCGAAGTGAAGCTTCTGTACGAAGTACAAGTTATTATTCTGTGGAATCGGCTACTGTATATTTAGTTTTTTTTTTATTAAGGCAAAACAACGTTTGCCGGGTCAGCTAGTATTAGGTATAATATACGTTTGAAGATATTATGGCTGCAGTCACAACAAATAAGTGGCCGAAATGTTATCATGGTATAGGCATGAGAAAGTTAACGACCATGACTTTGCTGGAGTAAGTGAAAGACGTATATATTCTCGCAGACATTTATCAAACTTGCGAGTGATTGATGAGCTCAGTGACGGATATTAATGATGAGAACCAATACTGGCAGGGAGCTGGTTACATAGAACCTTCATTGGTGATTAGAAAGAAGACTGGCGATGGATAACGGAATAACTGATCAGGCTTTACTATAAACGGAATCGTTAACGAAAGATTTGTGCTATTGATAATAGAATCATCATCATCCGCAGCCCTTTTAATCCCATTGCTGGGTTTAGGCCTCCCTCTGATAATAAAATGGAATATATTTATTTGCAGTGCATTTAGAAGATTTAGCATAAGCAGCCCACTATACATTCTCACTGCTTGGACACAGGCCTTTCTCTCACGAGATATGGGCCATAATCCACCACGCAGGCCGAGTGCGTTTGGCGGATGACACAGTTCTTTGGATAGTGTGGTCCTCAAACATATCGGTTTCACGGTGTTTTCCTTCACCGTAAAGCGAGTGCAAATCTACACATACTTAAAAATAAATATTTGTGTAGGGCCGGGATCATGTCAGATTGAAAAGCAGACGTTTCCCCACCCAGCCACACTCGCCTTTTTTAACTAACTAGTAATTAATAAATCATTAACTACATCAATCACTCCCGTCAAATCACAGCTGAATTCAATTAAATCACTTGACGCAAAGAACTTTCTAGAATCAGTCGCGACGCATTTCTACGACAGCTGAGCGACCTAAAAAGTAGGGATGCTCAGAAAGAGACACCACTAAGGGCAAGGGCTTGGTTAGAGAGAGACGGAAGAAGGCGAAGAAAAGCGCGTGAAGGGCGTCACGTAGGCTAAAGACAACAGAGCAGTGGGGCAAGGTCGCCGGCGTTCTATGGGCGCCTGGTAAACACCGTAATCACCGCTTCATCAAAGGATCTTAAACTCTAATAACCAAAAGAAACGAGAAGTCATTAAAATTCAAATTTAATAATTTAGGATCCTAATGGAGCAGATAAAACGCAACCCAGATTCTTTGGAAATGTTTTGAAAACAACTCGTTCGGAAAGAGATTGAACACGCTATATACACTCTCGACATACGAGTAGCTTATAATATGATGTCATTTGACCCATAAGATAATAATAAAGTAAAAACAAATAATAATTACTTAATCTAAAACATATGTTTTTACTCTTTACAAGGAGTAAAAATATATATTAAGGGCACGTAACCACAAGAGTCAATAACACTATGGCACTAAGTAGAGCATGCCTAGTTTTGAAATACTGGCGCTCAAGGAGGCTGCCGGAACACACCGTTAGGGGCCTGGGGACTGATTTTTCAACAAGAGTGTGGTTGCTAGCTAGTCGAGTTCTAGAAAATGGTAGGGCAGATCGTCCCGGCTTCGCAAGGGCTATAAAATTATCTAAGTTGCAAAGAGAAACAAAATATAGCCTATGTTACTCAGGGATAATGTAGCTTCTCAACGGCGAAAGAATTTTTCAAATCGGTCCGGTAGTTTCGGAGCCTATTCGCGTCAAACAAACAAAAAAATCTAACTTTTCTAAACTCTTTATAATCTAATATATAATATTTCCATGTCACAGTGCTTTTTTATGATGAAGAATAGGCTTACGTTTGACCACAGACGTAACGCGTTAAGATGTAACGCGCTTGCCTAGAAGAAACCTATTTACTCTAGATTTGAAGACCCCCAAATTGTAGTTCTCGAGAAAAGAGACTAGTTAGTTACCGTACTCCTCCGAAACGACTTGACCGATTTTTACCAAATTTGATATGCGTATTCAGTAGGTCTGAGAATCGGCTACTATGTATTTTCCATACCCCTAAGTGATAAAGCAAAAAAACGTTTGCCGGGTCAGCTAGTATTGGTTGGTATAGAAAATGTCGCGCGTTCTCTTGCTCGAAAGCAAAACGAAACTTTCCCTTTCACGCCGATATGTATAGAGCAGCCCTTTTGCGCACGTTGCAGGAGGGTTGGTGTGGGGTGTAATACGTGTGACGCAGTAACCGGATCAAAGCCAGACGGAGCGTAAAATGGCTGCGACCTTGACCCCTCCAGGGCAGTCTGGATCAGATAATTACCTATACCAGGTCACTGGTTACTAACGTTAAGCCTGTTAGCGGCGGCTTTAATTCGTCTAGACAATAATTTTATCAAACTAGCGTATTGTCATCGGTCCTCAATAAATCTACAAAGTTTGAACGAAATCTGGCCGTTTAAAGTGGGTCAAAATCGCGCCCAAAGAAGTCGGTTACAAACAAACATACAGGTGAAGCTAATAAAAAGCGTGTGAAAATGTTATTGCAATTATGTTCTCACGTAAGTGATTATTGTAATTTTTGTCTAACCAATATTATGAAGAGGAAAAGTGTGATTGTTTGTTTGTTTGTTTGACACGAATAGGCTCCGAAACTACTAAAACCAATTTGAAAAATTATTTCACCTTTGGGAAGCTACAATATCTCCGAGTAACAAAGGCTATATTTTGTTTGTCTTTACTACTCTGATTATTTTAGAGCCCGTGTGAAGCCGGGATGTGATACTAGTGGAAAATAAATGTCTTTAAACCTTAAGTTTGCATGTTTGCTACCCTTTTCACGTTCATCATACTCAAATGGCTAAACCATGCGCACAAAATATGATCTTATATATAAAATTTCCATGTTACGTTTAACTATGTTAGAAAGAAAGAAAGGAGAAAGAAAGAATCATTTATATTGTGACACGAACAACAAAGAAAAAATAATACACAAAAAAAAACATTTACGTGGCACAAAACCGGAGGATGTTAGTTACCGTACTCCTCCGAAACGGATTGACTGATTTATACCAAATTTTATATGCGTGTTCAATAGGTCTGAGAGTCTACTATCTATTTTTAAGGCAAAACAACGTTTGCCGGGTCAGCTAGTAATTATGTATATTACTTCAGACTCTGGATTAATAAACAGTCTACTTTTTATCCAGGTTTGACGTGGGCCTCAGCTTTGATAATATATCACGCTGACTTCCTGAAAAGATATAGTCTTTAGGGGGCACTTCGAAAACTACCTACGAGTCTATTATAAATGCTGATTGCTATCTTTGAGATAAAAACGTGTATTATGTCACGTGCACCTGCTCTGTTTCATATTTACATTTTTATTTTTACCAGCGAGGGAGCGGAGACCGGTTGACGCGTTTGTGGTGAGAGAATGATTGTTTTTTTTTGTGCAAACCAGTGTTGCCGTTTATATCCTTTTATATCTCTTTTTATTATTCTGATGCCATCTTTAGTGATTTGTATAAATCTCTTCTGACCCAAATTAATCAAAAAAGTAACATATAATTTACTAAAAGTCACAAGATCTACGTATGATGGTCGGCATCATTACCGGCCACTGTGATCTCAACTACCACCAACATAAATAGGGGCGGCAGACAGCCCTCTATGTCGGGGCTGTCTAGAAGAAAATGAAACGGTAGAACACGTGCTACTGCACTGTGAGGCTACCAAACAAACCAGAGAGAGTTACAGTCTGATAATAGAAGCTCAAAATGAAAGTTCGCCTTTGCTTAACCTCAGACAAACAGACCATCTGACGCAACAGGACAGGGGTGGAACAGGTATGCAAGCGAGCCAGGGCTGTGCTCCGTTACTTCAAGGAGCTCGGTTGGCTTGGGTAGGCTGGTAAGGGGGGAATGCACAATACGCCCCTAGCAGGATCATCATGCAGGTCTCATCACCCCCACTTCAAATTAAAATTAGAATTGGTATAAATTTGATCGATGCGTTTAAGATTTGACAACTCACAACAGGTGCAGTAAAAGTTTTGACAAACCAATGTTGCCAGTTACACTTCAAGGTGTAAGAGACGGTTAGAAGACACTGATATACAGTTCAAAATGTATTTCCCTTCCTCATTGAAATGAAATGAAATTTATTTATCAACATAGTCAAATGTTCATTAGTCAGAATAATTTGACTAATGAAGAAACAAAAGACGGTATGGTCTCGTTTCTAGTGCGGACGCCTAAACTTTGGAACTTCTTGCCGGCAACCCTATTCTCATTGGATTAAGACGACCTCGTTAGCGTAAACTTAGGTTACCATGCCGGACTGCCAATCAGAAGGTTGCCTGGTAGAAATCACCATAGGTGATAAGGCCGCCCTTGTACTCTACTTTTAAGTTTTTAACCGACTTCAAAAAGGAGGAGGTTATATATTCGACGTGTATGTATTTTTTTTTTTTTTTATGTATGTTCACCGATTTCTCAGCCATTTGTGGATCGATTCTCAAAATTCTTTTTTTAATTGAAAGAGTATGGTTCTGAATTGGTCCCATTGACACCAAAATAGGATCTGATGATGGATTCCTAGGGAAATCGAAGAAAAACCTAAAAAGTTAGGTTATGTTTACGCCCGCAGAGAGTTTCACGTTCGTTCGGCTGTACTGATATTCATGAAATTTAAGATGAAAATAGGTAAGACTATGTGTTAACACATAGGCTACTTTTTATCCCGAATATAATTACTGTTCCCGTGGGATGCACCAAATAACACATAAATCTTTATAACTTCTTCACGCCCGAACGGCTGAACTGATATTGATGAAATTTGAGATGAAGATAGGTTAGACTATGTGTTAACACATTGTGAAAATGTGTTGCGGATGCGGCTGCCCCCGGATCACGATCCACACTTGCTGCACGAAGATATGCTGATGTGGTGTCCGGGTAGTTGGGACCTCTCCAACACTACCGTACGTGTCCTCTAGGATGTGTTTAGTTCAGACAATAAATATGTGAATCATTGGCTACTTTTTATCCTGAAAATAATTACTGTTCCCGTGGGATACACCAAATAACACATGACACACTGATTTCGCTTAAATTTGATATGGGGGTAGACTAGACCTTGTATAGCACGAAGGTAACTTTTATCTTAAAAGTCATTGCTATTCCCTTGGGATACCCAAATAACTCGATAACCTATTTCACTTCTTCGCGCTCATACGGCAACACAGATTTCACTCATGTAAAATTTGATAATATATTAATAGACTAGACACTCGAACGGATAAAGAAAATATTTACGGGCTCGCTTCGCTAGGAGTTATCCCACTTCGTTCGACTTTCCCCCAGGATGTTTTGGGCTTATGACACTCCAAATATTATATAATTTGTGCTGCTTTGGACTTCTTTATGCTTAAATGGTTTGAACAAATACGGTGAAAATTTTCGCGCTCGCTTCGCTCGCGCATTGCTCGCTTCGCTCGCATCCAGCTCGCTTCGCTCGCCCTTGGTCCTAATACGTTTTGATACAACAAACATTATGTAATTTGTGCTGCTTTGGAACTCTTTATGCTCAAACGGTTTAAACAAATACGGTGAAAATTTTCGCGCTCGCTTCGCTCGCGCATAGTTCGGGTCGCTCGCATCCGGCTCGCTTCGCTCGCATCCTGCTCGCTTCGCTCGCTATTGGTTCTAGTAAGTTTTGACACAACAAACATAATGTAATTTGTGCTGCTTTGGACTTCTTTAAGCTCAAGCGGTTCGAACAAATACGGTGAAAATTTTCGCGCTCGCTTCGCTCGCAATTAGTTCTAGTACGTTTTGACACAACAAACATTATGTAATTTGTGCTGCTTTGGACTTCTTTATACTCAAACGGTTCTAACAAATACGGTGAAAATTTTCGCGCTCGCTTCGCTCGCGCATAGCTCGCTTCGCTCGCATCCGGCTCGCTTCGCTCGCAATTGGTTCTATTACGTTTTGACACAACAAACATTATGTAATTTGTGCTGCTTTGGACTTCTTTATGCTCAAACGGTTCTAACAAATACGGTGAATATTTTCGCGCTCGCTTCGCTAGCATACAGCTCAATTTGCTCGCAATTGGTTGCCTGCCTGGTATACGCCAGAGGTTTTTTGATCGTGAAGTTTATTTGGCTCTCCATAGCTTAAACATAAAAAATATCATGACTAACCACTAAAAATGTAAAAATAAAATTGTTTTAAAAAACAAAGAACCGACTTCAAAACACAACTAAAAAGTGAAAAATAATTTTAAGCCTACATCAAATCAAGAATAGTTATATAAGTAGAATCGAAGAGTTTATTTCATGTACTTATAAAAAACTATTTTAAATTTTTATTAATCCTGTTTTCTTGAAGTCGGTGCCATCTAAGAAGAACAAATTAATGTTTGTTAATAAAAATTATTTTCAATTGTCTTTCTTTGCTGGCACCGACTCCAAGAATACAGGATTCATAAAAATTTAAAATAGTTTTTTATAAGTACATGAAATAAACTCTTCGATTCTACTTATATAACTATTCTTGATTTGATGTAGGCTTAAAATTATTTTTCACTTTTTAGTTGTGTTTTGAAGTCGGTTCTTTGTTTTTTAAAACAATTTTATTAATTTTATATATTTACATTTTTCTTGTTTGTGGTTGTACAATAAAGTTATATTCTATTCTATTCTATTCTAAGGTTCTGGGTTTGATTCCCGGCGCGGCCAACATCTTTGTGCTGAATTAAATTTGTTGGCTGTCGGTCTGGGTGTTAAATATGTGTCTATATAAAATATGTATGTATGTATATGTAGTATATCAGTTGTGTTAGCAACCATAACACGAACTAGAAATGGTTCAGTATGGGGTTAATCAGCCGTGTGTGAAATGTGTCCTAATATTTATTTATTTTATTAAACTCTGGCAATGTGTTTTTGTTACGCAAAGTGTACTTACGGTAATTTATCCGCGCCAACGATGGAATCCTTATAAGAGAGTAACCTTGTAACTTTGACTGGTGTTACTAAGTTAGATTTCTTTCAGCACTTACCTGGAACATGGAAAAAGGATTATAGCACTTAAAACTTTTAACATAGACCAGTAGATATTTTGTGTAGAGTTAAAAATTTAATTTCAACTCAGTGTGATTTAGGCACATCAGCATAATGCTGCTCGTCAATAAATCAAATAAATAAATTGTTTTCACCTTTTGTTAACGAGCCAAGGTAAAAAGACCTACTAATAAAAGGCAAGAAAAAAAAACAACACTTGAAATATGTAAATCTAGAAACTCTTTAATGCGCTTCCACCTTCTTGGAAGAGATCGCTGTAAGTGATAAGGCCGCCACTTGTAACACTACTTATAAGTTGTTTATTTATTTTTATCTTTGTTTGTATTCCCTTTTGTGTTGCAATAAAGAGTATATCTATCTATCTTCTTTAATAATAAAATGAAGTTGCAACCCACATTAATCAGGAATTAACGCGGTTTACCAAATGTCATCAAAATCGGTTTAGCCGTTTAAGCGCGAAGGAGTAAAATAGATTTTGAAGTTATTTACGCATTCTACGGGAACCAGTAATGTCCTCGGGATAAAAAGTAGCCTATGTGTTAATTTAAGGTCTAACCTATTGCCATACTATATTTCATCGCAATCGGTTTAACCATTTGGGCGAGAAGAAGCACAAACAATCACAAAAAGTTTTGCATTTATGATCTTAAGTAGGATTACGATTATCATGACAATGCTTGAAATCCAATTTACTGAATAAATGCAGTGTAAACTCTATATAACGACACTGAAGGGACTATGCATTTTATGGTGTTATAGGGAGTAGTCGTTAAATGGAGAGAATATAATATCATTGTATGGAATACAAGCTAAACCAACTAAAGCCGCTATTTCGACGCTTTAGAGAATTTGTCGTTAAATCGAGTGACGTTACATGGAGTTTACACTGTAAAATATAAATACTGTTAAGATTAAAAATGTATATAGCTGTTATAAATCCATGATATCTTAAAGTGTCTAATCTAACGCATGTGCTACAATATAATCAGTATCATAGAGTATATACGAATTTTTGAGACGTAAATAAAAATGAAAAATCTTATCACACCAGGCGCCTCTGATAGGACATTGGTTTATGATATGATTTTGTTATCTGATGCAGTTGACATTGTTTCATTTATTTTTAGCTGTTAGAGTTTCGGCTATCAAATATTTAAATACTCGTGGGAGTCCATCACGTAGCTATTTGAATTGGCGAATGTTTGGTGATATTCTAAGACGTCTGAAAATATCACTGTTCATTAATCAACAAATTATGTCCAAACGGCTGGTGGACAGAACAAATGACCCAAGAGCTGGCGCTTACCTCGGCCAACGTATAAGTTTGGCGATCCAGCGAGGTAATGCCACCAGAATTATAGGCACCTTACCCGCGGACACTGAGTTACGAGTAGATTTAATCTACTATTTGTAAGGTTTTTTTTTATTGTTTGTGTGTGTGTGTTTTTTTTTTCATAGAATTATTTCATTTCGTTACCTAGTTATCTTGGCACAAATATTTATATAATTTTAGTATATTTATTTCAACTTATAATATAAATTATTATACATATATGTACATATCTAAGTGACTGGAAGGCACTAGCTTCCATGACAAAGTTTGAGGGTTGGTGAATAAGTTTGTATGGTACATATGAATAATAATAAAAATGTTTTTTTTTTATATTACTAATATTTCGATGTCCATCCGTTTGCCTTTCAAAAAGCTATATCTTATAAACCGTGATAGCTATAAAGTTAGTTGATGTAGTTCTGTTACCACTAAACCAAAAAATATAAAAACATATATAATTAAATATTTATATGATCTTGCATTTGTATTCCACATTAACTTTACAATGGACTCAAACATGAAACTGTAAGGAAAGGAAAAAAAAGTTAAAAAAATTGGTTAACCAAAAACCTTTGTTACCAAAATAAGTATAATTATTCTTAGAGTGGTTCTTTAGACGGTCTTTAAGTTTTTTTCCGTTTACGATTTATAGCGAAATAATAATAGTTAAAAAAACTAAAAAACACGCTTTTTATAGAAAACCGTAATTTTATCAAATTAGTGTATTGTCATCGGTCCTCAATAAATCTACAAAGTTTGAACGAAATCTGGCCGTTTAAAGTGGGTCAAAATCGCGCCCAAAGAAGTCGGTTACAAACAAACATACAGGTGAAGCTAATATAAAGCGTGTAAAAACTGTAATATCAAGATTTAGCCTTTACCTTCCCCTTAACAAACAATTTAATCAAAACTTGCATTACCTATACATACAAACTTGTTTACACGGCGCGCATAAGTTAACTGCAATTCAGAGTTAAAACAAATTTTCCTCCGCTATAAATATCCCGAAGGGTCATCGTACTCTGGCCTACGCGGAGTAAACACTCTGCCAAGGTCTCTACAACTGCACTCAAATATACAATTTATTCATAAAACCTGGTTATAGCATTTTCTTCTATATTGGTATCCCGTGGTTTCATGCCACTAATATTACAAACGTGACTTTGTATGTAAATGTGAAAGTGTGTGTGTATGTGTTTACTTTTTCACTTTCAATGAGGTGCGGAAATAACTCTAATAAATCACACGAGGCACTTTCTGGGCGAAGATGGAGCATGCCTAGTCTGCTACTGACTCTCAAGGAGTCCACCGAAACACATTGTTAATTGCTTGGTTTCAGACAGATTTCCAACTTGAGGATGGTTGCTGACGAGATGGAATTTATAAAATACTGTCTATAACTGTATTCAATAAAAAAACACATTTGAAAGTCCGTTGCCTCACATTTGCATAACGTAGGTAATCATATGCACTTAGTCTGTATGTTGTCTTTAGTGACTTTATACCAATATGGTGTCCTTACGATGTTAGAGAACATATTATTATACATAAAGGACAGTAATGACTATGTATTTATTCGAATTCACATAAGCACTTAAGTTATAACTCTTCGTCTCTAAGTTCTTTTTAGTGTTCTTTATTGGAATAGGTTGCATGAAAGAGATGGCACCAGCTTTTTCGTTACAAGTTCGTTAAAAATTATCCGTAATTTATTTTTATTTTTATTAACTGTTTATTTATCTATCTTTGTTTCATTTAAATAAAGAGTTATACAGAATTATTATGAATGTTGTTACAGAAGGACAAATCAACAGACGTTGTATGAGTATGTGCATATAGTGCACAGTTTATTACAGCCTTGACAGTCTGCATCTGCATAACGAGTCATGTTTACTACACTGAGCTAAATTAAATATACGAACGAGCTTAAGTTCCTTTAGCCGCCGAAGATAGGATGGGAGTCCAAGTCTCTTCTTCCTCCTTGCCTTATCAAAGTCTAAGTCAAACATTTATGGCGTTGTTAAATGTTATGTAACAACATCTATATTTTTAAATAACAGTTAATCTTCTCAGGGTGTAATGTGGGTTTGGAGGGGCCCGATTCATATTATATCCATAATTTTTTCTAAGTTTCTTCTTCTTGTGGTACCTCTCCAACTAGTGAAGGTTGGCAATCAGCTCTGCATACTTCAATTTGTCCATTGCTAAGCGAAACAATTCGGCGGTACTTTTGATCTCGGTCTATTCTCGAAGTTTGGTAAACATGATTTTCTTCTGCGACCGACTCGCCTCCTCCCCGCAACTTTTCCCATCATAATAAGTTGCAGTAGCTCGTATTCTAAGTTTACGTCATTTCAATTATTATCATTCGTATATTCTTGTACGTCATACTGTAATTTATAAAATAATCGTTTTTTTAAAGATGTTTCAAACTTATTGTAATAATTTTTTTATCTGTCAGCTTCGATCAAAGATTTGATATATTTGATCGAAGTTTGCCAGGTAGATTATTGATATGTAACTATTTTAATTACCATAGCGGAGATAGGATGGTCGAACATATCCTATCCTACTTTTATATTAAAAAATAAATAGAAAAGGTATTAAAATAATTTTACTATGGCCAACAAACAGACAAACCTTTAACAAAAAAATTATTGTGTTTAAACTTCAATATCAATGTATTATCTGAAATCCCACTAATATTGTAGAGGCAAAAGTATTTGAAACCTATCTTCAAATGCGAGGAGCGGAACCTCACCCCGTCCTTTCCGTGCCATCGTGAGGTTTTAGTCGGTAGTGATGCCTTCTAACATCGAGTCCGACATACCCCACCCACCTCCCCGGGTTTAGTGGACATGCGTAAATGCATTTCCTCATGTTAAAAAATGGGTCTTACCTATCTCCATAGAAAATTTTATGTAAATCTGTTTAACCGTTTAAGCGTGAAGAAGAAACTTTCGTTTTATAATATGTGTGATTCAAATAATACGTTTGTGTATTGAAGTATAATTAATAAAAAAAGGTGTCTCGTAAACTGTAATGTTTTCCATATCAATCATGTAATTATAATCATTCTTTATGAAGACTACGAGTTGGCAATGACACTCACATCTCATTCGCACACAGGTCGACGCCAAACAGAGATAATAATACATTCGTCCCAAGGCGAGAGCGCAGTATAAAAATAAAAGCACATTAATTAGAACAAAACATGTATGACGAATAATGAGTGACAGATGGACCATGACCCAAAGAGATAGACAGAGAGTACAGACATTTGTAATGGTGGCGATTCAGCTGCACACACGACTAAACTGAATTTAAAGAAGCCCCGTCTCTTTTCATCTTAGGTGGCCAGAAAGAGACGGCACGTTCTGAACCACACACAAAACGCGTCAAATATGGAATGTGCAGGTAGTTTTAGAGGTGATACAAGTGAGTTCTAAAGTCACCTATATTTTCTACATCAGCTGCTTATAGTGGTAGAAATTTCTTAAAAACTAGGTTAGGCACAATTCATGTTTAAAATCACAAATACTGCACGCCTCATATTATACCGTTTTTACACTGAATTAATAGGTCAGCGCTCAAAAAAAATAGAAGTTTTAGAAAATATATAATATCATCCCGCTCTTATTTAAGACTTATCTTAAGACTTATCTCTTATTCCTTAAGACTTATCTCTTAGTAAAAGGTAAAAAACAGTATTTAGCAAAAGCGATTTTTCAACGGCTACAAACATCAACTGTACTTTTTTTTTGCTTCCGATAATGAAGACGTTTTTCTCTCAATTATACTAGATACATTATCTCAGGTCATATTCAGCTTCGCAAATATTATGTAACTGACCTATCTGACCCTAAATTTTGATGAAAACAACATAATAACACGTAAATAGGTATAAAGATAATATCTGCATTAATTTGAAAAACAAACATCGCTATAAATAAGGAAAGGCGAATATAAATAAAACAATTGAATACCACCGTCGCAATATTATTCCATCCGCCGGCAATCTTGAATTTCATAATCTAACAATTTTTTTTTGACACATTTCACACACGGCTGGTTAATCCCATACTGAACCATTTCTAGTTCGTGTTATGTTGGCTAACACAATTGATACCCATATTGAGGTCCCTTCGTATTCTCTTTTTCCCATAAAGTACAATTTGGGGGTCTTCAAATCTAGAGTAAATAGGTTCCTTCTAGGCAACCGTGATACATCTTAGACCACAGTAAAGCTTAAGGCAAGTTGTGGTCAAACGTGAGCCTATGTATCATTAAAAAATATAATAATCCTAGCTGACCCGACAAACGTTGTATTGCCGTATAAATTAATTCTATAAAAAAAAATTAAGGGTGAACAACCCTCAGTATCACTTATGGGTATAGAAAATAGATAGTAGCCGATTCTCAGACCTTCTAATACGCATATAAAATTTAGTAAAAATCGGTCAAGCCGTTTCGGAGGAGTACGGTAACTAACACTGTGACATGGAAATTTTATATATGAGAAGACTAGAAGAAGAAAAACACTCCCACCTATACATTTTTATGAAATACTATATATGTTTTGAATTTTAAATTATACGCAAATAACATATGAAGAAGACTCAAAATCGGTACACCCGTTTGGGAACTACGATGCCACAGACAAACATACATACAGATACGACAAACTTAGCGCCTGTAGCTCGGCTAGCTAAGGTGATCTGACGCGATCATCGAAACTAAGAAACGATCGGTACGGACAGTGCTTGGATGGGTGGACATGCACAAGACTGTCGTTTTTAAAGTGGCATTTTCATCTGGGCGCTACTGTGGGTCGGATGACATAATATTAAATTGTAAGTCCCGGCTGTTAGTCTTAGTACAAACAGTCGTTAAGCCAAGTCAGAGGCTTCTGGGCGGTTTGAAAACTCTCGACACCGGAGCTTGGCCACTTAGCTCATACGAAGAAGAAGAGGACAAACTTATAACACCTATTCGCTCTTGCGTCGGAGGTTAAAAAAGTCATTAAAGTACGTACATTATGTAATTCTAGTTATTTTCGTGCAAATAAAGTAAATGTAAACACAAAACCAGATAAGAGGTGTGGGGACGCCCTTAACGCCGCCGCAAGGTCGTTTCTGTTTGTTTATGCACCGGTGATTGATAAACAATGATAACACACGTTAAACGCAAACTTTTGATGTACTTGTATGTGCAATTTAAAGACGCAACAAAACACAAATCATATAATTATATGTAGAACAGTATAAGTACAGTAGAACCTCGTTAAGTCGAACCTCGATAAGTCAAAAACCTCAAAATGTCGAAAAATGTTTTGTTCCCTTCCCTTCAAACACCAAAACCTCCATTACTTGAAATCTTGACCCTCTGTTAGTCGAAATAATCACAGAGTCCCTCCAAGCCATTTTGGTACATATTTTCACTCTACAACTCGAAAAAACAAAATGACCTCTGCATCTCGAACATAGCAACGTTTTATTTTACAACGTTTACAACTTGATTATTTGGTATTTATTACCTCTATTATTGGAACAAAAATAGGTTACCGACTTTAAGAACTAACCGACAATGTGCGTATACTATTGTTTCTTAGAAAACATTTTAGGAGTATACGATAATAAATTTATAACTCACGTAAACACGTGTTTGATTGCTTGGTGTCAGGTGTTCAATTTTGATTTCCTTTGAAATTTAGCTAAGCAAATTATTTGTTTTCGACTTAAATACTGTCACAAAGAGTTTGGTTCTACTGCAATACACATCAATTAGTACAACAGAACAACCAAATTATCTAAAGCAAAAATCCTCCATAAGTTGAAAACTCTGTAACTCGAATTTTTTGGCGTCTCCCTTGATGTTGAAAACAAAATTAAATTGAAAATTTAGTTCAGCTAGAAATGTTCTAGTGGCGAAGGCGGCCATCTTTGATTTCAAATTTATCACCGTTTTGTGTGTTTGTTCTAATAATCAAGCCCTTTCATTTGATACTCAAATCAAAAATCTTAGAACTGTAAGATTAGTAAGATTAGTTTATTTCAATTCATTTGGTATAAGTGACATAGTTTTTTATGTTTGCTACATTTCACAACTCGGTTTCAGTTAAATCAGTTTGGTTTCTGAAGACAAAGATATAAATATAATAATAAATAAAATATTTATTTACCACTGAAAAAAGAAAAAAAACCTAATCATTAGTGTTGCATATTATACACCTATGTAAGACTAAATTGCAAGTTACGTACTATCTTATTTTTGTTTTGTACTTATTACTGTAACAGTAAAGAGTTTATCAACCTGAGGTTTATAGGTACTTGTGTGATGTTGCACGGCTGCTTGCAGTCAAGGCCGGGCATGCATCTGCAGGCGCCCTCCGCATCGCCTTATTTATAACATTTTATTATTCAAATGTGGCGCCTGTAGCTCGGCTAGCTAAGGTGATCTGACGCGATCATCGAAGCTAAGCAACGGTCGATGAAGACGGTATTAGGATGGGTGACCGTGCACAAGACTGGCGTTTTTCAAATAGCCTTTTTTATCTGGGCACTACCGTGGGTCGGATGGCACGTTAAGTTGTTTGTTCCAGCTGTTAGTCTGAGTACAAGCAGTCGTTAAGCCAAGTCAGAGGCCTTCGGGTGGCTTGAAAACTCTCTACACCAGAGCGCTGAGTTCATGCGAAGAAGAACAAAATAATAAACTAAAGAGGATTAATCAGTGTTAGCATTGTATAAATATTAGTATACTTTAATGTCGATAGTTTTTTGTAACATTTATTTATTGATAAAATCAATTTTTGGGACTGGAAATGTGGGTGAAGTGGCAACACCGGAGAGGATTAGAGGGGAGGAACGGAGAAGTGATACGTTAAGTCTATTCTTAAAAATAAATTAAAATTTAGATAATTGTGAGAAGAGTGTGTTTGTTTTCATCAGGATCCACCATGTTTTTGAAAACTACAAGATCCAATTCGGGTCGTCACGCCAAACTTAAACTTGATTATTTTATAGCTTCAATCCAAGTAACTTATTGACTCAGGCGTTACTTTGCGGAAATCCATTGTAAATAGAATCCATTCGAACGACAAGTCGAGAGTCATGACTCTCGACTTGTCGTTCGAAGAGTCAGCATCTCCTGATGATGCCTTGTGGTTAGGCGAAACACGTGTAGAGTTAAGAATTTCCGAATTGTGATAGGTAACGTTAATCTTAATTAATCTTAGTTAATTTTTCCTTTACTTGTCTTAATTTGGATTTCGGATCACAGCGGAAGTACACTAAATATTTAATTTTGTCATCTATTCAATCCAAGTCCCGTAATAACGAAGATAGCCCCGCGGACCGCAGCTAGTATACGCTCACAAGGCACAGAGACCGTTTGTAATACTTGTTTACTAAGTAGACTATGTAATGTGATTGCAATGGCAGATAACTAAGCGGTTGCCAGCCGGTCCTAGGGCTATTAAAGGTAATACTTTATGCGGGCTATAAATAGAGTTGTTTATTACTGTCGTCTGATTAACTATAAGAAACTATAGCAACTTGATTTATGAATTGTGTGAGTTTGTCACGTTTTTGTTATTCAGTTTATTATACTACTAGCTGATGCCCGCGGCTCCGCCCGAATCAGTTCAGCAAAATAGAAGATTATTTAATTATCTTAATATATATAAATCTCGTGTCACAATGTTTGTCCTCAATGGACTCCTAAACCACTTAACCGATTATAATAAAATTCGCACACCATGTGCAGTTCGATCCAACTTGAGAGATAGGATAGATTAAATCTCAAATTATAGTTGCAATTTTAATTTATTGCTAATTATTGTCTGTTATTATTTGACAGTCACAATTATCTGTTAACTCCAAATGATTCTAACAGATGTCGATAACTTTCGACTGGGTTGAGTAAGTAATCAATAGATGGCGCTGCTATGGTAAATCTACGAACGTGTCATATAAGCTACACTATCATCTATTTTTCATACCCCTGTGTGAGGCAAAACAACGTTTTGCCTAAGTGAGGCAAAACATCGTTTGCCGGGTCAGCTAGTAAATTTTAATTATTAAGAGATGAAATCCAGTCACCAACCCTACGGCAAGAGAAATAAATATAATAAATAAAATATGAGATGTGAACCGGAGCATGTAATGGGTAATTCCTAGCCGCTGATCCGTGCTAGCGGTGCGACCGCTGCGATCAGTCATCCTGCTCAGCCGTGCACTAGGATTTACACTTACCTATTTTTATATGTTACTGGTTATTCTTATATATAAAATTTCCGTGTCACAGTGTTTGTTACCGCACTCCTCTGAACGGCTTGACCGATTTTTTCTAAATTTGATATGCGTATTCAGTAGGTCTGAGAATTGGCTACTGTATATTTAGTTTTTTTTTTTTATTAAGGCATAACAACGTTTGCCGGGTCAGCTAGTATTTTTATAAGGTAGTGGAAGTAGAGGTCGACCTAAGATGTGGATGAATTGTGTGAAAGAGGATATGAAAGAGAAAGGAGTGAATGTAGATATGACGGCTGACAGAAGAGTGTGGAAGCAATAAACGGGCTGTGCTGATCCCACATCATAGTGGGAAAAGGTGAAGGCAAAGATGATTTTTTTGTCGTTCTTCGAGCATAGTAACTAACATTGTGACATGGAAATTTTATATATAAGAAGAAGATAATGTCTGCTATTATACGCGACCCCTGGTTAGATACCGGCCCCTACACTTATGAATTGTTTTTCAAGTTATGTGTGGATTAGCTCTTGCTTTATGGTGAAGGAAAACATCGTGAGGAAACCGGCATGTTTGAGGACCACAATATCCAAAGATGTGTGCTATCCGCCAACCCGCACTTGGCCAGTGTGGTGGATTATGGTCTATATCTGTCTCCATGTGAGAGAAAGCCTCGTTCGAGTTCCAGCAGTGGGAAGGTGTAGTGGGCAGTTTATGCTATACTTATTCCGACATTAATTGTCAATGACATTGTTAGGCTGAGTTCCTATATATTATGATCGCCGCCGTTTGGGCTCTGCGATCCTACAGATGAATGAATGAATGAGTACGGACAACGATTCTTGTAGTCATACTGGATAGTTCTACTTCTTATTTTTAAATATTTTCAGTTTCTATAAAACCGCAGTATTAGAACAATCTGTCTAGATATATACAAACAAATTACCAAATGACCCAAGAGCTGGCGCTTACCTCAGCCGACGTATAAGCTTGGTGATCCAGCGAGGTAATGCCGTCAGCATTTTAGGTACCTTACCCGCTGACACTGACTAAGATTTGATTTACTATTTACAAACAATTTGAATAGGAAGTCTGCTATTAAGTTACAATACGTTAACTATGTCCAGTGACGAAAACTCAGGTTTCGATCCAGTCTGCTGGGTTTAGACACAAACTGGTCTAGATTTCGTCTCTGGGTCGGGTTACTAGGGGTTACCTAATAACAATATCTTGTTTAAACTGTACATAAATTCAGTTATGGTAATATATTATTATTATATATTATTTGGTAAACTAGCCTATGTGTCAATCCAAGGTTTTCTAGTTCGCTGTTCGCTAACATGTTAAACAATGTTGTCACATAAGATATACTATAATTGATTTATTAATATAATAATTTTATTGTACATGCCTTAAGCAAAGATAAGTATGTAATCTCTTTTGTAACATTTACTTCTTTGTTTGTGTTAAGTGGCAAAGCTCTGGTGTTGAGATTCTTCAAGCTGCCCGTAGACCACTGACTGGGCTTATTATCTGCTTATACTAAGACTAATCTCAGTTGAATTATGTCACATATTAAATTCTAGTCTTGTGAGTAAAATTAAATGTTTAATTTTTACATATATATCCATCAAGTATACTAAACTAGATATATACACATTTGAGACATGTGGCGCCATCTACCTACTACTTGACAAATTAAATTCTAAACATACGGTTTATCAAAATAATCATATTACTTGATTGTTAACAAGTCTGTTCAGGTGTAATTTTGTTACTAAATATATGAAGACAGGTGAAAGCTTATGTATGCACAAGATTTGTTGCTTTTTTATTTTTCACACTCCAACGGCTGAATCAATATGAGTCAAATTATGTATGGAGGTAGGATAGACACTAAATGTAGACATAAACTACTTTTTATTGCAGGTAATACTGCATGCATATTATAATATTTGTGTATATAACTACATCAACTATAGTATTAGAAAAACGATTTCACCTCATAGGTGAAATGGTCACTAAAGCACCTAATATTGTCTAATTATATGCATATATTTTATTAAAAAATTAATTACATTATAGTGTTCCATCATTTACTATCTAGATAGATAAAAGTAGTTATCACAATCTCAATTTAAATTAAAAAGGTAATATTTCCAGGAGATTAAAAAGAAATTGAATTTACATACTACACAGAAATATCTAGATTATGCCTGTTAATAAACATATAGCAAACCAACTATCAGCTGATTAGATAAAATCTGAAATCTCTGAAGAATTACCATTCAATGTTTGACAATAAACATTTCATTGTAAACTGACAATATCATATGTTATTGTGGATATATGGGGTCAAGCAAAGATAAGATAGGAAGGTCACTGTTCAAGTTATATAATATCTTTAAATAAAACAAATCACAGCAACAAAAAATATGGTATGGTAGCTACATTGTTGTTGCCGTTAAATGATCAACTGATTGTAACTGGGTAACAGCCTAAATGGAGCCTCTAAGCATATTGGTTCATTGTTTTGACATTGTGTACCTTTTAGTGAAAGTAAAACCCACTGACCGTAAATTCATCAGGATTTCGACAACGCACCGAATGCCAATGATTAGTCGTATCATCGAACAAAGAAATACACGACAAACTGGTATTTAATGGCTCAAGGTTGACAAAAAGATGTTCTAATATCGAGTAGCTATGTATCAAGGAATGTCATTTTGTGATGAAAATGCGCAGTAACAACTTACCTAGTTTTATGCGAACAGCTGGCGAGTAGAAGACAAAACACCGAAATCCAAAGGGAGGCAGCGACCACAAAACTTAATCTTTTTGCTAGCTGATAAGATTAATTTGTTAAACACTGAAAATTGCAATCCCATCGAACGAGGGCCGAGACAACAAGCGTCAACGTCAAGAAAAACAACTAACAACCAAGCCCAACACGCTGAAACGAGACAAAAAATTGGTGAAAACCATATGACATTCCTTCTCTATCTTTATCTAAGCTCTTTTGTATATATCAGAAAGAGAAAAAAGAATTGAATTCCCTTCCTTGCTCAGCTTCCTTGATTCAACTAGAAAGAGATCGAAAATAAACCATAAAGAATATCAGCTGTTCACAGCTGTCTCAAGAGTAATTTGACTTTGTGATCTGTGAAATATTAATAGTTTGAGTCTACTGTTCATTCATCATTGCTAGTATAGGAAATAATCCTATCATTTTGGGAAAGTTTCGTAAGCGACGTTGCAAAGATACTGCTATGTACATTAATAATACCTAATTTGTTCCAATATGTGGTCTTGTAAGATAACATAAATTATTTTTGTTAATAATTTTGTTTAACTTCTGCCACATATCCGGCCCACTACCAATCAGTTTTAGAATCACGCAATCGATGTTTACATTATGTTTACAACGCACTTACAATCAGTCCTAGCTACAATCATAGGACTAATAATTATTTTATTAAAATTATAAAAAATATTATAGTACGTTTATCATTCGATACACGTAGCTCCATCTATCAAATTTTAATAATTCTATCGAATTCAAATAAATTGGTTTCATTATGATCTTTTAACCTCAAATCATAACTACTCGTGTTGGTGGCACGGAGTAAATCCGATAGATGGATCCTTTTATTGACTCAGTAACACGCCGATGTATGCTTAGCAACAGATTTTTCAATTTAAATTGGTTGTTAGCTAGAAAAACACAGGAAAATACTCTCTTACCATGCCAATTATTACGACTCAGTTCAAATGATATTTGACAAAACCATTGCAGAGTCAAATTTTGTATGGCAGCCCATTCAATTTGGTTCATTCTTTTCCTTTTGACAATAGCATAGACAACGCAGCTTTCCACAGAGCACAGCGCGCAAGTGTCAAATCAAATTGTTAATTTCCAAAGTAAACTCCGGAAGATCTAATGAAATTCGTTTATATTTCTGTTGCTTCATTTTTGCAGATATATAAATTGTAAAACAATACCCGCACACTGTGTTATCATTATATTTATTTACAAATTCATGCCCTGACGATTTCAGTTGGCACAAGACAAATCGAATAACCATCCACAACATTAACCTTTCGTCTTTGTGAGCCTGTCTATTACGTATAAGTAGGACTTTTCGTAGTAAAAATAAAAGCAGAAATAGTTAACAATATGGCGAAGGAAGAAGACGACGACAACTTGCCGGACAAAGATGCTGCTAAAGAATTTTACGCTAAGTACGAGCCTAAGGAAATCATAGGAAGGTGAGCGGATTATCATTTCAAAATTAGCCAATCTGTGAATTAGTCAGCTCTGTTGTGTTTGTGCCAATTTTTTAAGGAACTATGGCATTATTTAGAACACGCGTTTGTAAATTGTTTTCACTGCAATATACACTATGACCTTGGAGTGTAACCTAGTTCCATAGGACTTAAGTATTTCAGTTTTTTTTTAGTATTGAAACTTTATTAATAAATATCATAGATGCGCTATAAAAAAAAACTTCTCTTTATAAATACCCATGTTCACAGTAAATTGATTTGAATTTGTATACAATTAACAAAGCCCATTAATTTTAAAATACTTTACATAATTCTTCCAGAGGTATAAGCTCCACAGTGCGGAGATGTGTGGAGAAAGAGACAGGTCGCGAGTATGCAGCCAAGATCATAGACCTCAGTCAGGAGCTCCAAGACGGAGTAGACACACACACCATGAGAGATGCCACCAAGCAAGAGATACAGATCCTCAGGATGGTTGCTGGACATCCTTATATTAGTGAGTGAGTTGTTTAAAAGTAATTGTAAAAAAAAAACAGCTGAGCTATATTCTACTATTCTTATAGTAGTTACAGTATCCGATTATCCTAATCAATTGGGACCAGGGTCATTTCACATAATTTATAATCTAGGTCACTGGGGTAGTGTAGCTTCCCAGCAGTGAAAAATTTTTACAAATTGGTTCAGTAATTTTGGAGCCTATTCAACCCAAACAAACAATCAAACTTATACTTTTTAAGGAGGTGAGGCGAGGGTGAACTGATTCCTTGTAGGTTAGAGTTCCACAGTCAATATCACTTACTATCAGGTGAATTGTGGTCAAGTGCTGACCTGTTTCAACAAAAAAAAAAGTCCCAGGATTACCACACATTTAACAATAATTAAACAAAGTTACTCTGTATATTTCCAGTTGAGCTGCAAGATGTATTTGAATCAGAAACATTCATCTTCCTCGTGTTTGAGCTGTGCAAGAATGGAGAGCTGTTTGACTACCTCACCTCAGTGGTCACACTGTCCGAGAAGAAGACCAGATACATCATGAGGTAATTAAAATAAAATAATATTCCTTCAAGAAACTCAATTATCCAGCCCTTAGTTATATGGATTCGCGATTATCCAGACTACAGACCATTAGTCCAAACTCATATTTTTGCAAGGATGAATGTGTCGGAAGAAAAGTGGCTTCACCCCAACCACGTTGGTTTCTCATGGGAAAATAAAATATCCATATTTTCTTCATACTTTCGATTATGCGGATTATCGATTATCCAAATGCCTGACAACAACAATTAGTCCGGTTAATCGAGTTTCTACTGTAATTATAAAAACGTTTATTGGGGTAAGTAACACATTTATACCAATTTTATAAGGTGAAAAAAGTTTGTTTGGTGTGAATAGGTTTCGAAACTACTGGACCGATTTAAAAAATTCTTACACGGTTGGGAAGCTACATTATCCCTGAGTAACATAGGATATAGTTTGTTTCTCTTTGCAACTTAGATTATTTTATACCCCGTGCGAAGCCGGGACGATCTGCTTGTGTTAAATATGTTCTGGCCCTACACAAAGACCATTAAAAAGTGACATCTTTAACTGGGTGCGTAACGTAAGTCGTTAAATTGTCGGCCTCAACTGTCGCCAAGCTTCAAACGGAGTGTTTCGGCAGCCTCCTTGAGCGCCAGATATTCCAGACTAGGCATGCTTCTCCTAAGGCCAGAGTGTCGCTCAGAGCGATCCAAAGTGAACCCTATTAGGAGGCCAAAGCATTACGCACATTGTAAGTTATTACATTCAGTAATGTATGGAAATTTATAATGCGGGCGAGTGGAAGCTTCACGCCATTGTGATAACATAAACATATATTGAAGGTTAAAAAAAATGTCAAGTACGAGTCGTACATATAAAGGTTTCCATTATCTGTATGAAAACAGGCAATAAATTGAGGCCACATAATATTATATTCTGATAAATACATAATACCGAAACATGCAGAAAGGGTTGCCTGGAATAGATCATTGTAAGCGATAAGGCCGCCAATTGTGGCGTATTTTAAATTGTTTTCCGTATTTTGTGCCCAATAATTAATCCTACTAATATAATAAATGCGAAAGTTTGTGTGTATGTGCGTGAGTATGATTGTTGCTTCTTCACGCTCAAACGGATAAACTGATTGTGAAGAAACTTGGTTTGGATATAGTTTAGACCTTGGATTAACACACAGGCTACTTTTTATCCCGGATTAACGCGCATTTCTTTATATCTATTCCATTCTTATTATAAAAGCACGACAGTTGGTGTCTATTACCAGCAGTGACTATTACCATTGATAATAATGGTGGTTGCCAGTGTCTTAAATACTAGACTTGTAGGGCAAGAGCGCTTATTGTCAGCCTTAACTCTTAATATAATATATTTAACTTCAATATTTATTTAATTTACAAAATTACAAGTCATTAAATGACAATAAAATAAATAATAAAAGTCAAATTACTATGCCACAAAAATATATTTAACTACATAATACTGTTAGCTACTACTAGTGCTTGGCCAGTGTTTTAAACAAGAGACTTGACCACTGGAGTAGTGACATGCTCGTCTTGTTGTATTAATTATTAAAAAAAAACTTTAATCTTGCAAAATAAACGTGAGTGTAAAACTTTAAGAGGTCACGGATACTATTGTGCGTCATATCATACAATACGTAATTATTCTCCTAATCTCGTAGCCAGATTACTTCTGCTCTATGACCACTAACTAAAACATCAGTGACTATTCTAAATTGAACTTAAACATAAAGTAACAAGGTTGACTTTGAGAGCATCTACTTAGCAGATTTTCTGAGCTAGGTTTAGATATGTGCATAGTAAATCGCACAAAGCGCGCGATTCGCGTAAACTCTAGCCTTGCGTGACCCAGTAGCGTGTTAGCTCTTGCCTTGTTCTGTTCTCCTAGTACCTTTGATTAATTAATTTCACTAAACCAAATATTTTAAGTGCATTAAGTTAAAATGGCTGTGAGTTTGTGTATCAAGGATCTGGAAAATAAGGATAAAATGTGGCATCCGATCGAGATTATGACGTATGTGATTTCATCATCATCATTCACAGCTAATTCTCTCCCAGTGCTGGGTATAGGCCTCTTCTAAAATGTCATTTACTTCGGTTTAGTGTTTTGATTAAGTTCGGATCTACGACTGATTTTTATGTCGTCGACACTTATTGCTGGAAGACGACAGTCGCTGTCGTGACGGTGTAAGATATATATTTGTGATAAGCATGATTTTAAAGGCATTCGATTGTTAGAAGAATTGACTTTTTAAAGTGTGATGAAAATTTGTTGGCTGTCGGTCTGGGTGTTAAATATATCAGTTGTGTTAACAATCGTAATACAAACTAGAAATGGTTTAGACTAACCAGTTGTGTGAAATATGTCCTAGTATTTGTTTATTTTATTTAATCAACAGAATTACAATGTTCTTAATTAACTTCTTCTTCTAAGTCGGTACGCTCTTGACGGAGCGGTCGTGGTCGTCAAGAAGTAGTGGTGGATGGGACAGATAGTACACGCCTCACGATGCCATTTTTCTCTACTAGAGTTCATCCTGGCGCACTCATTTAAGGGGGTACCCACGATTGTCATTATTTGGTCAGTCCATCGAGTGGGTGACCTCCCGCGCGGTCTAGTACCCTCTACTTTGTGTCCTCTACTACGTACCCTGTACGACTAGACGCTCTATGGACAGATTATCACGCCTCGAAACATGACCAAAGAAGGGAAGAATGCATGAATGAAAGGATAATTAACTTAGAACTAATCTTATTATTATTTTTCTACCCAGGCAGGTACTGGAGGGTGTCCGCTACGTGCACAGCAAGAGCATCGTGCACCGAGACCTGAAGCCGGAGAACATCCTGCTGGACGACCAGCTCAACGTCAAAATCACAGACTTCGGCTTCGCCAAAACTCTTGACCCGGACGAGAAACTGTTTGGTAAGCTCTGGACCACAGAGTACTTTTTTATATACATCTCCGGACTAAGTTCCCGTTCAATTAGAAGAAAGTAGCACCTTTGACACGGCTAGCTAAAGTGATCAAATACAAATACAAATCATTTATTGATAACACCAAAGTTACAAGTCAATTATTATGATATCAATACAAAAGTATATGATATGTAACCATGACAATTTTCAATTCTAATTCTAATAATATAATATCATTACAATAGTATATGATATTAATCAAATGTCAATTGTCACATCTAATTCTAGGAATATAATATCATTACAATAGTACATGATATGAATCAAATGTCAATTTTAGATAATCATTAATATTATAAAAAGATCTGACGCGGTCATCGAAGCTAAACAAAGGTTGAGGCGGACGGTGTTTGGATGGGTGACTATGCACAAGACTGTCTGACATTTTTCAAGTGGCATTTTCATCTTATGACACAATAAATTGTAGGTCCCGTCTTTTAGTCTCAGTACAAGCAGTCGTTAAGCCAAGTCAGAGGCCTTCGGGCCGCTTGAAAACTGTAGACATCAGAGTTTGGGAACTTAGCTTATACGTAGAAGAAGAATTAGAAGAAAAAGTGAACAAGCATAGGCTGATTGTGATGATGATACGCTGGGTCGTAAATAAATTATTCAACCAAATTAATGTATGAAAATATCAAAAATCAGGTTTACGTTAGTTTAGCAAGTTAGTTATAGTCGCATATGACAATGCGCCTTTGTTGAGTACCGCTTACGTGCGTATGGACCTTAGTACGGACCCGTTGTAATTGAGAACACTTCTCACTCACTGGAATGCATTCAACGATCCGTGGTGCTGGGTACATTTAATATTCTGAGTGTGAACATAATTATGTTCATGTTTACATTTATTAGTCTTAATTAAATAGTATGTCGCTGCTGAACTGAGTACAACACTCTCAAATAAAGAAAATTAGCATTTTCTTAGGAAGTTATTCTATAATGTCATTAAATGTATTTAACGACAAACTCTCTAAAGCATCGAAATCAATTTGTTTAGCTTGTATTCCATACAATGATACATTTTCTCCATTTAACGACCACTCTCTATAACGCCATAAAATGTACAGTATTTTCAGTATCGTTATAATTATAAAGTTTACACTGTATTTATTTAGATAATTGCATTTCACACATTGTCACGATGATCTTAATCTTACTTAAGATCATAAATGCAAAAGTTTGTGTGCTTCTTCACGCACAAACAATTGAACCTCGTCGTTATATAAAGTTTACATTGTACTTACTCGTACATAAATAATATGTAAGACTGTTGTTGTTTGACTTAGACTTATCATGCTGTTGTTGTTTGACTTAGACTTATCATGCTGTTGTTGTTTGACTTAGACTTATCATGCTGTTGTTGTTTGACTTAGACTTATCATGCTGTTGTTGTTTGACTTAGACTTATCATGCTGTTGTTGTTTGACTTAGACTTATCATGCTGTTGTTGTTTGACTTAGACTTATCATGCTGTTGTGGTTTGACTTTGACTTATCATGCTGTTGTTGTTTGACTTTGACTTGTCATGCTGTTGTTGTTTGACTTTGTCTTGTCATGTTTGTGTTTGTGTGTGTGTGCAGAGCTATGCGGCACGCCGGGTTACCTGGCGCCGGAGACGCTGAAGGCTAACATGTTCGAGGACGCGCCGGGATACGGGAAAGAAGTGGACATGTAAGTGTGTCCATAAATGTTGTAGCGATTACAACTCAGGCCGCCTCTCGTTTTTTTTTTTAATGGGCTTGCGCTTGATCGCTATTCACCTGATGGTAAGCGATATTGCGATTTAAGGTGGAGCGCACTTGCCCAGAAGAAACCGGTTCACTCTTGCCTTGAAAACTGCTAGATTATAGATATCGGGGAACAGGGAATTAGGCAAAGAATTCTACACCTTGGCGGTACGCACAATGAAGGTGGAGGCAAACCGCTTAGTACGCGACTTAGGCACCTCCACAGTATAACGATGCCGCCTTGGTGTTTCCATACTCGTCCGATGGTGGATCGTCTCGAAGGTCGTGGATTAAATCCCAATGAGATCGAGCTTTGGAAGGAAAACGTCGTGAGGATACTATAGCATGATGGTAGGGTTTTTCTAGTGCTCGCATGGCTATCAACCAACCTCAAGTTGATATCTGTCGCCGAGTGATTAAATATAACTAATAATGGAATAACTAATAATAATATTAAAGTAATAAAGTAACTAACAGTAATATTAAATATTATTATTAGTTACTAATAAATAATTATTATATAAATATTATTATTAGTTGCTATTATTATTAGTTACTAGCTGACCTGGCAAACGTTGTTTTGCCTTAATGAAAAAAAAATATTCTGAATATACAGTAGCCGATTCTCAGACCTACTGAATACGCATATAAAATTTGGAAAAAATCGGTCAAGCCGTTTCGGAGGAGTACGGTAACAAACACTGTGACACGGAAATTTTATATATAAGATTACTAATAATAATATTAAATATTATTATTAGTTATTCCAGATAAATCATGCTCCGCCTTAAGTCAAAGTGTCCTAAACTAATCTAGTTAGGGCACTATAGCCTAAGGTGACATTTGCACGAAAACAAACGATCACACTTGTTCAAAGGGTTGATTCGTGCAAATATATATAATATGCCTTACGATAACAGTTTATAAGGTGTCCTAACCTAACTCTTATGGTTACACACTCTGTTGGTCAAATGCCTAGATGTAAAAAGTAAAAAAAAAACATGTGACTCATTTATAAATTGTATTTTCTATTTCACAGATGGGCGTGCGGTGTCATCATGTTTACACTGTAAGTAATTCAAAGTATGTAAATATTTAATGTCCAATGGCTAAAGAGAACCAACTTCTCATCTTCGTATGGACTAAATGGTCAAGCTCTGGTGTCGAGAGTTTTCCACCCGCCCGAAGACTTCTGACATGGTTTAGCAACTGCGTGTGTCATCCAACCCAAAGTAGCGCCCAGATGAAATTTCTACTTTTAAAACGACATTCTTGTACATGGTCACCCATCCAAACACCGTCCGCATCGACAGCTGAACTGATTTTGATGAAAATTGGTGTGAAGATAGGTTAATAATAATAATAATAATTTATTTATTTCAGATTTTCATCCATAGTACAGTGCACACAAAAAATAACATAAAAATTAACAATTAAGAATAATAAATAAATGTCAAAACTAATCAATCCATCATTATCAAATTAAATACAAATAATAATTACAAATGTCAATTTAAAATTCAAAAATCTGTCAAAATTTAAACTTAGGGAATTTCATACTTATTTAATACTATAAAAATTCAAATACTGTGCATAACATATTATATTTAACGAAGTCTGTAACCGCGGGTGGACCCAGAGTGCTGAACATGAAGCTTAGTCCAATGCTGCATCATTGGGCAGTCTAAGTCCATCCTCCAGGCGAACAGCTGCAGGTAGGTGTTGGCGCTGGCTTGGACGCGGCGCATCAGGGAGGCCACGCGCTTGCGCACGATCGCCGCGAAACCGTCTATATGCGCATCCGCAAACATCCCTGATGCGCTATACCACTTAGGCAGCCTCATCACCGCCCTGTAAGCATTATTATATTGGGTGCGCAGGGCGATGTATGCCTTCTGCGTGTACTTGACCCATAGGCTGCACGTGTAAAGGGACTGGCAGAATGCTCTAAAGAGTGTAACCTTCACCTGAGGGGTACAACGTGCGAACCTACGGGCCAGCATGTTGGCTCTCACTGACAACGCCCTGCGCTCCCTCTCCATATCTAGATCGTCTGTGAGCGTCTCCGTGACCCAATGGCCTAGGTATTTAAATTTTGAAACCATATTTAACGGACTTCCATTCAACGTGACAGGTGGGACTAAGGTATAGGTTTTAGAGCCCGCTTTAAACACCATTATTTCACTTTTCTTGGTATTATACATGAGTCCATGGGTCTCAGCATAACGCTCACAGATGCCTAGGAGTTTTCGAAGGCCTCTGATTGATGGACTCAACAAAACCATGTCGTCCGCATAGCTGATGTTGTTTACAAAAACACCATCAATCGAGCAACCGACACCGGCATTGCCGAGTTCACCAATCAGTCGGTCAATGTACAGGTTAAAGAGGGTAGGCGAAGTTAAACCGCCTTGCCTTACACCACACTCTAACCTGTACTCGTCCGATAGTGAGCCTGACCACCTCACTACATTGTTTTGGTTATTGTACCAAAATTTCAAAACTGCCAAGAAATCTGATGGGAACTCTGTATCTCTTGACAGCTTATGCCACAACCTGTCATACGCTACCAAATCAAATGCTTTAGATAAATCTAAAAAGCAGGCGTAGACAGGTGTGTTTCTGCTAGTATAGTACTGGACAGTGTGCTTGAGACTCAGTATAGCCGACTCAGTCGACAGCCCAGCTCGAAAGCCAAACTGAGCGTCTTGCAATGTGACGTGCTGACGTAACTGAGTATCAAACACACCATCCAGCACTTTGGCGATAACTGTTGCAAGAGATATTGGTCTATAGTTATTTAAACTAGACACATCCCCCGTTTTATTTTTAACTATAGGAACCACTAGAGTTCTCATCATTGCTTCCGGCAGATAAGGGTGTCCAATGCAGAAAGTGAAAAGCATGGCGAGTACCCTCGGCAAATGAGCTCCTGCATGTTGCAGATGCTCAATACTCAATGAGTCATGGCCTGGGGATTTTCCTCGCTTCATGTTTCTCACCACCTGTGCTACCTGCTTTGCTGTAATTCTAGTGATTTGGCCCCCCGTACTGATACTACGTGTCTCCGCCCTAGAATCACTAGCTCCCAGCAAAGAGTGGACTCTAAAATGCTCCTTAAAACGATTTGCAATCTGGTCAGACCCACTTATACCTTCAATGCTCACGGGAAGGCTCGGTCTTGAGTTTAGTTTATCGGTTTCTTTCCAAAATTTTACAAAGTTTTTAGCAGTATGCTGCGTCGCGAGAATGTCCATTTTGATTTGGGTTTGATTATTCTTACACCATTTTAGTTTTCTTTTGAAATCTCTCCGCGCCTCTCTCATACACTCATATACTGGACCAGATCTAGGCCTACCGAAGTCAACCCACTCCCGAAACCGCAGCCGAGCATTCCCATGAGCCTCTCTACAATGCTTATTCCAGCCTGTGATACATTTCTTTTTTTAAAATTAAACCTTGTATTCACACATTGGCTACTTTTTATCCCGAAACCAATTGTGGTTTCCGTGGGTTACGCAAAAAACTTCAAAATCTATGTTACTCCTTCACGCTCCAACGGCTGGAGCTAGTTTAATGAGACCTTACTATGAAGATAGGTTAGACCTTGGAATGACACACCTTTTTATCCCGGATTTACTTCTTTTGTCCCGGATTAACGGGGGTTACACCGCAGGGCGCAGCTAGGGAAAAAATTATGTATATAATACTTAAACATTGTATACTGTTCATGTAAGGCATCTCAATATTTCCGCGTAAAAAAAACGGTCACACTTACATTATAATATTTTTTTTTACGAGGGGGAAATCTTCTATAAGATACCCAGCTGCAATGGGGTGCAGCCGGGTTATGTGGGATTCTTACCCACTAAAACCCCCTCAGTGGCCAGCCTCGAAGCCTGGTAGAGGGCTCCGGGTTCTACGGTGGGAACACACCGAAGCTCTCCTGACACTTACATTATAACTAGCTGACCCGGCAAACGTTGTTTTGCCGTAAAAAATAGATAGTAGCCGATTCTCATACCTACCGAATACGCATATAAAATTTGGTAAAAATCGGTCAAGTCGTTTCGGAGGAGTACGGTAACTAACATTGTGACATGGAAATTTGATATTTTAGATAATCGAAATAGGATAATAGTAATGTAAGTGTAACCGTTTTCTTTTTGATGCGGATATATTATAATAGTTGTTGTGTGTGGCAGGCTGGTGGGGTGTCCGCCGTTCTGGCACCGCAAGCAGATGGTGATGCTGCGGAACATCATGGAGGGCAAGTACTCCTTCACCAGCCCCGAGTGGGCAGACATATCCGGTGAGCACAACATGTAAATGATTGGCTTGTAGTAGTGTGGAGTGAAAGAATGGACAAAATAAGAAATGAGCACATTAGAGGAAGTTTGAATTTGAGCCCCAGTGAATGAGAAACTAAAGAGTGGGAGGCAAGCGTGGTATGGACATGTGATGCGTGGGGAGAAGATGCATATTTAATAATTCAATGTTAAAATGAATGTTTGTAAGATTACAAACATTAATTTTAACAACAAACTCAGACAGATGTCTGAGTGCCTAATAAATAAATAAATATTAGTAGAAGATGTATGGAAATGAAAGTGCAAGGAAGAAGAGCAAGAGGCCGACCGAAGAAGACATGGATGGAGTGTGTGAATGAGGACATGAGAGAGAAAGGAGTGAGTGTTGAGACGAGAGCTGATAGATGAGAGTGGAAGAGGAAAATTTGCTGTGCCGACCCCACCTAGTGGGATAAAGCAAGGAAGAAGAAGAAGATTGGCTTGCGCTTGACCACAACTCGCATGATGTGAAGTCATGTTACGGTCTAGGATGAGGTTATTTGTTGGACAAAAAAATATGGGAAAAATCTTAATAACTATAATTATACAGTACTTATATATTGTGCCGGTGGTGCTCTCCAGCACCGGAATGATTCCGAAATATTTACACCACGCTTTAAAATGACTTGACTTCCCAAAGGACACAAACATAACGATGCAGAAAGCTGTGATATTGAATCCTTGTCGGATCGTACGTAAGTTTTTGCAAGAGTCCACAGAAAATGACCATCACTTGGCTTAAGCCCATGGTGTTTCATAAAATACCGGAATCCTTCAAGTTCCGAATGGAAAAAGTTAGAGTATAATAATAATAATAATATATTTATTTTACCATAAACCTTTAGTTACGTGCATTATTTTCCCAAAATTGTAAGCCATTTATAATAGTTGTGTTACATCTTGAAATTACACTTCTTTCGTTATAAATCTTAAGGGATAAATAATATCTTAAAAATAGAAAATAAAGACCAGCTAAAGAAAAACTAAAAAAATACATTACTTATTTTAGTACCAATCAGACTTATGGATTAGTGATAAAACTGGCTGAAAAATCTATTTTTTTACCAGTTTCTTTTTCTATTGATAAGTTTGATTGGTACCAAAATAAGTATATAATATATTCTTGTAGTTGTTCTTTCGACGGTTTTTAGCTATTTCGATATTTTGACGTGACAACGTCTTAAATTAGGTTGCGGCTGGGAGTCACCTATGAAAAAGTGTAACGCCCGGTAACGTTACGATGAGTCACCGAACCGAGAGAGAGGCCCGCCGAATGCCTTGCGTCTCTCTCCCACTCAACTATGATCGTCTGCCGCGTGCTGCGCGCGCGGCAGACGTTGTCACGTAAAATCTTCGCCCGTAAAACCGACTTTACAGGCAACCATTTTTTTACCGATTCAACATTTTGTCAATGTCGTCGCCTTAACTTCTTATTGTTTTGTAATTCATACTAGATTTAAGAATTAACTTTTATTTTTAAGGCCACACTTTCCTCACTCGTCCAAAAATCGATGGAAGAAAGTTCTCAGAGTTAAAATCCTTAAGTAAAAAAAATACTATTATGATTTTCCAGAGGACCCCAAGGACCTTATTCGACGTTTCCTTGTAGTCGATCCGAAGGAACGTATCCACTTAGAAGACGCGTTAGAACATCCCTTCTTCAACACAGTGGTGAGTCTCCGGCTTTTTATGCAATCCTGGTACTTAGATCTAACTTCAATTTAAAATTTTCGAACTAAATTTATTTTCTTCTATTTCCATTTCTTAAAAAGAAATAAATAAAAGCATTTTTTATAATAGCTTCAATGACAGTGACTAATGCAAAGAATTGGCAAATAGCTTTTTTTTAATTCTTTTGGCACTTCTTTTCTTTTATTTTCGTGCACCTTTTTCTTACTCTTTGATGATAAAAGCTTTTGCAGATAAGTAGAACATGCTATTTATATTGAGCTTAGTTGAACGTATCGCTATTTTTTACAATTGTAACATTTGAATATCGAGCTATTTGACGCGTTCTGTCGGGCCTAAAGTCATCTTATGTAAATTGTCTAGATTATAATATGCTGTCTGAGCTGTTTGTTTCTTTTCCAAATTTCATTAATATTCAGGGTTACTTGTAACAAACGCAAAACTTTTAAGAGTGGGTTTAGTATAGTTAACCATCTATTAAAAAATATTCTTACAAAAGCTTGGCGTATTGCGTTGCAAAATATATGAAGAAGATAATTATTTATCACGAGTTTCCAAAAGTTTGTCCAGTCCTTTATTGGGCGTACCGCCAATGTGTGGAATTCTTTGCCAAACGCCCTGTTCCTCGAAAACTATAATCTAGCGCTTTTCTAAATAACAGTAAACCTATTTTTTCCGGGCAAGACCGCTCCACCTTAGATCACAGTATAGATTACCATCAGGTGATTACGCAATTACAATACATTTAAGAACAACAATGATTGATCACAATTTACCTGATGGTAAGGGAGCTAGCCCATTTCAAAAAAAAAGTCGTGAACCGTTCCAGGCATACTTCTAAAATACCCCTTCAAACTATTTTAAGGTCCTTTAAAGGTTTTAAGTTACCAGTAACCCAGTATTTTCAAACTATTTGAAAAGTTTAAATAAATGAATACCCAGTCGTAAGGCCTTTCTATGGGCCCTGAAAAATATCCATAGCTTATAATATTCTTCTTCTTATGGTGCCCCTCCTACCAGTGAAGATTAATGACGATTTTATTTTATCCATTGTCAAACGAAACAATTCAGCGGCACTTCTGATCCATATCTCGATTCCTGTAATATTCTAAAGAATTGTTACTAAAGTAGTAGTGATACGTTGAAGTAAGCTCGAGTACTCAAAGCACACTGTACAAGGCCCGTTATCCCCAGCTGTGGGAGCAAGACATGAAGCCGCTCAAGCAGTCGCTATCCACTGCCGGCCGCAGGATGTCCCGGATCGACCAGCTCGCCATGGTAACCAGTGTTTGCATGATGGGGAACTTAGGATACATGACTTTTATAGTCCGTCTTTTAAATAAGCAAATTATATTGGACGCGTGTATTTTTCTTTTAATTGTCACATAAATCAAATAACAAAGCAGCGTTAAAATTTCGCAACACATCAGTTTTTAGTAGAGCCAGTATAAGATTTTCGCAATTGAAAAAAAAATATTTCTATCTTCAATGGATTTTCGCAAATCAACGCCTGAGCCAATAGGTTAAAACTACAATATATGTAGTTTTCGTTTCGTTCTCTTTTTTATACATAAATAACATTGACTTTGACATGTTTGGCAGATTGAATGATGTCGACTCGTATTGTTTGTCTACGGATAGAAGTTTACCAAAAAGGAAACAAATGTAGTTTTACGCATTCGAAAAACTCTCTCTCATTTCCGTATTTTACAGGGGTGACGTTACAAGCCCCCCATTCTCGCATTAATCTGAGAATAAATTTAAAAAAGCTTTAGTTACGCTTTGACGCCTTTCATCTGAGTAATTTTAGTTGTTTTATTTATTTGATTTGACAAAAACTATGCGTACAATATTGTTTGTTTATCTAATAAATGGACTTATTAAAATTTGTAAATTTGAATCCTACCATCATTATGTCTTATATATGCCTGTATTTATGTCAAGGTTTTGGGAAAGTCTTAATGTGCAATAATTTATTCATCTGTTAATACGGTGTATTGAAGTGTGATCGATTTTTTGTAAATAGGCACTTGTTGATTATGTTAGCTAAAGAAAAAGTATAAAAACTTTACTCTCGAATCGAATGATATCATCTGATTATTGGGCAAATTTTAGTTTCCATTTGGGTTTAAATTTATGTTTGAAATGTGTCTCGCGGGTTTGTGGTTTGCGCTTACTTCGAATCATATTTTTTATCTATTTAATATTGTATTATAATAATATTAGAAATACATTATTCTTATTCTTTAATGTAAATACGTAACTAATAGATGTGTATTGTTATCTTTGTTTGAATATAATATTGTTGTTCCTTTGGGGGTTAAACACTCAAAAAATACTTACTCACAAAATACTCATACAACACAAACGCAACTAAGATCTGCACTTATGCTGTGAAATTGATTTACACACCAAATTATCTGTAACTTACTGAATTCGCGGAAAAATATATATCTATTAATATGCCACAACAAATATATGGAAAAATATTTTATCTATTAATATTCCACAACCGCCAGCGTGTTGGATTATGACATATATTTATATATCTGACATATATGTCATACATATCTACTTCCTAGTCAGAGGAGATCCCGATTCCCAGTAGTGGGAACATATAGTGTGGACTATTTATGATTGTTTAAAAAAATCCTTCAGTTCACAGATAAGTTGGTGTACATGTTGTGAATGTCTTGAAAAGCTATAAACGTGTTGTTTTGGAAACTACAACTACTAATTAGTTCAAAAAAATATGACATACAAACATACACAAACACAATGCTTCTGGCTTCGGAATGGTTGCATTACTAATAAAGGCTTGGGTGTTTATGTAGTGTTATATTAACGGTTCGTTTGTATGTGTTGGTGTAAATACTTCATATGTTGATCTGAGGTCAATTTTTTTTTCTAAATTGGTATATTCTGGGAAACTGTGTTCACGTCAAGAAGAAAACATCTTGTCTTTACATTTTTGCGTCATTTTTGACTTTATTGAATGTTTTCAACCAAATAAAAGAAATCCCTAAATCTGCTCATAAAATGTCCTTTAAATATTTATTTGTTTATTAAAAAACAACATACTCTTTGTAAAAATGCTGCTGCTCTTTTACACAGTCTCTTTTTCTCTTTAGAAAATACTGCACCTATCATTATATTTTTATAAGTCTTTGTCAGAGGGTCTCGGACGGCTTGAGAACTCTATACAAGTGACCTTAGATCCTGTATATAGTATAATTACAAAAATGAGCTATTGCAACAATATATTTAAAGTTTTAATATAGCAAGTGTCCTTCGAAATTTTCCAGGCAATAAAATCAGGAGGTTTCAATGCGCGCGCGAAACTACGCCTTGCGCTGATAACCGTGCGCGCAGCGGTGCGCCTGCGGCATCTCCCACGCACTGCGGCGCGCGCCCTGTCCATACACGACGCCATGCGGGACCCGTACACCATGCGGGTGCTGAGGAAGGTAACTATCTACTACTGCGGCATCTCCCACGCACTGCGGCGCGCGCCCTGTCCATACACTATAAAGCGTAGGACCCATAATACTCGCAGCATTCCCGGCCAGATTTTTTTTTGATACTACCTAACCCGCGGGTCTTGTCCTCTTCCACGTAATCGCTGGCCATCATACATTCATAGGCTAATATCACTTATGTAATCAATTTCAGGTGATCGACGGTTGCGCGTTCCGCGTCTACGGACATTGGGTGAAGAAGGGCGAGGGACAGAATCGCGCTGCGCTCTTCGAAAACACACCTAAAACAGAGCTCAAGTGTCTATACGTGAGCAATCTTAGTCGATAACCGTCATAGAGAAAGGAATCGCACATGACAGGTGAGCGATGACAGCTGTCAGATTAATATTCATGTCAGTGTCATAATGTGTTGGATGTCAGATTGTTAGTTTTATTGTGAATTAATGTTAAATGTGCTTTTTGGATTGTGCTTTTATCTTACATTACGTTTATTGGCATGCATCATTTGCAAACTGTTTGTAACTGATCATACTAAGGCTTATTAACCTTGCAGTTAACCAAAACTGAAACACAAAAAAATAAAATCACTGGGCAGTACTGGCTTCCTTTACATGCATAAGAATACTATAAACAAATAATAATTCATACAGTTAAGTTATTTGATTGAAATCAATTTTTCAGTTCATTAAAAATATAAGTAAACAAATTTAAGACATTCAAAAATCTTAACAACGTCACTTTGATACTACCAGTAACATAATCTAACCTACCCGCATCATTTGAGCCGTTGGCAAAGAAATCACATCTTATTATGTGCCGGGTTAATCCGGGACAGAAATAAGTTAATCCGGGATTCAAAGTAGCCTCTTTGGTAATCCAAAGGATAATATAAATATCATCAAACACCGTCCAGCCGTTGGACCGGAAGAAGTAGCAAACATACACAACTATGCAAATAATTAAAAAATAAATATAATATTGGTAAGATTTTGGAATAGTGTTATAGTTTAGTCCATATTTGGAATGATTTCTAAGCTTACTGCAATACAAAAATGTATAAGCAACCCTAAACCTAACCTGCTTTTCGCTCTAAAATAGTTATAATGGCTAAAGAAGCTTGTTTTAATTTAATTTGGTGGCATTTTATTTGTTGTCTCGAACTGGACCTCAAGGGTAAGTACATTTTGGTGCTTTATTTTTCTAAACTTATACTATAAGGGTTATTGTTATCACCTGCACTAAGCGGCAACGGGGTCAATGTGCTTATCAATACGAATAACTTTAACTTTGGGACTAACCGAAATAAGAATCATATGTTCCATTGAAAAACTCCATCGATCAGAGTTTAGGACACATTTCACACACGGCTGGTTTACCCCATACTGAACCATTTCTAGTTCGTATTATGGCTAACACAACTGATATACATATACATATATAAATATTGTATATAGATACATATTTAGTACCCAGACCGACAGCCAACAAATTTAGTTCAGCACAAAGATGTTGGCCGTGCCGGAAATCGAACCCGGAACCTTCTGATTGGCAGTCCGGCATGGTAACCACTACCCAACGAGGTTGTCAAGTTTAATGTAAGGTTAAATGTGAAATGCCACCGTATGGATCAAATCATTTATTTTATGCGGTCACGGTGTTGGTCCAACAGTAAAAGTATAGAGATGACAGCTCAGTCGGGCGAGCAGACGCCTTACGTTTCGTAAGTCGTGGGTTAGATCCCAGCCAATAAGCTTGAGCTTTTGGTAAAGTGAGTGTGGCTCGGTGGTAATAACGTCTCCTTTTCAATCAGACGGCCCCTGGCTCGATCCCAGCTCTACACCAATGACTTGTTTTTCAAGTTATGTGTGGATTTGCACTCGCTTTACTGTGAAGGAAAACATCGTGAGGAAACCGGCATGTTTGAGAACCTCAGTATCTGAAGACGTGTGTCATCTGCCAACCCGCACTTGGCCAGCGTGGAGGATTATGGCCTATATCTCTCTCCTTGTGAGAGAAGGCCCCGAGTCCCAGCAGTGGGAACGTATAGTGGGCTGCTTATGCTTTGGTGAAGAAACCATGGCACGGTGGTAGAGTATTTTTTATGCTCGCCTGGCTAGCAACCACACTCAATCTGAAAAATCTGTTGCCAAGCACTTCAGGCTGGCAGCCTCCGTGAGAGCAAGTTATTCCAGATTAGATATGCTCCAGCTTAGTCATAATGTCGCTTGTGGCTACGAGCCTTGGTGGTCTTAGAAAATAGAAATTTAATTTAGTGTAGAACGATTTTGCTTAAATACTTGTTTTTTTTTATACATAATTTAACATGTTTTGTTTTAAATCTTTCAGGGTCTGTACCAGGAATGTAGAGAAGCGAAAGAGGTCTGCATTGTGTTTACAAGATGGGCTGTTATTTAAAATACCACGATTTTGATCTAAAAAAAAACCCGTTGCAGTGTTGGCAAGTCATGCTAATAAACAAGGTTGAAAAAACTCTGGATGGTATTAATAAGAAGAAACTGATTGGACTTGAATCTTATCATAGCAAATTATATCGCAGTTCCAATACAAGCAATGACATAGAAGAGTCCGTGATCATGACCAAAGTGCTCAGTAATCTTTTTGATATTACGTTGTGAAACGTAACATAATTTAAAATATTAAAGCAATAATTAGTTAAATTTGTAATAAACATAATATATATTTTGTATAAATAAATAAATATGTATATTTGCCGCTAATACTCGTTATTCAACTTCACAAAAGCTACAATTTTAATGATTTTTGAGCCAACTCGATTTCCAAAAATATGCCGTTGTCTCATTGCGATAATGTTCACAGAATTTATTAGTATGTATAATGTTTTTTAAATGAGAAATTTACAAGGTGACCGACAGGCATTAGCAATAGACCTACAAGTCATTTTGTTATTTCGTTTAGGAAAATCCTTAAAGTTGACTTGAAATAAGGACGGTTTATATGTTTTTTAGATTTATTGTAACGCAAAACCAGGGTGGCACATTTTTTTTGTTGACCGATTAATCAGTAATACCTAATAGTGAGAATTGATGAAACTCTAGCAATATTTAACAATAATTTATTGATAGTACACTGTGTATGATATTTTCTTCAAAAACGGTGCCTTTGAAGTTTTTTCGGTGCGATCTTTTTGTGGATGTCTGAAAATTTTGTTAAAAACGAACAAAAAATGTAAATGTAAAATTAAGGCATATAAAAGTTTGATAAAAAAACTATTTATTATTATAATTGTGTGCAAAAAATAGTATGATCATCTTGTGTGAATTATATATTTAAGTAGGTGCAAAATGTGCGAACATTAGTTTTTTAGTGTGTGTTTATTACAATTATCTTGTGTATGTTTAAAAAGAATCATCATTGTTAGGTAACATAACTGTATCCTGCGTAGCAACCGCCTAACGGAAAGCGATCGAATTGCTTTCATTTGCGACTTCCCTTAACAAGCATTAATACAAGTTACTTACCAATACATTTGTAATTGGTTTAAGTAAAAATATTTGACTCTGAACATACATCACACTAATATTTTAAAAGCTAAAGTTTGTATGTGTATGTTTGATAAATTGTCTTAATGCTCAACCGATTTGGATAAAATTTGATATGGAGATAGAGTTTAGACCCCCTGGATTAATTCATAGCCTTCTATTCATCCCGGATTAACGCGAGTAACACTTGCACAATGCAACTATTGTAACATAACAATAAACTTAGACGGTACCAAATGATTTTAATAAAGTATAAGTCGAAAGCAATTGTATCGCTTTCAGTAAGCGGTTGACTCCGGTCGGTTTATAAGAAACTATCAATCTATCTATAATGTGTCTTTTTTATTATGAACTAGAAACACTTATTCACTTTCGTGTCAATTGTTTTTTGTATATTTATATTTTAAGTACTGTGTAAATTCTATATAACGACACTGAAAGGAATGTGTATTTTATAGCGTTATAGAGAGTGGTCGTTAAACGGAGAGAATGTATCATTGTATGGAATATAAACTAAACTATAGCCAATAAATTTTGACTCTTTAGAGAGTTTGTCGTTAAATTAAGTGACGTTACATGGAGTTTACACTGTATATATGTTTTAAGGTTTTAACTAACATGACCAGTTGTTTTATGTAGAAGACAATATATTATGTACTAGTCCTTTTCTAACACATAGATACAGAAAAGACAACATATTTAATTGTATGTAATTTAGTTTACAAACTGCTTTTAGATTGCAATCAAATTGATTCTATACTCACCTAGCGCTATTCAAATGTGTAACCTACACATTTAATGCAAAGAAATGTAGAATTATGTAAATATTTAATTTTATTTAGCGAAATGTAAAACCAAAACAGTCAAGCGTGAAGTTTGGGAGAGGCATATGCCCAGCACTGTATCAACATCGGGTGACTATGATAATAGTATATTATAATACAAGTGTCTACACTATCGGCGATAAATATTGCACATCGACCTTTAGAAAGAGACGATCGGCTAATTTCGGCTTATCGCACTGTCTTGTGGTTTTCGGCCGATCGCACGAAATTTGAACAACGACTGACAAAACGTCACATAGGTAGTGTGCGACAGAGATAACGCTACACGAAGCCGAAATTAGCCGAATGTCTCTTTCCAAAGGCCGATGTACAAATACAGTGTAAACTCTATATAACGACACTGCCTGTGACACTGCTGCCTCTCTTTATTTAGTCCTGAATTATTTGTGTGACACAACTACATACTAGACTTTCTAAATATTGAGCATATAAATAGACCTTACATATACGTGTAAACTATACATATATAACGACACTGAAGGCAACTGTGCATTTTATGACGTTTTAGAGAGTGGTCATCAAATGAATAGAATGTATCATTGTATGGAATACAAGCTAAACCAACTAAAGCCAATTGATCTCAACGCTTTAGAGAGTTTGTCGTTAAATCGAATGACGTTACATGGAGTTTACACTGTATTTATTGGCAGATACTGCAATGTTGGTAGTTACCGCTGAGGCGCCATTAGACCTGAGCAGTTAGGTGAAGATCTAAAGAGAGACAAAGATGACCATCAATACACGTATATCATACGACGTTTTTCAACACACTTGTAAACGTCATATTATTAGGTATTGAAACTTTATTTAGAAAAAAAACAATTAGTAAGTAACCTATTGACTCAGGTGTTACCTTGCGGAAATCCATTGTAAATAGAAGACAAAATGAAATATTTAGTGTACTTCCGCTGCGATCTGAAACTTATGAAGATAAGCAAGGGAAAAATTAAAATATAAAAAAAAATGGTGTGTTCTTCTGACCAACGATTAGTTTTACTGGTGTGAATTGTTTTACACAAAATATTTAATTTTGTCTTCTATTTAAAAAACAATAAGTAAATGTATACATTTGATAATATGGGGCATTAGGTGTCTAATTGCAGTGGAAGAGTCATTTTTCGGCTCCAGCGGAAGACCAGCGCTGATTGCTTGCAGTCAGCACACGCTGAGCTGGGGCCGGTTTTGTGCCACGTTAATGATTTTTTTTATATGTTTTGTATTATTTTTTGTCGTTTTTATTTCGTGTCACAAAATAAATGATTCTTTCTTTCTTTCTATTTTTTGTGCAAGTGTGTTGAAAATATATATGACGCAGACTGTGATCTGAGTAGGAAAAAATAAATGATAAGCAGCTTGCTGTTTCGTTTTGTAGTTAGTTTGTTATTTTATTGTAAATAAAACTATTTGAACAATTTTCTTGTGAGTTTTTTATTTAAGTAAGAGACAGAAAGAGAGAGTGGTGGTTGGGCATTTTCTGGTGCTTTCCTAGCTTACGACCAACCATAAGTGTGTTTCGCCAACTTTCTTAAGAGCCAGTTAATCCAGAAAAGGCATGCGCCTTGCTAGTCAAATGCCTATCAGTACAGAGTAAAAAAATATATTTGTTTATTTAGATAATCATTAATCATTGTTTTATTTAATTAAAATACTAAACTCGTCCGTTTCGTTACTTTTAATTGAACTTCATAATAAAACCATTATTTTTGTATGAAGTTCCTCAAAAGTTTAGAAAAGCTTTTATTGCAATGATGTTAGCTCAATGTTTTATTGTATCAAATATTTGTTAGCAAAATCGAAAAGTTTTATTTGAACTTGATTGAATTAGTGGCCCTGAGATCATAAAAATATTTTTTCTTTACTTAAGTTTAACAAACAGTTGAGCATCTCATAATTATTCTTACTTTCAAAAAATGACATGCCAAGTTTTACATTTGTCGAGCTAAGGCACAGCACGGGGAACCTATCTATTATTAATATCGCCCTTCTATTCCACGCGGCTGCCCGTCGCCCATACATACATACATACTATCAAGAGTTCTTTGTTATTAAATACGGCGCCCGTGGAACGTGTCACCCTCTAATCTTGCAGTGTCGACGCAATTACCTCCGAGCTCTTTATACCACTTTCAAACGATACTCGCCTCTATTACCTCGCACTAACCTCCATATTCCTTCGCGAGTTCCGCATCACGCCCTACAAAAAGAACCGATGTGCCAATCTTCCGCGACACTCTTCCAGGGCCAGAAAACAACATTGCCACCGTGTACAAGTACCGTGCACAATAAGATGACCTAGTAAACTAGAAGAAAGCTTCCTGAGACACGTTCGCCGCTCCGTTAGCGGCGAGAGAAGTGAAAGTTGGTCGTTGACACCGCTCCGTATCTGCGAGGTGGCGGGCGGGCCGGCCCTCTCTCCTGTCGCTGGTCACCAGGCTCGGGAAGCAGTCTCCGGCGTATTTCCTCCGACCAGGAACCGGATAAATAAAAAGCCGGCGCCGCGTCACCGGCCGGGCGGAGGCATGCATTCGATCGCTGCAATGGCATCGATCGCGCGTCCCCCGCGCCCCTGCCCGCCGGCGCGGGGCATTGGGGCCATGTGCGAGTCACGTGACCTCCGCGCGCTGCGTGTGGCGGGGCGGCGGGGCCACGTGACGCGCGCGCCGGCCCGCCATTGGGCGAGCGGCGCGGCGGCCACGTGAGCGGCGGAGCGCGCGCGTGGCCAGTCGCGGCGTGACAGCGCGCGCGCCCGGACCGGCGCGCTCGCGACATGAGCCTGCTCGACACGCTGCTCGAGGCGGCGCGGTACATCGAGCTGCAGGAGCGGCGCCTCCGAGCCGGTGAGTACCCTGGCCTCGCGCCCGGACCGAGGGAGCCCGAGCGCTCGGCGCGGGGTGTCGGCAGGTGAGTGTGTACGTGGAGCGTGATGATGACGCAGCGCGCGGTCAGCTGACGCCGGGAGGGGCACTCTCCGCGCGCCCGCCGCCGGCGCCGCACGCAGCGCGCCGCCTGCCGGGGCACGTCGCTCCACCGCCACTCGCATCACAAGTGTTTCCCTGTGTTTACTTGCTGAACTAGCGCGGTTGCGTAACGGTGCGTGCTGCTCCCGGCCATTGTTCGTGCGCTAGTGGAGGAACTCATTGTCGCGCTGCACTATCGGAGCCGGCGATAAACGCACGCTTACGGACAATTTACATCGCGCCGCAGATTACGCGGCAGTCGGTGCGGCGCGCGGCCGAGCCTGCTGCTTTCTCTTTCCCCCGCTGCGGTGAATAATTCACGGTCGAAACTCGTGCGATAACCATTACGCGGCTATTTCCAGATAAACTTCACCATCTAGATGAGATAAACGACAGTCTAGACATCTTACTCGGTTATAATAATAATCCTCCGAGAAATTCAAAACTTGTTTCCCATCTCGCGTCTTGCACCATAGTCTAAATATTGTTTACTTTTGGCTGATATTTCATTTATATTTTGTAGCAAAAGTATTGGTCTCTCTCTTACACATACTTAAATAAGCTAGTATGTTGATATAAACGCCTATTAAATATATTATACCAGATTGAATACCCAATGTATTCAACTATAATTATAGGTATTTTTTCTATATGTATTTTCGAATTTTCCTTATAAAATCGGTCATAAAAAAATCATTTTTTCCACCAAAAATCTCAAAATCCATCAAAACAAACTCGAAATCCATCAAAACAAATAAGTAAATAACAATTGTCATTTTCCCCAAGTACTTATATTTGAGTACGCAGTTTCCTTCACATTTTGTTTTGTTAACTGGCTCAAAAGGAAAACCTAGTTTACTACCACTATAGTTTCAATATTCTCATGAACTAATGTCAGGTTCAAATAGTCGCTCTAGTGTCAAAGCAAACTGAATTAACTGTAATAATGGATAGCATTCTTCCAGAAAGTTTATAGGTACCTAAAAGTCAGTTATAAGGGTCGTTTTCTCAACTTCGATCTTAGATCAGGGATCTATAAAAAAGTGGAATTGAAATGTAAAAACTCGTAGATCAGCTGATGCATTCACAAAACGCTCGAAAAAAAAAATAAACAGCATTCTTCAATGTGGATGCCGTCCCTTCCTTCACAAGTCATTTTATCTGGTGTCGAAGCAAATTGATCCATATTACAAACGGTTACAGTTTAAATTACAATACTAATTTGCACGCACATGCTAAAAATAATTGGAATAATCAAGTACTAAGGGCAAAAAGAGTAAATTGATACAAATTGCGGTTGGCAGATGCACAAGACGCTCGATGCCAAAATTTTAGTGAAAAACAAATAGTCGTTTTGTTGTTCCGAATTATCTTGACGATATATATATTTTTTCTTACATTACTTTTTTAACACAAGGATGAAGGGCAAGAAGCTGATCGAAAAGAAGACGTGGGTGGAGTGTGTGAATGAGGAAGTGAGAGAGAAAGGAGTGAGTGTAGAGACGACGGCTGATAGAGGAGAGTGGGAGAAGAAATTTTGCTGTGCCGACCCCACTTAGTGGGATAAGGCAAGGAAGACGAAGAAGCAAAAGATTTTGAAACACATATAAAGCGGAAATATGGAAGATTTACTTACTTCCGCGTTATCACGGAGCGGAAGTACACCAAATATTTCAGATTTTCTTTCATCTCTAATGGATTTCTGCAAAGTAACGCCTGAGTCAAAAGGTTAACACATAATAATCATGAAGTTAAACTAAAAGCATATGAAGTTAATTTAAGTTAATTGAACAATCAAGTCATAACATTAATTGCATTTAAAATAATACCCGACAGCTGTCACGTCCAATGGTTGAACCAAAATAAGTACTAAATTATTCTTTTTTCTTGTACGAAGCCAAAGGTTACTTTCTTAAATATTATTTCATAAAAGACTTCTTCGTATGAGCCAAGTGTCGAGGGTTTTCAAGCGCCCGAAAGTCTACTAGGTACTAGGCTTAACAACTTCTTGAAGACTAACTGCTAGATAGTCACAATTCTAAAGATTGTCCGCATCGTCCGTTGTTTAACTTCCATGATCGCGTCAGATCATTTGAGTTAGCTGAGCTACAGACGCTAAATCGAAACAGTGAAGGGAAGCGAGTACATCAGTAGGCACTATAGAAATAACAAAAGTTGCCACAGATTTTATTATTCTCCTCTCTTATTATTATCTTTTACAATACAAAAAAGGTCAAGAGATCGCGCTTCAAGCATAACAAACAGGAGTACCTATTATTGTACAATAACAAAAGCGACGCGGAATTATTAATATTGAAACAGTTCAACCGAATACACAATGGAGGACCTTACTAGGATTAACATAAGTCGTCTTGTTATTCTCAAAACTTGGGATAATTGGCAAGTTTTCATACAAAACAGCTCTAGTGTTCTTGACATTTCAATAAAAAAACAATTCGCAGTCAAACAGTCCGTACTGCAAGGCAACGATTCTAACAAGACTGTATAAACTTGAGATGTCAAAAAGAAGACTGCATCGAGAATTTCTCAACTTTCATGATGGTTTCGAACGCTTTAGCTGAGCTACTAGAATAGAAAACTGTACTGCTCATCATCATCATCATCATCAGCCTGTACCTTCCCACTGCTAGATATAGAGGTCTCCTCTCCAACACGCCATACAGTACGGTCTTCAGCCAGTTTCCACCAGCTCTTTCCAGCGTGCCTAATGATTTCATCTGACCCGGCTGGTGGTCTATATATACACGAAAAAAATCTTTTACACAATATAAATGCTAAACTATTACCTCGAGATTGACCCAGGCAAAGGTGGCGTCATGATCTGGACAAATATGACATTAACTGGGACAGCAAGGCAGAAGACGGCTTTCTGGAAGGATAGAAGAGAAGACTTTCACCAGCAGTGGGACGCAATAGGCTGAAAATAATAAAATAAATAATAATAATTTACACAATACAGGCACAAATAAGGCGTTTGACAGGGCGCGTAACCACACGAGTCAGCGATACTCTAGCCTAAGGTAGAGCATGCCTAGTCTGGAAAATATTTCTGTCTCAAACTGGCCTCAATGCTTACTTTGGCAGGAGTAGCTTTTGTAGAGTTAAGAGAGAAGATATGAACATAGAAGTTTGAAGTATAGATATTGATTGTGAAGTAAAGCGCAAGCAATTCGGCCTAGAAAGACGTAGATGAATTGTGTCAGTTACGATGGTAAAGAAAGAAAAGTTATTAAGTATAGAGGTTGCGGTTGAAAGCTTAGATTCAGGAATAATATAAGGTCGAAAGCATAGATTCATGAATAATATTATGTCGAAAGCACAGATTTAGGAACAATATTATGTCGAAAGCATAGATTCAGGAATAATATAAGGTCGAAAGCATAGATTATATTATGTCGAAAGCATAGATTCATGAATAATATTATATCGAAAGCATAGATTCAGGAATAATATACGGTCGAAACATAGATTCAGGAATAATATTATGTCGAAAGCATAGATTTAGGAATAATATACTCTCGAAAACATAGTTTCAGGAATAATATACTCTCGAAAACATAGTTTCAGGAATAATATACGGTCGAAATATAGATTTAGGAATAATTTAAGGTCGGAAGCATAGATTATTCATATAGCACTAGAAAACGCCGTACCACTATGGTTCCTTCACGATATTTTCCTTCACCATAAACTTGAGCTCATTAGCGAGTCTCGAACCCATGACCTTCGGTACGTGAGGCAGCCGTACAATAGACTGAGCTGTTATCGCCTCATATTTATACGTGTCGAATAAAAAAAAGGTGCCGGCAACGGAAAGGAAAGCGGCTGCATTTCATGCGGACCCGGTACTACTGTTATCGTGTTTGCCAACCACTTACTTATCAGTGGACGACCAATAACGCCGCCATGTAGCCGCCTCGGCGCGTGTGTTGCATTATGTAGACGGCTACTTACCTAATCGGTGGCGATTGTTTTGGGATATGAGTCAACGCTTGCATTTCTGACGGCGGATTCTCTTCTTCTTTGCCTTCACCTTTTCCCACTATGTGGGGTCGGCACAGCCCGTTTTTTGCTTCCACACTCTTCTGTCAGCCGTCATATCTACATGCACTCCTTTCTCTTTCATATCCTCTTTCGCACAATTCATCTACATCTTCTTAGGTCGTCCTCTACTTCCACTACCTTGTACAATCATATTCATACTTCTCCTTGTCACTGCTTCTCTGACGGCGGATTCTATTGGTGTTTTTTTCTGTTTCTGTCTTTCTCTCTATCTGTCTCTCTCTCTGTTTGTTTGTGTGTGTGTGTGTGTGAGAGAGAGAGAGATCGGAGATACACAGTTTGATAAACATATTGATTGCAAATGAAAATTTGATGGTAATACAGGTCTTATTTTTTGGAAAGAATTGATTTAAATGTAAATTTAAAATATACAATACCAATATGTTATGAAGGCGGCTATCTTAGATTTGAAAATAAGTACCATGTATGTATGTATTATACTAGTAAAGTCGTTTCAGTTGATACCCATATTTAGGGAGTTGTAAAATCTATAGTATAAGAAAGAAAGAAAGAAATAGTTTATTTTGCACATACATAAAGTTCTTACAAAAATCATACAAAAATCATTTTTTAATTTTTTTTATAAATCTTATGAAATACTATATTAAATTAATTAATTTGACTTGGCGGTATTGGCGGTAACCATTTTTGATCCACTTTCATCAAATATAACATTGAAAAATCTATTGAAAAGCTACGATCCCAGGGACACACATACACATTCACACATAAACACATTTTTTGCATCGGGGATTAAAAACAAGTAAAACATATAATAACTTTTATCACTAAGTATAATCTCACACCCACTTTTCAACCCAACTAAAATCGATTAATCCATTGAAGAGCTACCAGATGCCAGAGACACACACATATACACACATAAACACACACGTAGTTTTTGCATCGGGTATTAAAAACCAGAAAGGTCTTGCCAGAGAGTGACTAAAATACTACTATTAGAGACTAGTTCAAGTAGTAGTTTCAGACTAATAATAGTTTCTAATTATATCGTTAGCATAGAAGTACTATAGTTATCTACTCGTAGTAATTATGTCAACGAACATGCCTCGGCCACGTGACAAAGGTTATGCAATCAATGACAATGATGCATAACTAGTGACACTGCGTACAGTGTAAACTCCATGTAACGTCACACGTTTTAACAACAAACTCTCTAAAGCGTCGAAATCTTTAGTTTTTAGTTGGTTTAGCTTGTACTGTCAGTTTTTGAGTAACCAAAACAAGACTGTCTTTTAAAAGTGGAATTTTCTTTTGGGTGCTTCCGTGGGTCGGATGTCACGTTAAATTGTAGGTCTCGGCTGGTTTTCTCAGTACAAGCACTAAATCAAGTCAGAAGCCTTCGAGCTATCTATACTATTGTTATATCACAATGCGACTGCAGCGCGTTGCGGAATTTGGCGTCAGCCAGGCTACACGCTTGATTTCCAGCGCCATCTAGGTTTCATCGGTAATGATGGCAAACTTCCGCGCCAAGCTTTACTGGTGGCGATTCAGCGGCACACACGACCAAACTAAATTTAAAGTAGCTCTGTCTCTTTTCGTCATAAATGACCAAAAAGAGATGGTACGATCTAAACCATAGACAAAACATCTAAAATCACGTCAAACACGTCAGATTTAGAGCTGATACAATTGGGTGCGCTCTAATCGCTTACATTTTTCATATTTGACGTGATTTTAGTTATTTTGTGTGTTGTTCAGAACGTGCTGTCTCTTTCTGGCCACCTAAGATGAAAAGAGACGGGGCTTCTTTAAATTTAGTTTAGTCGTGTGTGCCGCTGAATCGCCACCATTGTATGGGAATCAGCAATCATCTCTAGTATTCTAAAACTACAATACATATGTATATATCGCTAGACAATGTTAGAAGGCAGGTCATTGCATTAGAATTACGTTACAACGCTATATTGTATTACACGCGACGCGACGTTTCGTCATACTGTTTGGTTGACTCCACCAAGTCTGGTGTCAAATTGATACACACAGATTCACGTACGATTTTATTTTAGCACCTCTGATTACTCATCTAAACATTTGAAAATATGTACTTACAAATTATTTTGAGGGCGTCGTTGTAGCGTAACTTTTTATGCATGATTTATGGTAAATTTTTTGGCGTGACTCACCGTCCAGTACCATTGTCTTCGATCAACAATATACTAGATTTAAGGTGATGTCTCTAAAAACGGCACAGAAAATAAGACCACAAGTAAGAGTGTGGTCTTATTTGAGTTTGAGGAATTTAAGCTTTATTAGTATAGTTATACAGTTGAATTTTCTAACGCTCACTGCGTACGGTCATATAATGTTAAAGCTGTTATATCGCGGAGCAAGATAGCTTATGTTTATTACGGCACTAGTCTAATCTTCACCTTAAGATACAGTGATAAGGTTGACTTGAATTGAAACATATTTTGTATTTCTGTGTATATTGTTATAGATAAAATAGTTTAGTGCTTTTGTATGCAACACTGAATCTGGTATATATTTGATTGTAGCATTATGTACAGCATGATTCTTGAGAAAACGATAGATAGATAATAAATTCCTTAATGAGCACAGTACTTAAAATAAAATACAAATAAAAAAAAATGTGTGCCACGATTGGCGACCTTATCGCATAAAGCGTTCTCTTCCAGTCAGATGTTTAAAGATGGACGCTTGATTTGCAAAAATATGAAATACTAGCTGCGCCCCACGGTGTTATCTGCGTTACTCTGGGATTAAAGAAGTTGATCCGGGATAAAAACTACCCTCTGTGTTAATCCAAGGTCTAATTATCTTCACACCAAATTTCGTCATAATCAGTTCAGCCGTTTGAGCGTGAAAAAGCAACAAGCTTAAACACTTACTAACATACAAACTTTCGTATTTTATAATATTAGTAGTAGCTTGTATGAAGCAAGTTCTTAATATGTGGCGCAAAAAAAACATATTACTCGTATTTAGTTTAGAGATAAACACATATGTACAATGCATATGATATGCAGAACTACTTACGCACTTGTATGTATGTGGTTATCGATGGCACCAACACGTGATTGTGAATGATGCATTCTAAAATGCATTTACTTCTGATACTACGTGCAAGCTATTATCTTCTCTACTGCCTTGATATAGGGTCCATGTTTTAATGAAACAATGCGTCGGATACGCTTTTACATTTACGAAAGAATGTAACTCGTCGTGGTCGAGGCAAAAGCTGTCTGCGAACATTGTGGTTTAATGATAATACAAGTACATGCGCTTGCGCACAACTGATAGTTATATACTTGTTAGTGCGATTTGTTGTTAAACAACCATTCCTTTTTAAGGTGATATGGGTAAAATCTTGAATAGCGAGTGTGGCTCGGTGGTAATAACGTCTGCTTTTTAATCAGACGGCCCCTGGTTCAATCCCGGCCTTACACCAATGACCTGTTTTTAGTTTTCATCTCTGCGCTTAACGTGACTACACCAACAAAGGCGATCTTCAGCTATTTTCTTAGCAATGTGTGCAACCTTCAAACATAGATATCCTATGTTTTTATTACGGACTCTGTCAAGTGTCATATTTATATCATCATCATCATCATCCACAGCCGATTCTATCCCATGCTGGGTATAGGCCTCTCTCCTGTCATGCCATATGTTTCGGTCCTGTGCCAATCTGGTCCAGGTTCGACCCGCGACAGCTGTAATGTCGTCGACCCATCTTGCCGCTGGACGACCAACGCTCCTCTTCCCTAGCCTCGGCCATATTAATATGCAAACAATAAATACATCAACCCAACAAAGCGAGTGAACGCGAATTTCAAAACGTAGTAAGTAGCTCGTAACACATTGCGTGCCCCGCCGCCATTTGTTCCGAGTAATTAGTGAGTGGGATTGATTCGGTGGTGTGCATAGGCGCGGCGAACAATCGTATCATCCAAGGCTCGTGTAAGGTCGCCGGCGGTACCCGGCGCGCAGAATGGTGAAAGGGATCGTGACCTCGCCATCCGCGCGCGATGAGGACGTACGCTATGGCCCGACTCACTCGGTGGGCGAAACTATTTGTTACTGTGATGTTGTAGTTGACTTTTCGCCTGCATGTCTCTTCTCTCTTTCTTCGCTATTCGGCGTCTATACGGCGTTTGCTGCTATGTTTTTAGACTTATTATTGCCGTTCCGTACGATGTGCATATCTTCCTTCGCTTGTGACTTTCTATAGCGTTTACTACTATGTGTTATTGTCGACTTTACGTAACATCTCTCTCTTTCTTGACTTGTGAATTTCTATGGTGTTTGCTAAATTTTATTAAAGTTATGGTTAACTTTACGAAACATATCTCTCTTTATTTGCTTTTGCTACTATCTTTAATGTTACGGTTTCTTTAACGTCTCTATGTCTCTCTTTCTTCGTTTGTTAGTATGGTTGTACTCGTATCTGATTTGCATATTAATTTATTGATGTTTCAATTAGTGCTTGATGTATTGTTTACGTCGTCGCTCGCAAGATTTTGATGAACTGGATTTGTGGGAATCTAAACAAGGTTCCTTCAATCCCAATACGTTGAAAGAGCTTAATTAAAATTAAGTTTTGAATCTATTACATTTCAACGCATTATTAATACAATTATGACTCCAAATTGGTCTCAGTTGAGCCTAAAACACTTTCGTTAAAAGTGTGCACTGAATTGTACTGTTAGTATATTGAAACGAATAAAACAAGCCCCATCAGATGCCTTTATTGCGCGGACGAGTGCGCGTGGTTTGCAATTCTTCGAATGTATGGGACCCTAGTACCTACGGCGAGATTGCATTTCGATTTCACATCGTTGAAATAAGCGGTTGCCATTGTATGACGCTCCACTTGAGCCTTTTGATGTTTTCTTTAAAAAATTCTACACTTAATTATTGTTCTTCTTGTATATTAAAATTCTGTTATTAATGTAAATGACACTTACTTTGTCCAAATATTAAATTGTTTATGTTGTTTAAATTCTATTTATTGATAAAGCTAGGTATTCGGTTTCATAGTCGTATTCTGACTTATCTATCTTGATACCTACCGGATTCTCTAATTTAGGTATTCACTGATTTTTTAAATGGCATTGCCTATGTATAAACTTGATTTTTCACAACGGTGAAAAAACCGTTAACACTGATTTTTTAATTTTAAATCTATAGAGACTGAAATTCAAATATCTGCTTTTAACATTTCAATTAGTTTGCTACTTAATTTTAAAATAAATCTTTGTTTAATCCAAACTATATACAAACTATAGATACTTCAAAAATTTTGTTTATATAACTAGTGTCTTTGCGTTCCTCCATTCTATTCTTGATCATACCCAACTATATTGTTATGATTATTTTAAAGTTTACATTCACAAAACAATCGCCGGAAATCTTGTAAATTGATTTCTCTAGTAAATATCTCGTATCGTATCGTATTTTCTAGAAACAAGCTAGTACAAACTTTAACATAATTACTTTTATTATACTATAAATTAACCTCAGTACAAGCTATGTTATGAGTAAGATTTAAATTCTCCGAATTAATAATACAGTTTTTGATTGTCATTATCCCCAAACCCATCGCATTCAAACACATTTTACAGAGAGGCAAATATGAATTAAAGTGATTGTTTGAAGAATAGTATTAAATAATAAATCAAGATATCTTACCTATATAAGATCTTGAGATCAAGAACTGTTTTCGAACCCGGGAAGTCTACTGCATGTTTTTTCGAATGCGCAAAATTATTGTATAGCTTTTGTATTGTTAAAGCTTTTTCAATCAATCTAAGCAACTGTATGAGCCAATCTTATTGGTTCTGCCGAATATTGAAACTATTAAGAAGTTTTGTATACGTATAGATACACGAAAACGAATAAAAAATAGGCATTCGAAAAATCCTGTGGTAGACTTCGAAAACAGTTCTTGTTTCCAAGCACTTAGCTTAGAAAATATCGTGATTATTATTTATCAACCAATCACCTCAATTTCACTTCGCTTCATATTTACTTATCGTAAAAAAATGTTTTGGTTTGGGACTTAAATGAGAATCGAAAACTGAATTTTCATTTCAGTGCATTTAAGTTATTGTGTTTAAAACATATGAAAAAAAGTATTTATTAATTGCAGTTCTAGAACGAATGTTAATGTTTGATGAATTTTAATGTATTAGGGTACACAATCGTGTAAATTTGTTAAACTATTTTATCGTTCTCCTACAATCATGACTAAATACGTTACTGTTGTTCTATTGACACATTTATGCATTGAGCACGCTCAAAATCCTGTTGAGGTGAGATATGAAATGAAATTTAAAGAACGGTAAAAATTGTGAAATCGTTCATATAATGGCTAATTGACGTTAAATTGTCTTTTTAAAACCAACATAGTCTCTGACGCACCCATATATTCTATTTCTAAAAAGTAAAGCAAGGAAAAAGCGTTTTGCCTCCACCTTTGTTGTCCTCTGCGCCAAACTTTGGAATTCCTCGCCGAATTCCCTGTTCCAATAATATCTTCTATCCAATATGGTAATCATTTCTATTGTAGTTAAAACATGTCAGCATCCGTTATCTTTCCCTGTGTATATATGCTCCTCTGTCTTTTGTCGCAACAGTTCTTCTCAGTTACACGTGTAGGTACATATGTATTTTGAATTTCTAATACACTATTAACAATACAGATGTATTCTGTTTATCTTTCTTTTGGTGCTCGGATTGACGTACGCGCCTCTGATTAATCTCCTCTATATTGAATGGAGCTGATCTCTGGAAATTAAATTAAGGTTTTTATTTTATACTCAGAGTTTCTGCTTTTGCGCTGCTTTAAATAGCATTTAAACGCTTTTGCCGTGGCTATTTTAGTATATCAAGACAAGTTACACGTGTTTTAGATGATTAAAAAAAACAGTTGTTTATAACAGTACTGTCAGCATTATTATAATATGGTTACTTTGTTTTTTCCTGTACCAATACTTCGTTTAGGTGATGCGGGTCCTTTAGTTTAGGATGCTAGCCGCGGTATAGGAATGAAGGGTCAGTTGGAATAGTCCAAGTGGATAGGCAGTGAGGTAGGGTAGAGAATAGCTAGAGCGGCTTTCGCATCGCAACAACCTGCTAAACCGGCACGGCGCGGGGCGCGGGGCGCGGGGCGCGGGGCGCGGGGCGCGGGCGGTGTTTGTCCCGCGCTGCATGCTGCACCGAGCCAAGGTCAGGCGGCGCACGCATGCGCGCCCTCCCGCCCCGCGCACCCCGCGCGCCCGCCGCCGCTCCCGACTCCCCGTCTTCCATGCTTCGCTAGGCCAATGTCAAACCTATTTGGAGCATTAGGTCGATCGAAGGTCCACCCTGCCTCTCCTCGAAGGTTGACCACATTCGGACTCGCAAACTCGAGACGTCTCGTTGCGTAATCGCTTCGCAATTTTGTCTACGCCTATTTTCTTTGTCGTCGACCTTTTATCGAAGCTTCCCGTCCGCTGCAGAGCTCGCGGTCGCGCTCCATCGCTCTCGTCTTTCCGCTTCCGCTACCTCGCTGGAGAGTAGAGGGTTTGCGAGTGTAGTGGGCGCGGAGTAGAGGCGGCGCCGTGAAAGTACAAACACCCGGCGCGGTAGTAACACGTGCCGCGCGCGGGGTGAGGGGGGGGGGGGAGGCGCACTAACACTAACACATGGTGAAAACTTACATGAAACATTTATCTATCGTGCGCTTATATGTATGTCTCTAGATGTAGATAATACAGGATCGAAAAGGACAAATTCTGGTTCAGATCGGTCATTGACTAGGTATACGTGAAACATTTACTCTAACCACGACTCGTTACGAGGAATTCGGTGTTTGGAGTTTAATGTAAAACTCGTCATAGACCACATTCTAGGTACAGACAGTTGGAACTGGGTGACGCTATTGTTTGCGGACCGGCGCAGCGAACACGTCAGCCGGCGGCCATTAGAAAGCTCGGCTGCGTGCTGCGTGCAGGGCCGCTGCAGCGATCCATTCACCTCGCCGCCGGTCGAGGTTCACTGACTCGCCTCCGCCGGCGTTTCATCACCGGCGGCGATCGGAGCCTCTTTATATTCGGCGGGTGTCCTGGCGGGCCGGCGCGACCTCGTTTCCGCGCGCGTGCAGCGTTATGTAAAGCGGCGAGCGGTGCAGCGCGAGCGTTGCGCTCGACCGCGTGCGCGGCCCCCCGCGCGCCTCCCCGCGCGCCTCCCCCTCGCCATTTCGTCCGGCGGTTTCACTCGCAGCTCGCCGGAGGTCGCGCACCTCCCGCCCCCGCGCGCTCCGCCGAGCGCCGGCCGCCGGGCGCTCAGTCGTCGAGCGTATCGCGTCGGCGACGGTCGCCCTCAGTCCGGCGCTCCCGAGTGCCGCTCCGCGCTTCCGTTCCGGGAGTCGTCCGCGGAGGATCCGCGCTGCGTGTGCGACGGTGCCGCCGCCCGTCGGCAATAGCGTGCGTTACCACCGCGAGGCCGGCGGCGAGCCGAGACAGCGTGAGGTCGCCGGCACCTGTCTCCACGTGCGCTACTGCTGCACCGGAGCCTGCCGGGCCCAGCGCTGCATCGCCTCGTCGCCGGACTATCGATTTACGACCGCGTCTACATCGACACCTTCGATCATAAATATCCTCGAGCTCCACTTTCTTGCCAGACGCATCGGCTCGGACACGAGCGTCTGCTTTCTTTTATGTCGTTCATATTTAATAGCGCGATTCTAGATGGGTGTATTCTTCCAGCACCGAGCGGTGTCCTCCGTAAATCGTAAGTTATTGACTTGTTGCCGATGTTTTGTCATTCCTTTGTTGTAACAAAACATTACATAATGGATTACTTGGCAACAGCCTTTATCTCTTTGATAGTGATATTTCGTCGTACGTTTTTTAACGTTGACTGTTCAGTTTTTTCCATCGGCCTCGCGTAGTTTATGAACAGGATACGTGTTATATAAGGATGCGTGAAATAAATATGAATATTAACATATGTGCAGAGTCGATAGGTTTGTAGTTATGTGAGAATTATTAGCGGTGGCCGGTAGGATTAGTATTAATGATCGTGTTAGCTAGGTATGTTGGGCCGCGGTTGCTACGATCTCAAATAGCTCTGTAACTATGCAGATTGTTTAATTAATCTTCTAGATCGTCCATTCGCCGCTGCTGGCGGAATTTATGTTCGTTGTTATCATTAACATTTTATTCTTCATTTCATTTGCAGTGTCTGAAATCGATTCGCTGATTCAACCTAGTAATAAGTACTGTAATAGTAATGATATCTATTTGAGGCGTAATTGCAAGTATCATGATCCTTTTTCCATTATAGCTAAGTCTAGAGAGTTCCTTTACTACTTATATGTGGTATCAAGTTATACCTGTTTTCGATTTACGCATAGTCTCAGAATATTGAACTGGTACAAAAGAAATCAAACTTAACCAATAGATTTAAGTGATTTGTGTATCTGATTACATATAAGATTTAAGTACCGTTATGTGGTTTGCGCTCATAATGCTGAACGTAGAATCAAACCAGGATTTTAACTTTAACCCTAAGGCTTGGACTAACTTTTTATCCCGTCCTAACGCGGTCAACACGGTGGGGCTTGACTAGAAATTAATACAGCCATTTTTTCCAATATACCTTGATTAAATGAAAATTTAATACGTATAAAGAATGAATATGACAATCGATAATTTAGTATTTTAAAAATTCTTTATACCTATAAAAGTATCTTTAGTAATTTTATTTTTTGTACCACAATGAATATTATAACAAATTCCTTAAATTCTACCGCACGAATTGTCAAAACAGCGGTTTAGAACTTGTCTTCCGTATGAGATTATTTCCTTGTAATTTGTTTATAATGACATAGACGCTAAACTAAAATATCATCTTATTCGTATCCTTTATCTGTTAAGTTTGGTGACATCCGAAGTCAATTGTGTATAATACATTTAAACATGGCCCTAGAAAGCCCCCTTGCGCCACCCTCGTTTATTATATTGCAAAACAATCATCGTCATCAGTACGCTCAATAGGAACAATGACATTCAGTACTGACTGTTACCTATACGAGAATACAGTATGTAAGCTCATGTTCTTTGTATGGTACTATTAAATGCCTTCAACACTGTAATTACATATTTGTTTGGATTGACCTAATATATGAGCTTAAGTCGATTAGGAGTTGCTTTGTAGGGCATATATGTAATACGTTTCTTAAAATAATGTGTTTTTGGACATATATATTTTCATACATGCTGGGGCATTTATTATTTACAGTTTTGGATTTCAATGAAAGAATAAAATATTCTTTAAATCTGCAGAGCTGAATTCCGTTTGAATTTGATGATATTTTGGCATAATATAAATTTTCATTTGAGCGTAACTTCCTAAATATAAATATTATTTAGATGAGAATAAAACTTTATATATATAATATTTATTTTATGAGCTAAGTGTTATTTACAATTAAATAAATAATGTCATGTGTTGAGTAAATGACGCGTTAGAAGAAAAAACAGAGTAGTTAGATTACTGTTTAGTCAGTACACGGTTAGCGTTAACGTGTACGTCTCGTCGGTAGGTAACTATGGTTATGTAATAATGTAATATAAACACATACACGTGTAGCTTGTGTCGTTTGTGTAATCGCGTATGTGTGCGTACTCGCTAGTCTACCATTTACTAGGAAACCGTGGTGACCTACTACTGTTTATGTTGCCCTACTATTAGTCTTAGTAATAGTCCTACTATTGGTTTCATCCTGAAGCTGTTTGATGACTTCTATGGTCCTCACTATACTGGCGTTGCATAGTGTATATACTTATCAAGGATATGTAGCTGAGCTCCAACCCCAAATTTATTGTTCATTGTTTTTAAAGGATCTTTTAATTAATAATTCACCTGTATAAGCCATTTAAATTTAAATATTTACATTGTGTTGAAAAGTTCTCATAGACAGTTGTTAACCATCGCCACCTAATTCTTGATGAGCGCGTTTTCTTAGCAACGTATATCAGACCTGACAGTGAGATATTGTTTGACTCGAATAATCGTAAAACAAGTGCACGTCAGTCAGTTTTTACGTGGATTGTTGTTGATACTGCAGAAATAAAGCAGCAATATGAAATTCTTCATCGGTGACTAGGTGTGATTTATGCGTGTACGATAAGCTGGAAGTAAACGTTATCTTCCACGTCGGGTTTCTCTAGAACGTTTCTAATCGTGTATTGTATAAGCTTTCGCCTGTTATTGCATACGGTATCAGCGGGTGTAGCGGCCGCCAGGCACGTGCTCGCCCTCTTATCGCACCCTACCCGATAACGTCGCCTACTCCATTTTACTTAAACACCTGTTCTCTTTAAATCTGTTTTTAATTATTGTTCTGCATTACAAACATCATTTCTTCGATCATCACTCGGCTCTCAACCGGACTCGCACGGTGCGTCGACAACTGTGAATTCGTCACACGACAGTTCTGCTTTCTGTCAACGATCGTTTACGTGGATCATTAACACTGTTAATTCTTTGAAAATGTATTCGTGTTCTAAAGACGTCGTCTGTCTGTACCAAATTTGTTACTACCGAGAAACACAATCGGGTTATTTAAAAGCAATTATGATGTTTTTAATGTAAACGTTAAAATGGAGATTAGAATTATGTACGTGTTTACCGGCTATGAGGTAGAAATGCTCGGAGAATCCATTACTTTTGTTTAGTTTGTGATCGTATCCACTATGTCTGCCAATTGGTCGGGTCGAGGTACCAGGGCGTCAGCGCGGCGGAACAGTAGATTGCGCGGCTGCGGACTACGGGTGTGGTAGTGAGGGAGATTGGTTGCATGTGCGCGGCTGCCGCGTGTTCGACACACTTGTTGAGCGCCGTGTACCTCCGCGCCAAGATAGCGAGTTTTACGTCCTGGCGGCCATTCTGACGCCGGTGACGTTACTCACACATGTACGCGCTCATTCTTGCCAATATAACTTCTATCGCCTCGCCTCTGCACGCCTCGTTGTATTGATTTCACTTCGCCACTAGGTTTTCATTACCGACCGTAGCCTCACTTTCTAAGATCCCCGCTTTAGTCTAGGTTTCCATTTTAACTCCAATATTATATTCTATTTAATCTTCTACCTTTAAGTGGTCTTGTAAAATCGAATTTGCTAGACGTTTCCAACTTCAAAACAAATGTTGGCTTCTTCTGTACTTTTTCTTTTGTTTGACCTAAACATTTGTAAATATTTTTATATATTGTTATTCAAGGCTTTTATTTTATGTTATATCGTTTGTTGTTTCATAAAGAACGTACTTTACGTTTTGTTACAAACGACAATAATGAAAACTTTTATAAAAGGAAACTTTCTAAGAAATACTATTTAAAAAGGCTTTTTTAGTTCCTAATTTTCTTTCATATTGCGTTGTAAATTTGTTAGGCTTCGTATCAAGTTCGAATGTGTCGATGAGATTTATTCCAACCTACAATAATACCACCGCCACCGCACAGTCGGGCACGCAGCGCCTAACCCCTACATGTGTTCCACAGGCAGTTAACATATGAACTAGTGTTAATAATTAAAAAAGAACAGTGAAGTGAAAATGATTAGGACGCAAGTGTGTTAATAACGACGCCTCAGTGCACCCGAAGTGGCGAGCTGACAAAGACAGGTCATCGTAGAATGGGTATATTGATGGAAGGTGGAGACGTGACACTGGGCACTGGGCGGGCCGGCTGCGGGACACAGGTTCAGGTCCTCGCCATGGGTACTCCCAGGGAGCTGTACTCCGAAACCCTGCACACTATCACAGTCAAGTCCCGGGAGACAGAGTTCGGCTGCATCATAGAACCAATCCCGATCACGTTGAAGACGTACAAACCAATGCCTAATGGAATAAACGGGTATGCGTTCCCGACGAATGGCGTGATCAGCTCCTTGGCCAGTGCGGCTCGTCTGCCCGAGTACGGAGCCTCCACTTCCACTGCGGTCGCCTGCCCCGTCAAGGATGAGACGGATTCCAAATCCTCATGGGCACCGCCTAAGAAGAAGTGGATTAGAGAATACTTAGGTAAGTTTAGTTACACAATATCCACAGTTCAGTTCAGTTATAACATTATTTTACGGATACGTAATAGATTATGCTTTAATAGGCTTGTTGATCATCATCTGTTCATCTCTAGAATTCCAAAAAGATGTAGGTATATGACGCCTGTTTTTGTTCTTTCTTTAAGTATGCGCAGTCATATTTGGGATCTGCGGAGGAGTTAAGACCGTTAAGACCGTATGCAGCTAACAAGAACAATGTACTCTGGATACATTTTCTTTTTCAAAATCTATAGATATTTTACGTTCTTTAAGGTTTAAGATCAAGATCAACAATAGATGATATAGTCTTACAGGCGATACAGACTAACAGATCGATTCAACAGATGATACAAACTTACAGATCGACTCAACAGATAATATAGACTTACAGACCGACTTAACAGATGATACAGACTTACAGATCGACTCAACAGATGATACAGACTTACAGATCGATTCAACAGATGATACAAACTTACAGATCGACTCAACAGATAATATAGACTTACAGACCGACTTAACAGATGATACAGACTTACAGATCGACTCAACAGATGATACAGACTTACAGATCGATTCAACAGATGATACAAACTTACAGACCGACTTAACAGATGATACAGACTTACAGATTGATTTAACATATGATACAGACTTACAGATCGATTCAAAAGATGATACAGACTTAGAGACAGTTGGCAATCTTTCATAAAGTGTCATCGATTGTAGCCGGCTGACGGTCAGTTCCGGTTTAAAGTAGGTTACACACGCAGATCGTGCGCGTGGTGGATTCGTGAATGCATGTGCAGGCGGCCTCGAGCCAACCTCGCGCCGCGCGCCGGGTGACTACAAGATCGTGTGTGACACACCCGGCGGCGTAAAATGTTTCATGTACCTAATAACTTTTAAACCCCCCACCCAAAAGCGTCAAAATGTTATTAGTTTGACGTGTGTATGAGTCTACGAGTATATGGCATTGTAGATCCCGAAAGGAGGAACGGGTTTATTTTTTTGTTAAAAGGTGTTGGGAATGTTCTTGGCTATAGTTGATGAACCTCGATCTAAGATGGCCGCGTACAACATGGGGTAATACATGTATTTTTAATTATGCTCTCAATGTGGGTATTAAATAAACCAACACCAATAAATGTTCTGAAGGGAGTGATCTACATTCTTAGTTTTTACTTGTATTACATTCATTATACTTGCTATAGGCTGTCTAATACAGATATTAATATCCGTACATTAAGAATTAGTCCACGTTATCGTAAAGAACTTAATAATGTCCATTTGGACTTCCTGCAGTTTTAGAGTAAAGTATAATCAGGATAATTAAACACAAACTCGTGCCATAAACTTGTATGGTAAAACATATTAATTATTAGACCATCAGGTTTTATATGCCGATCATCAAGTTTTGTAGGTATATGAGACAACCACCGTCTAGACGATTTATACCTACGTGCTGAACTATATTATCGTCGTTGAAGCTTTTGCTGATTGAATTGCCTTGCGAAAAGAATGCCGCCATGTTAATACCTGCTTGTTCAGTACGTAGGTGTTCTTTAGTTGCTACGTGATGCCGTGAACCTGTTTTGAGTACAATAACTTCAAAGCATGTGTGATGCGGTCAGCGATTTGTGTGTAAAGTGTATTTGATACGTAACGTAACGTAAAGTTTGGCGTTAGAAACACGAAATCGGGCCGCAGGATACCCGGCTTTAGCGTTCGCGTTTTCGGTTCCAATAAACAAGTCTCATCTGCATTCGCGTTCCGCCGAGGTCGGTCTTACGTAATATGTGTTATTCATACATATAATTATGATAACAAAAAATACGTCAAAACACGTTCGTAGGTTTATTATTTTTCCTACCTATTCAATATCAATAACACAACAATTTAGTCGCCATCTTTTTGGTGACACAATCATTAAATGATTTCGTAATAGTATAAAAAAATGCTGTGAGAGATGTAATTTCTGATCAGTTTTCTTTATATGTTACAAACTAATGATACCTGTTCAGCAAAAGTCAATGTTCGATACCCTAGTTAATGTTGCTGAACTAAGCCAAAATTAAATTTAGTTTTTACTAAATTTTTATTGACCAGTAGGGCGGGTTACTCGAGTCAGTGACGAAGGTGAAGCATGCTTTATTCGGAATAACTAGCTTTCAAGAAGGAAGCCGAAACACACAACTAGGCGCTTGGTGACAGAATTCTCGACTGGTGTGCAAACAAGCTTCAGATAATGCTCTACCACCATACTATGGTTTTCTCACAAGATATCCTACACCGAAAGTTCGAGCTCATATTAAGAGTAATAGATTCAGTAATCAGGACTTGTTAGTTCTCATTTTAAAACATCCTTCAGTGATAAAGTCGTAACGTTCAATTTATGCGAATAATTTGAAATCAAAACATATGACGTGTTGAGATAAAAATGTACGATACGTATAAATATTCGGCGAAATGAAAAGTAGGCAGATGTTGGTTGTGTATAACTCACGGCCATCTCATAAGTTCCTATAAATAGGACGCTGTTACATAACATAATGATTGTTTAATGATCCGAAACATCTTTCTTTACTTAGGGACTGATCTAAAACTAATAAGAAGATTTAGCTTAAGCTATTTAAGAATGTGGTTGACGATAATGATGATTGTGTGACGTCACAGCTCTCAGCAAATCTCAACGCTCGTTGAATAGCATAATCAATATTTTTACGCGATTAAAAACCGGTCTAAGTTACAAATACTACCTTTAAATGACTCCCGGACTTTGAATGACTCACGTCTGTCTAGAGGGAATTAATTCCCTTTTCTATAAAACTTTGTTCCATGAATTGAAACATACGTTCACCAACCAATCACATGAATTCACATTCAAAATCTGACCAATCAAAAATTCACGATATGATATTAAAATTATACGATATATTTATACTCGTTATCTTAACGTGTTTCCCCAGTTGGGAGTTTTAGGTCCGTTTCTCTACATTCCATTCCGATCACATATTGCTGTCTGAAGCGCCTTTTGCGAAGGTCGAGATCGCGTAAGGCGTAGTTTGCAGAGGGTTGTACGTGGAGTTGAAGTCTACCAACTTTTCCTTATAGGTTATATAATACTTAGGTTCGTGTAGATTTATCACTATAGCCAGAAGTCAATACAAGGATCCTGAATTAAGGTTATCATGAAACATGGATTAAGTGATCTTGCGGTTTTCAAAGCACGAGTGAACCGGTTTCTTCTGGGTAAGCGCGTTCCACCTTAGATCACAATATCGCTTACCATCAGGTGAATTCTGATCAAGCGCAAACCCATCATAGTATAAAAAAAAAAAGTGAGATGAGTTTTTAATTTATGACACGCGCCAATGAAGAAAACATTACAAAGTTCTTCTTATATATTCGCTTAGTTTGCTTTAGTTGCGGAAAAGAGAGTGCGTGAACTTTCAAAGTATTTCTTTATTCACTCGAATTATCAAATTCAAATTGTTTATATCAGACTTTTGGTCCATAAAATATTATCAAATAAGAATTAAAATTATCATTATACAGGAATTGTAAGTCCCATTCCCTCTACGTGCTGAGTTAGAGATCTATTGAAAATACTCGAGCAGTGTAGATAAAGGGAAGATAACTTTGTTTTTTTTTCACTAAATAAGTTTGAGCTTGATCACAATTTATCTTTTAAGGTTTACGTTTGACCGCAGCTTGCCTGAAAATGGTTAATGGTAATTATTGTCTAAATATATAATACTTAGACCAAATTAAGGAGAAGGCGAAAGTCATGTCGTATATGTAGGTAAAGGATTTGGCCGAAGACAGAACTACCTGGAAAAAACTCCACAGACAAGAGCCCAGCTCTTAAATATTGAATGAATGAATGAATTATTGTAGTTAGGCCACAATTTACAAGAAAATTAGCCTTGCTATCTGGCAACCCTGCTTCTCGCCAGCCCTGTGTACATCCACAGTGTATGTAGTAGTATGTCTGGTAGTACACATGCAACCGGCGCATGTTCCCGCACGCAATGCCTCAAGCTCCAATCTCTCTCCGCGACCTTCGATCGATATCCTCGTCTGATATCACGGAACTACCTCAATGGATGCTCCGCTACAATGGTTCTACATCTGTTGGGCTGACAATGCCGTGCCGAGTTGTACCTTATTACGAATCATGTTGAAATGGTATGCAGCTTGATCCGTAACGTCACTAGTTTGGTACATTTGGTTCGTTTTGCAAACACATACGCTTAAATATAATATTTTATACATTATACTAGCAAATCCAGCGAACTCCGTTTCGCCACACAGTTAAGATTTTCCCTGAATTTTGTTTGCTACAAACCTCACGAAGCTCGAGACCTTTCCAACGAAGGCAAAACCGTGGAAATCGGTTCGTGTGTTCTGGAGTTATAGCGTCAGGAAGGAAACGCGACTTATTTTTAATTAGATTAATGTCATTACAATTTAATACGTAACATTTGAAATTTTAGCGTATTTTTTTGCAAATTGTGCCAAACGACTAGAGACTTCACGACCTAAGTAGCAAAGCATTTGAACAGCGTTGTACCAACCAATCACTTCAATTCACATTTCAAAACCAACTTAGTCAATATTAAATGAAATAAACCACAAGTGGTATGAATTAAAGCAAGACTTGCGTTGTGACTCATTTTGTTATGTTGTCCTCAAATCCTACAAGTAAGGAGTGTCAAGTGCAAACCTCGGAGAGTCTGGTTTCCTCCATGCGTCTCGAATTATTCGGGGGTTCCGACGACCGTTATAAAAGAGCTCGTAAAACGCGGCTGCTTCTTAACGACGGGTCTACAAGTTTGTTTACTTTGGCATCCATTCGCCGTCACTGGGCGTAAATGGGGCAGACTCACAGATCCCCGTATACTTTGGCCTCGGTTGGGTGGTGTGGATCCGATAAAAGGTATAAAAATTCTTCGATTATTCTAACTACATTTTGAGAAATAATGTGTTATGACTCGATTTGTCGGGCTTCTTCGGGCTACCATTTAAAATGTTTCTTGTAAATTCATTTAGTTCAATAAATATATATTTGATGTGATTTGATTCAATAAAAAACGAAAGTTCGCTTCCTCTTGTTCACACTCATTTGTTTATGCAATTGAGAAGACATGAACATCCAAATGTTTTCTTTATTGATTTAAGTTGTATGGAACTTAAAAAGTGGTCTTTAAAATAGTCTTGACGTAGTAACTGTATGTAAATCATTATGTTTTTTTCTTGGTCTAATCTCAGAGTTCCACGTGTAGTAAGCGTTAATACTTGCAGTGTTAGAAGGAAATAGGTATATTGACGTAAGTTTCGCACACACCGGTAATCCAATAAAGATAGACGAACACTCGTACGTTGTTTCAGGTTGTTGCGTAACTGGCAACATTGTTCTATTACGAGATTATCTGCTTTAGCAGAAGGCCTTTGTCGAAAAATACGCTACATTAGTTGTCAAGGTGAAAAAAACCTCAAAACTTTATGTAAGCATAATATGTCTTTGTAATATTGGTTACACGTACATACATATGTTTTTATTCATTTAACCATTTATTGCGTTGTATTGCTCAAATTAAAAATATATTAAAACGATAACTGCTATCAAACTTGTTGCAGTACTATTAATATTGTGCACCAATGTAATTTAAAAGGTATATTAGTACTTATAAATTTTATTTCTTTGTGATTACAAACAAATATCACATTGTACGTCAATGTAAAAAAATAAACTAAACTAAACCTAATCATATAACCCGCCCCTGACCTTGACTTATAAATTGATAGACGTATTCGCCGATTGGTGGCGTGATGATTGATAGTATTCCTACGAATGTACACATTCCTCTTGTATCAAACTAATCTTAGCCAACAGTAAACTTGATTGTTTTATTTATTTAACAAACTTCAGCTCATTTGTTTTCGTACACGTTATCTTATCGTGCCGTGCGTTCTTTTGTTTCCCTCTTGTACATACACACATATTTATGTAGTACCTATCGCTGTGAAGTGTGATTTCTGGCTTTGAGACCTTAGGCAGTCGTAATAAAGGCTATTTTTAATTGTTCTTGCCGATGCGCACCTCGTGTACTATATTCAGTTCATATAGATTTAGATTTTTGTTCTAGAACCCGCTTTTGTCAGGGCGACCTCCGGCCGGCGAGGCAAATAGAATAGCGTGCGAATACACGCTGTCGCTTTTTTGGAAAATTATGTAATGTGTACTTGGTTGATTGCTTTGTGGCATTCCTATTACCTACGAGGGCGTTAGGATTGTTTTATAGGCGAGCGTAAATCAAGAGGTGAACGCGTTGTCCTATTGGCGGTCCCGCCTTGATCTATTGTTTGAACGTCTCGGCCTCTGCCAAGAAACCTAATTATTTATCGAATGCTTTACACGTGTCGCCATTTGTCGTGTAATGAAGCGCCGTTAAAATGTGGAGCGAGTCGCTCGCGTCATATTCGCGAGGTCGTTGACATTGAGATAAAAGAATTTTTATCGCCCCTGTAGAAATTATTGACGAGATTTCTTTTCGACGGCAGCCGCTAACGAGCTGACCTACATCAATACGGTTGCCACCGGCAACCTCTCCATTCTAGGAAACGTGGGTTCTGCGAATTCCCGAATGTAAAGCTATAATTGCTCGGTTACCCCGACGACAGTTCGCGATCTAAGTTAATCATCATGTTTATCTTTCGCTTCATTTTCAAATAGAATGTAATCGATAGAGTTGAAAGGAATCTAACTGTTCTGAGTACCAGGGCGGTAGGATCGTGAAAGAGTGAGAGAAAGGAAAGGTGGGCCGAGGAGGCACGTTGCGGCCGTCTTCCTTTCTTTTCCCCGGCGCGGCGGCGTCATGCAGCGAGTGCGTTGCGAGCCGCGCAACATGACGGCCGGTCACGTGCCGGAGCGAGCCCCTCCCCCGACCCTTGTCCCCCTCTGCCTACTTATCACTCCCAGACCCGAAGGCTCCCGCCACCCCCCCTCCACGGCACTCAACGTTCACACATTGCAACTACATTACGTTTTTGTTCATACCTTTACACGCCATGCGCGTAGTTTTCATTTCTTTGTTGTTATGCTTACACTAAACATTATCTTATATATAAAATTTCCATGTCACAGTGTTTGTTACCGTACTCCTCCGAAACGGCTTGACCGATTTTTACCAAATTTTATATGTGTATTCAGTAGGTCTGAGAATCGGCTACTGTATTATTAGGTTTTTTTTTTTTTTTTTTTTTATTAAGGCAAAACAACGTTTGCCGGGTCAGCTAGTTTACTATGAATTTTGACACTAACAAGTTTATACCTATTCAGGTCAATTTCTGCTTGCGTGCGGTCGAAGGTTACATATTTCGATGATTACAAGGATGGGGCTTGTGATTTAATTATGAAATACTCGGAACACAGTCGCACGTGTAAACTCCAGTGCCGATACGATGCCAAGGTTATTTTACTCAGTTTTAGTTCTTATGTGATTATGAACATAATACGTTAAACAATTTCGTATGTTATTATGAATTATGATACTGAAGGCAAGAAGTGAGAATGATTTTGTTTTCACGAAACTAAAAAATATAGAAATAGGCAGAACATCTTAGTCATAAAGGCAATCTTTAAGTTCGTTAGAAAAGCTTACTGTCTTAGTAAAAATCAAATACACACATAAAAATCTATTAAAAGCATCGACTTCAAAGAGAAAATCAGATTTCGCATTTATTAAAACGTAATTAAACCCTGCATTCTATCAAATAAGTAAAACTAGAAACCCGTTGAAAGCTGCCTCCATCAGGTGTCTCTTTCGTTGTAGTAGTGTCTATCTATGTGTGTATGTATAAACCGTAGCAGTGTACCGTGAATGACACGAAAGGCCACGCTACGCCACGCAACGCGCCGAAGTACTAGGCTGCCAGAACATACCAGCAGTTAAACTTACTTGCCTCGCGTACCCTAACCGGTTGCTTGCTTTTTGCACTGCCAATGGCGCTTCACCGGCTTCCAACCGGAAAATGTTTCGGTTTTCTGATATTTTTATACTCGTAGTGTAGCGGGCAACGCTTGTTGAGTTGTTTATCTTAGACTATTAATATCAGGTTACTGAGTTAATATAGGTAGTACACATTAAAGTGGCTAACTTTTGTTACTCGCTTTTGCACCAAATTTTCGGCCAAAAGTCTTAAAAATACATAAATATGTTTCCATAAATTGTATAACATTGCTGCTCACGCTATATGATAAAGACCTCTTTTGCAGTCGGATAAATAGGTCTGATAACGAAATAATATATTATACATGCTGACACGGCCTGAACTCGATGTCCGATGAAAAAATATATATTCAAATGAATTCCTCATTTAGTTAACAGATTCTTCTCACTGACCGGGCAGAACATGTGTCAGTTACCTCTTAAACGTTTTTTTTATTAAGTTTATTTACGTATAGTAATGTATTTTATACGTAGATCATATAAGATATATATTATTTTTTGAACATGAATTGTGAATCGGATGTTGAATCGAATGACTCACGCAGGTCGAGTTGCAACACAAGATTTGGTTTGGGAAAATCGGTCAAGTTATATTAATTGTTAAGCTTAACGTACATTTTAATACTAAAAGTAAGATGTTACACCGCAATTTTGCTCGGAATGGTGTATAAAAATAGAACAATTTCATGATATGAAAAAGCACCTCATATCAAAAGGGGACGATTGTGACGCATGTTAGTACGTTTTTATCGCTTATTCTGACGTTGCAAAGTTATTGCAATTAAATTATTGTTTAAAAACACGAGATAAGATAATTGAATATGTGCATTATTCGGTTGAAACGGAAGACAAAATAATAACATTGCCGATCTATTTTTGTCTTCTTTTGTTATTGTTGTTTAAAACATCCAATTCGCTTGTCTCGACCAAATTTATTTTATATTGGTTCTTAATAATAAGAAGTTCTCTATGTAAACTATTAGTAACAGGGTGACATAAGAGTACTAGACAGTACACAATAACATTTCGATAGTCGTTCTTCAATACACTAGATCATAAAGCAGCGCAGAGCGACATAATATAGCATTAAGCTGGGGTCTGATTCCAAGGTTGGCCTCCCAGGGACGAGCGCGAGGTAACCAGCAGGCCTCTGACGCACAACCTTCGTTTGCAGCCTCCCACCACCTCCCTCCCACACGGTTGCATAACTACTTATTGCTTATGTACGCCTGGTATCTGCACTCGACAGCCAATCGTCCCGTGTCACCGTTTTATTTTATTTTTTAACGTCAATTCCAATTTCACCTTTCCGACAACAATAATGCCGCTGGATGTGATGTGGACATGAGAAAGGTTCGCTCCGGTTATGTCGCTAAATACTCATCGGTAACGCTGGAATGTTCTAGAAGCCTTATTATTATAATTTTTTTTCCCGTCTAGGTATATGTTTTATTATAATATTTACGCTTATAACACTTTAACAATTCATTATCTTCTGTTCATAAAATGTTTGGCAATTATTTCGTTGTGATTGGTTTAAAATGGGAATGTGAGTGTTTGATTGGTAAATAGTTTTATGTCTAGCCTATCCTTAACATGACACGGTATATGAGTGTGTTATTAATAAGTTACGATCGTATTAGAAGCCTAGTTTCTTGAGTTTTTCTTAAATTGTAGTTAGGGTTTTTTCTAAGTATTTGTTTAGGTTTTCGCATCAAATCACTATCGTCAAACGATATGAAATGTATGTATGAGGCATGAACAAAGGTTTTGAAAATCCCTATAAACAGCTAATGATGACTTTTTGGGATTGTTTTGGACTGAGTCACAGAGTTTAAAAAGCACCAAGAAAATCTAATGCACATGTTTAGACAATTCGATACGTGTTCTATTGAATGTTATCAATTAGGTATCTCTCGATAAAGTTATTTTGGGATCAGACACCTCTGGAACGTTTAGAGGTGACATTAAAACATGGTTCATGGTACTCTATTTGAAACCTATGTTATTTTTACAGATGTGTGATACCTTATATTGCTCTTATTTGTGATAGGTACCCATCTTACTTTTATTATTGTTACCGATTTTAAACCGCCAAAATTGAAATTTCCTTGCCGAATTCCCTGATCATAAATCACTTCGCGATTTTCAAGGCGAGACTGAACCAGTTCCTACTTAGTAAGCACGCTCCACCGCAGAGCACAATATAAAATCAGGTGAATTGTGGTAAAGCGCTGACCTATTTGAATTAAAAGAAATCCTTATGTTGCACTTGTGGACGTTTTTGAATTCGGTCAAGAACCGAACATCGACAAATATATTGATAATGGCTATACAGTGGTCAAAACTGTATTAATAACGTGACTTATAGCTTGAGGTGTAACGGTAACACGTCAAGAAGCTCAATGCTTAACCGAATTAGGACAAAAGTTCGGTTTAGGGTCATGATTCGTTTATAATTCAACCATGTTTTGAGTTTTTGGTAGTACGTGTATGTAATTCATATGAAGTTTATTCATGCCAATCGTAAAATTAGTCGTAAGTTCATAAATAATTCTATTGTTTTCAAGTCTGCATTCTAATAATAGTTTCATTCATTTACTTTCAATTATTCTTAGTCTCTTATTAGGGCTCTTAACAACTAGTTTTCGAAATACTATTATCAAGCTCGATTTATGGCCTTAGTTCAGTAAAAGTTTTACACTTTGTTCCTAATTACATACAGTCCTTGTAAATCGTACTAAAAGATCATCTTAATTTCATTTGTTCTTAGCGGTAAATTTCTATACGATCATTTCAATTCTCTTCAACTTTAAATGTTGCCTCTAGATTGAAGCGATCTAAAGTGTCTTCAATATGGCTTCTTCATCAGATCTTAATTTATACATACGTTTGAACAGGTTTTGATCAAGTCGTTCGGACCTATAGTTAAGTTTACTCTTCAGGCATCTGTATAAAGTCGGATAGTTTTCAAAGTCACGGGGTGAGAGTCCGGTCAGCTCGGTTAAACGATTCAAATCGGCATCGAAACGACTCTGTAAACCGGTCAACCACTCCTCGCGTCTTATGTTTTCCTATTGTAATCCGCCTCTTGTGTAACTCTCGGCTTCTGTAGTTGAACTTGAATGAATAATAATAGTATTGGAAACTATCAGAGTTTATTTTATCATCACGTTGTGGTGTCACCGAACGAGTGACTAGAGCGGCTTCATTAGCCGGCGGTAATGACGCTACATGCGTCATACAACCCATTGCGGTTTTATAACATTAATCATAGCCACTTACACTGTATAGTGTACACTATATTGCTACTAGGACTGTTCTAGTAAGATTCGTAGCCGTCATTGGTGGCGATTTACTAATCGAATTGACTGTAACAAAGTTTATACTAAATATCTATGATTTGCAGTAACTGTTGTTAGAAGTACGAGTGTTTTTCAAAGGTGAAAAAAAATAATTGACGAGCGCAGTGATCTAATAAGATTGAATTATCCCGCGGCACGGCGGGCGGCCTCACGCAAACAAGTCGCGTCGCCTTGATAGCGCCACGGTCAATTTTTACGGACAGTTACCTACGCTCCGCGCCGCGTGTTTTTTCTGGCGAGCAGCTGATTTTCGGCGTGGCAACTACTATACAAATACCAAACAAACTCGGCACGCGCCGCGACCACATGTACTGACGCAATTTATCCGAGAAACCACGCCTCCGCTGTGCGCTATCTCTTTCCCTTCAACCGATTAAATGCGCCCGTCTCGCTCGCCAGTGCAGCGTGACCGATCATATCACGTATCGAAACATTACGAACCTAAACCCTCGCGCGATAAAGTTCATTGCCGCGTGTCGCTACCTAGAGGCAGCGCCGTAGTAATTTAGCCATCTCGCTCTCGCGGATAAGCCGGTTTCGTTCGCGCGTGTCACGTCGACCGCCTCGCGGTCGCTGCTCGCCTGGTGTTTTGCCGCCACGGATTGCAGCCGCGGACGAGCGGTTGACACGGGTTTGACAAGCGGTGATCGCGGCCGGCTGAGGGAGTGCGGCGGACACGAGTGTAGAGTGACGTGTCTTGTTGTTTTCAGAGGAGGAGCCCGAGTCGCCGGTGTCGCTGCGAGTGGTGTCGGTGGGGACCGCGCGGCCGGCGTCGCCCGCACCGCCCGCGCCCGCCGACGTGCCCCTCCAAGACTTCGCACAAGAACATTCCAGGCCGCGTACTACGAGCGTCACGAGTCATGGGTGCGTACACTTTCTGTTCTCCTGGTAGCCGCGATGTCACAAACAGCTGGTTGTTCGCCCGCTCGCTCCGCTGGATCGCATCGAGAGAGTGGCGCGCCTCTTGCGCAATATACACAATCAATCTATCTTTACATGCACAACTACATACCTACATGGAAAATCACACAATAAAATTGGTTTTAACCAGAAACATATTCAGGTTTTTACGAAAGATTATACTTAATGCATAAGAAGTATGTTATAATTTGTAGGTACGAGATTTAAATAAAATTAAAAAAAAAACAAAAAACCCTTTGGCCTTGAATATTTTTCATATTTATTTTACATTCTTTAATTTATTATGAAGGCTAAATCTTTTACCAAATTTAGGTCCGCCATACAATAAATATGACCGCGGTTGAAACGTGGTGAGAGATATTTCACGGAATAAATTAATATAAAATAAACAATATTGAAATCATTTAACGATAAAATAAACAATATTGAAATCATTTAACGATACAAGTTAATATCATCATCTAATAAAAGTATAATTATAAGCTACACTATCTAACTTATTGACTCAGGCGCTACTTTGCGGAAATCCATTGTAAATAGATGACAAAATTAAATATTTAGTGTACTTCCGCTGTGATCCGAAATCCAAATTAAGACAAGTAAAGGAAAAATCAACTAAGATCAATTAACCAAGCTTAATTAACTAAGATTAATTAACTAAGATCAATTAACTAAGATTAATTAAGATTAACGTTACCTATCACAATTCGGAAGTTCTTAACTCTGCACGTGTTTCGCCTAACCACAAGGCATCATCAGGAGATGCTGACTCTTCGAACGACAAGTCGAGAGATACACTAAATATTTAATTTTGTCATCTATCTACACTATCTATTTTTCATACCCCTAAGTGAGGCAAAACAACGTTTGCCTGGTCATCTAGTAGTATATACGTCTGAGTCTATTCTACAAGCTCCATATTCATATGCGCGATGTTTGGATATAGATGACAAAATTAAATATTTAGTGTACTTCCGCTGTGATCCGAAATCCAAATTAAGACAAGTAAAGGAAAAATCAACTAAGATCAATTAACCAAGCTTAATTAACTAAGATCAATTAGTCTTAGTTAATTAAGCTTGGTACACTAAATATTTAATTTTGTCTTCTATTTACAATGGATTTCCGCAAAGTAACGCCTGAGTCAATAAGTTATTTGCGCGATGTTTGCTCGTAATGATGGTAAGTTACATGCATCTAGGTGTCAGCAAATGAAATACAAATGAAATACAGTGCATGTATTGAGGTCACCGAGACTATATTCTGATGTGATCTTGCATCTGTTATATCGAAGAATAAGTACAAACTTACGCATGTGTCTCCTACAGGATGTTTTGTTTTACTGAATCAAAGTTTGTATTCCTTCTAATATCGTAGAGTCTGGAAGAGATCGCTTTAAGCGATAAGGCCGCCAATTGTGGCACACCAATTTTTAGTTAATTGTCTTTTACTGTGTCTTTTTTATTTATGTGTCCAATAAAGAATTTATCTATCTATCTATCGTAAACTAAAAGAAATTATCACCATTGTTGTATGGGAGCCTTAAATATTACTTTTTAATTATTTTATACTATATTTTTCATTTAATACTTACATAATTCAATAGACTGTGAATGTATAGAGGGTCTACCAAATATCGTTATAAAGATCGAGTAAAAAACTACTTAAAATTTTTAGGTTTATTTAAATTTTATCATTTAATTTGAGAGCTCATATACATTTATTTATTTCGTGAAAATTTTGTGAAGTGTCTAGCAGCTACCATTATTGATATACAAAAAAAAATACGATAAAAACACGTTTTTTGTATGAGACCCCCCTCCTAATATTAACATTTTTTATTTTTAGTATTTGTTGTTATAGTGAAATACATAAAATGCACGGGAAATATATAAATTATGAAAGTTCCAGCTGTCTAACTATCATGGTTTTTGCAATTTAGCCTGACAGCGGAGGCTTAATACTAGTTGTCACGACACTTTTTGCGCACGGTATAGCAACGTCGCGTCTCCAAAATGTGTTCGGAAGTCAAATACGGCTATCAATGAAAGTATTCACTAATTGACAACAGCGCCATTCGTTTCAGGTAGAGTTGCGATTGAGCCTACTGATTAAGTTTATATTACATCATATTTGTTAATAATAAAAAAAATATAATAACTTTCAAAAAATAATTTAATTTAATTAATCGAAAAGTTATTTTTTCTTTGTTCCATCCGGGTGTCCCTTGAAACCTTTCAAGTTTTTTTTATATATTTAAGCTTTGTAATCTTTCGGGTCACTCTGTATAGAAGATATTGATTGTATCCAAGGTTCGTATTAAGATCGTGTGCTGAATCGCATAATGTATGGCATCCTTGCTCTTACATACATCATTCATGCTACTACAGGCTTACTGATTACACTTGGAACCTCTTAATGGTGGACTGCCAACCAGAGGGTCCCGGGTTCAACACCTTTGTGATGAACTAGATTTATTAGCTAAGTGGCCAAGCTCTGGTGGTGAGTTTTCTAACCTGAAGGCCTCTGACGCGGCTTAACGACTGCTTGTACTAAGACTAACAGCCGGGACCTACACTTAATATTGTCATCCGACCCACGGTAGCGTCCAAATGAAAATACCACTTAAAAAACGACAGTCTTGTGCATGGCCACCCATCCAAACACCGTCCGCATCGACCGTTGCTTAACCTCGATGATCGCGTCAGATCACCTTGGCTAGCTGAGCTATAGGCAGGCACTGAGAGAGCAAGATTTTTTTAAAGTTTTCCTTATTGACTCTAGTTATATCAGTTATAATTGTACGCAAAAAATTAAAACGTTTAGTTAGTAAAGTAGTAATGTCAATAAACACTCATTGACCTCTTTTAATTATTCTTTATCGTTATCAAGGCAAATGACTGCTACGATGGCCTTTTGACGTACATAGTGGGTCAGGCTGAAGAGTTCAAGGTTTGTGTTTGACTGGGTTCGACTCCCGCAGCGAGACTGGTTTTCGATCGATGACCTTATCTTTTGCTTCGAGTTTGCGAGTGTTTGCATGTGTTTTGTGTGTATGTGTATCTAAAAAACATTATACAGGAATAATAACTCTAGCTAAGGTGATCTGACGCGATCATCGAAGCTAAGCAACGGTCGATGCGGATAGTGTTTGGATGGGTGACCACGCATAAGACTGTCATTTTCAAAGTGGCATTTTCATCTGGGTGCCACCGTGGGTTGGATGACAAGTTAAATTGTAGGTCCCGGCTGTTAGTCTTAGTACAAGCAGTCGTTTAAAGGTGAAAATGTCAACTATCAAGCTATCACGGTTTATGAAACTTACAAAATCGTTATTCGGTCTGGGTGTTAAATATGTATCTATATAAAAATATGTATGTATATCAGTTATGTTAGGAATCATAATACGAACTAGAAATGATTCAGTATGGGGCTAACCAGCCGTGTGTGAAATGTGTCCTAATATTTATTTATTTTTATTCATGTGTAAAAAGTAGTATTGGTATTTTAAATTTAATAAATATGAAAAAACAATTGCTATTGTATGTAGAATGCTATAATCTAGAAAATTAAAAAAAATATATAAGTTTATCTAATTAATCTTTTTAAGTATTAAAGTTATGATTGTAGTGTGACTTGCCTTTAACATAATTATGTTATTTTAATTATGACAAATAAAATTCTGTGTTTCTGTGTTTCTTAGCAACGAGGTTCCGTTCTTACCTTTTAGGCACGGAATTCTAAAACATATTTCAAGTATAAAACTGCTTTCACATACGACTAACTATGTATTTGTTATGTAAACATTTTGTTATCGCTACAGTATTGTGACGACATTTACGATTAGGTATCAATTTGAAAACAAGTCTCAATAAAACTAGCTTATCTTCGGCTTTATTAAAAATAAATAAGCGATAAGACCGGCTAGTGGCTTAGTTTGTCTGTAGCGCTCGTAGCTCGGCTAGCTAAGGTGATCTGACGCGATCATCGAGGTTAAGCAACGGTCGATGCGAACAGTTTTTTGATGGGTAACCGACCGACATTTTGTAGACTCTCTGAACATTTACATAATATTTATTTATGTATCAATTTTAAAACCAAATTTTAAAATTAAAATAAAATTTATATTTAATATGGGGGCTCCCATACAACAAACATAATTTTTAAGCATTTTTACACGCTTTATATTAGCTTCACCTGTATGTTTGTATGTTTGTTTGTAACCGACTTCTTTGGGCGCGATTTTGACCCACTTTAAACGGCCAGATTTCGTTCAAACTGTAGATTTATTGAGGACCGATGGCAATACACTAATTTGATAAAATTACGGTTTTCTATAAAAAGCGTGTTTTTTTTTTTTTTTTAAACTATTATTTTACTCGATCTTTATCACGAAATTTAATAGACCCTTTAAACAGTCACAGACTATTTAATTTTGTATTACAGTAAAATTTTGATTATACGGATTCGCGATTATCCGGCCTACAGACCAATTATTGTCCAAAGACGTATTTTTGCACGTGTCGTGGTTTCTCATCGAAAAATAAAAAAATAGCCGATTTTCTTAATACTTTCGATTATCCGAATGCCTAACAACAACAATTAAGACGGTTAATCGAATTTATAAAATTTTCATGTCACAATGTTCCCGCACTCCTCCGAAACGGCTGGACCGAAATTTACCAAAATGTATACGCGTTTGAGACTCGGTTACTATCTATTTTCCATAACCCTAAGTGATAAGGGTTGTTCAATCTACATTTTTTTTTAATTATTATAAATAATTTATAAGGCATAACAACGTTTGCCGGGTCAGCTAGTAAATTATTAAACTAAAATAAAATTATATTTAACGTACACTTGGCCAATGTTTTCTTCTTCTTTTATTACGTATAAATTTACATACAAACATTTATTTATTTATTTTACGAGTATGTCATGTACTAATGACGTCATGGCCCAAGTCGCTTAACCTTTGAACAGCGTTGTACTGAGTGTTTGCGTTCGAACTGCAATGAACCTATGTCCTAGGAACCTAAGTATGTCCTCATCCAATCTTACAACTTTTCAAAGTGCTCTTAATATTCTGACAGCGTAAAAATAGATGCCTAGAATGTTGTGTGACCTAAAAACTTAATTAGTGACATAAACCTTGCGGCTGTGTGCACTGCATACTTTATTATTGTTGAGGATATATCTCTGCTCCTTTGATTTTATGAGTTACTGGTAACTTTTCTTAATTTCCTCTTAAAGGCGGCTTTAGTACGTCCAGACCAGAGGTACTCAATGCCTTTTTTTTTTAATAAACAACTAAATGAATTCGCTAGTTTTAGTCCCCCGATGCGTCTATTTTGGACCCCCAGGGGACCTCGACGACTTTAGATTAGAAAAGACTGATATAAACCAAAAACTTTGTTCTAAATTTTTTTTTAATTTTTAGCATTATGTTGTAAAATTCGTTGTAACATGTTTTTAATTTTGGTCCAATAAAGCATTATTTATTTTTACTTTTGGAAACTTTTTAACCTAACCTAACCTCTTTAAGGCTTTTTTATGATGGCTAGGCAAGCGCTTGATCGAAACTCACCTGATGTTAAGTGATGTTGCGATCTAGGGTGGAGCGCGCTTGCCTAGAAGAAACCGATTCACTCTCGCCATGAAGACAGTGAGGTTTCATTCAGAGGGAACAGGGATTCCGGCAATGAGTTCCACAGTTTAATGGTCCGCACAATATATGTGGAATGCGAAACGCTTCGTGCGGATTTTTGGAACTTCAACTGTATAGCGGTGCCTCCTGGGCGTCTCCCTGCTCGTCCGATAGTGGAAAGTTTCTCATAGTTGTTGCATTTTCTGTTGCTTCTATAACAACACATACTAGAAACAGAATAGAATAAATATTTTATTATTGAGAGCTACCATGCAAGAACGCGAATTTTTGTATGATTTTTCTCGATATTAATAACGAAGATTGGTAGAAGCTTTAAATATTCACAAATTAATTACGCACCATATTAATATGTCAGCCTCAACGGAAGACCAGCGTTGGTTGCTCTCCAGCAACCAGCATTATGCTGAGTTGAGGCTGTGTTGTGAATAATTAAAGTTATATGTACTATTTTAAATATTATACCTTGTCTTGTGTTAATTGACGACCTCGTTGGCGCAACGGTTACCATGCCGGACTGCTAACCTGAAGGTTCCGGGTTCGATTCCCGGCCCGGCCGACATCTTTGTGCTTAGCTAAATTTGTCGGTTGTGGGTCTGGGTGTTAAATAAATATGTATCTATATAAAATATATATGTATGTATATGTAGTATATCAGTTGTGTTCAGTAGTAGTTCAGTATGGAGTTAACCAGCCGTAAAAAAAATATTATATCTTGTCTTGTTAATTTGTCGTAATAAATAATTTTCTTTCTTTCTTTCTTTCTTTCTTTAATAAGAGGTGTTCTGTCAGCAGGCCGAGCCAGGTGCCCTCGCCGCCGTCAGTGGGCAGCAGCGGGAGCGCCAGCAGCGGCTGCACCCCCCGCGCCGGCACCCGGGAGGTGCACAACAAGTTGGAGAAGAACCGCCGCGCGCACCTCAAGGAGTGCTTCGAACTCCTCAAGCGCCAGCTCCCCGCCACGCAGGATGACAAGAAGGCCTCCAACCTTTCCATACTGGGCTCAGCCATCAGATATATACAGGTAACAGCTTACGTATTATGTAATCCTGGTACTAAAAATTGAAGAACCGCCGCGCGCACCTCAAGGAGTGCTTTGAACTCCTCAAGCGCCAGCTCCCGGCCACGCAGGATGACAAGAAGGCCTCCAACCTTTCCATACTGGGCTCTGCTATCAGATATATACAGGTAACAGCTTACGTATTATGTAATCCTGGTACTAAAAATTGAAGAACCGCCGCGCGCACCTCAAGGAGTGCTTCGAACTCCTCAAGCGCCAGCTCCCGGCCACGCAGGATGACAAGAAGGCCTCCAACCTTTCCATACTGGGCTCAGCCATCCGATATATACAGGTAAACAGCTTACGTATTATGTAATCCTGGTACCTACATAGAGTTAAAGAACCGCCGGGCGCTTAGTTCTACTTCATCGTGTGAGCTAAGTGGCCAAGCTCTGGTGTCGAGAGTTTTCAACGCTTCTTTCTGACTTGGCTTAACGATTGATTGATTTTGATTTATTATTAACATAAAACAATAATACAAAGTATGTTCACACAGCGTTATTATGACTAATGTAACATTTAATCTTATGATGTAGTGTTATGCAGGCTAATATCACCTATTTTAACTTATGTCTAACTGTTGTAGGTTGAGTTTTAGTTCTCATTAAATGTAGTTTATAAATTATAAATTATTATTATAACTAATTATGGAGCAACTCGCGGTATTGTGCGCACATCGAGTTGTTAGCAAATGGATCGACTTGGCTTAACGACTGCTTGTTCTAAGACTAACATCCGGGACCTACAATTTAACGTGTCATCTGATCCACAGTAGCGCCCAGATAAAAATACCACTTGAAAAACAACAGTCTTGTGCATGGTCACCCATTCAAACACTGTCCGCATCGACCGTTGCTTAGCTTTGGTGATCGCGTCAGATAACCTTAGCTAGCCGAGCTACAGGCGCTGCTGTAGTTCGCACTCTTTAGTGGTTTATTATACATACATACTTATACATGAAAACGACACTAATACATTTCTATACAGTAGATGACTTCATTCATATGTATTTGACATACATACATTCAGATCAGGAGTGAATTTTGCTTCTAATGCTCTCTGCGGTCCTGGTACTTACTTATAGTAGAGAAAACTCCTCAAACTCTTTGCGCTATCCCTGATCACTAAATTCGGTATTTAGTTAGTGGTTAGACTGGTTAGAAGGCTAAGCTGATTTGTACTAAGGTTGGTTTGTTTTAGATTTATCTGAATTAAATTCTAGTCTCTCTACATACAACACGTAATTAAGTAATTAAACTTTTAAGCTATTAATGCTTCTCTTAAGATTGATTCTATGTTACCCACAATAGTAAATATCAATAAATTCATATTCAAATTATTTTATTAGAAGAATGGAATAGAAACAGTCACGTAGAACGGAATACATTGCAATCTCCACGATGTTATGTAGCCCTGGTACATGCGATTAGAATTGCCTTGTTCTAATGTTCTAACTAAACCGACTGTCGTGCCTCGCACAGGAAATGAACAAAATAAAACTAGTAATAAATACATTTAGGACGTTTTTTTTACATACGAATCAATATATTATGTTCATAATTTTAACTATTAAAATGAAGTACAGGATCGAAATTTACTTCTTTTATATGTAGTCCACGTATATAATATTAGAGTAATAATGAACTATTATTATGATTTATCTATGTATTTATTTAATATTTTTATAAATGTTAATAATTATTATGTTCTTTTCTCTCATCTGATGGAGAATAAGAATTTACTGTAAGGCTGTTTACAAAAAGCGGTGATTCGTATACGGCGCAATTGACGCACTTCATGTTGTAACCAAATTATTGTATGCAGGGCTTCTCGGCCTCTTGCAAACTTTTTCTTTTCGCTATTATGAAAGCTCCCTTCCTTTGTCTAGAACTTCTATTGAGAAACTCCAGAATGTTTCAACCATTACAATACAAAAAACTTGTGACTCTTTTCTGTACAAATTTCTTATCATTGTTTCTATCTTGATTTTGTACGGATTCGATTGCCCAATTTTTTCGCAAAAGCTTCTATGTGAATAACAAAACGATGTCATGTTGGAAGCGGAGCTAGCGAGGCACAAAGAAAGATAAACGTTATCGCGCGTTCGCAAGCGAAGTTTTGCGCGCGCTGACCGCCTGGTACTCGTGTCGTGTGCAGGTGCTGCGGCGCAAGGAGCGCGAGTGCGAGCACGAGATGGAACGGCTGGCGCGCGAGAAGATCGCCGCGCAACAACGCCTCGCCGCCCTCAAGCGAGACGTGACCGCCGTGCGGCCCGCCGTGCGGCCCGTCGCGCGCCCCGCGCCCGCCTCCTCCGCGCCATGCGGCCCTGGTACTAGCACACCACATTATTTAATATTTGGCACTGTTACGCATTAAACTCCCACCGCTAATTATTAATTTTAATAATGATCGCTATTATTAATTAATCGCTAACCGGTAGTGTCGGCGGATAATCGTCGCAGAGTTGTTTGCGGCGAGCGGAATGCGCCACCGCCACGTGGCGCCACCTGTTGCACGCAACCGACTCGCATTTCGCGCATTCTAAGTTTTGGAAACTTTTGCTAACTCGTCCTGTTTCCGATTTCCAGAAACCATTCCCGAAGACAAGGATATGCTGGAGCGTGTCAACGGACACGTCCTAGGAATCAGTGTAAGTTGGTGCGATTATTGCGTTTCTAATTAGAAATTACCGCAAACAAATCATTAAACAATAAAGTTTCCACCTAAATTCCAATTTTGGCAAAGCTTCTGTTACGAAACGATTTTTTTTGTACGTAAAATGATTTCCTCAAGTTCCAACCTCTAGCCGAAGGGCTTGCGTGCGCTATCATCACGTAACGGAGTTTTCGCAACAACAAGTAAGGCAAGCGTGACGTGACATTCCAGGTGTCGCCGCCCCCGCGCTCGCCCCCGCAGACCCTCAACCTTAGCACCAAGCTGCGAGCGCTGCCCATACAGATCACGCCGACCACCTCGCAGGTATGCCGCCCTGGTACACTGATACAGTTACGCGCGACCTAATCCAAGATTAGGATTTAGTCTGTTTTCCTTCTTGTGCGACCGGTGGCGCCATCTAGTAGCGATCGCGGGAAATGTGAAAGTGTTTGTGGCGGCGCTAGTGTGCGTTCATTGTTTACAAATACTTTTACTCTCGTTGGCACATGTCAGTGTATAGTATACTCGAAGCGGCGGCTGCTAATAAAAATGCCGCTATTAAATCAGATTTTTTCCGCACATGTTCGAGCTCAGTTGGGTTTAAATCAGATACAAACGTATAAAAACTAATTATTTTGGAAAACTAAAAGATAGCATAATTTTAAAATGACATTATTTCCTATGATCATGTTTATAGTGCAGAACCAATGTGATTAACTTATATCATTTGTCTATGGAAATAACTTAGCCAATTGATTTCGACGCTTTAGAGAGTTTATCGTTAAATCAAGTGACGTTACAAGGAGTTTACACTGCATCTAACACCCAGAGCCACATTGAACAAATTGGTCTAGTAACAACATGTTTATTAATTTATCAACGATGGTCAGAAACCAATAAAAAAACCAATGCGATATTCTTGTTAAAAAAAATATTAAAGTAACTTGTATATTCATTCAATATTTAAGAGCTAGGCTCTTGTCCGTGGAGTTTTTTCCATGTAGCTCTATCTTCGGCCAAATTCTTGACCTCCTTCCTATACGACATGACTATGCCTTGTCCTTAAATGGTCTAAAAATGATCGTCTAGGTCTTCTTCTTCCTCTCCTGGCTTAAATCTTTCCTTCTATGATATTCTTAGTGAAATTGTCATGCCTTTTTTTCTTCTTTTTTATCCTTGATAGGTTAGCGTTTGTCTACAGCTAGCCTGATGTTAAGCTGCACTGCAGTCTACGGTGTGGCACGCTTACCTAAAAGATTAAGAGAACCTATTAACTCTACTTTTTATACTCTCTGTCGTATAAGGTGGCCTACCATCTTTCCTTGTATATTATTATAATTAAAATTTTCGCATATGGAATGAGCGGCTAGGCTCGCATGAGTTTTGCCAGGTTACAGTTAAATATATCTACCTCATTAGTTGTTTTATTTAACAGCCTATGTTGTATGTTCTGCAGACGGTGGTGCGGCCGACGCGGCACAGCACGCTTACGCTGACCACGCTAGCGCCCGCGGACTCGCTCGTGCGCCCGGTGAGTACATACACGCGTCTTCTTCTTCTTCAACCTTTTCCCACTAGGTGGGGTCGGCACAGGAAGTTTTCCTCTTCCACACGATTCTGTCAGCTGTCATATCCACATTCACTCTCTTTTCTTTCATATCCTCTCCCTTTTCTTTCATAAAATATCCTCATTTACACAATTCAGCCACGTCTACATACAAGTACATACACGTGTAAATACACGAAAATACACGTACATGTGTAATTAAGATAAATTTAAAGATAAAGATAAATTTATTTGTAAAGATAAAAATAGTGTACGTATAAAGTTCTTACGTCTACATGACACCTTAAAGATTAACTGGTACGCTGTAGGGAGCACTACGCCCTGCTATAGGACTGCCAGGAGCCTGTATCACAGGGCCGTAGGAATTGCCGCTTCGAACCAGAATACACACATACACTTTATTTACCTATATGAGGGAAATATTATGTCTATTTAAACTAATAACTTAAACTAGTACTACTCACATTTTCATTATCAAAACTTCGTAAAAGAACAAAAATATAAACGAAATACAATAACATAATCATTCATAGAACAAGGAACAGCTTTTTTACATATTGGCGTTGGTATTTTGTGTTACCAATATCGTAAACTGTATATTCCTTACTTATTACAAATTAACATTAACATTTCATGGTTATATGTATATTTTACAATGCATGTATAAATGAAGAAAATTGCGAGTATTATATATATAAATTTATTAGTTAACTACTACATGTTTGTTGATAGAAAAAAAGTTGCAATATTTAGTGTACTTCCGCTGTGATCTGAAACCGAAGTAAGATAAGCAAAGGGAACATCAAAATATAAAAAAGAAATAGTGTGTTCCGACCGACTACCACACCTCCCCTCGACTCACACTAGTTTGCATACTTTTAATATTTCTTTTTTTACATTGCGTAAATTCATTGTAGACAGAAGAAAAAAATAAATATTTAGTTTACTACCGCTGTGATCACAACGGAAGTGTACACTATTATATATTTATTTTTTTCTTCTATTTGATTTTTTTGTTTGAAAGGTGAGTGGTAGGCCCGAATTAGAAATTTTATTTGAAGAAAATTGATCTAAAATGGCGGGATAATATTATTTTTTCACAACTGCCCTAATAAGGGGATCAAAGTAAAAGGATTGATTAGTAGAATACATACAACCAAATAATGTTTAGTCGGTGATTTTATAATTTTTTTATTTACACTTGTTATGAAGTAAAACTATTTTCTTACCTAAGAAAATAAGCATAGTTAATATATAACGATATTTTTTTTTTATTATAATTATATTTTTTTTTATTTTTATTTTTTTTATATATTTGCAGAAGTTGGAGAACGGTGTGAGCAACGGACTGAACGGGTTGATGCATCCCGCACAGATACACCTGCCCATCTCGCAGGTAAACATTATCCATTATCCATAAACATTACATATTATACCAGCTGACCCGGCAAACGTTGTTTTGCCTCACTTAGGGGTATGAAAAATAGATAGTGTAGCTTATTTGACACGTTCGTAGATTTACCATAGCAGCGCCATCTATTGATTACTTACTCAACCCAGTCGAAAGGTATCGACATCTGTTAGAATCATTTGGAGTTAACAGATAATTGGGACTGACAAATAATAACAGACAATAATTAGCAATAAATGAACATTGCGACTATAATTTGAGATTTAATCTATCCTATCTCTCAAGTTGGATCGAACTACACATGGTGTGCGAATTTTATTATAATCGGTTAAGTGGTTTAGGAGTCCATTGAGGACAAACATTGTGACACGAGATTTATATATATTAAGATGGAGAGAATGTATGATTGTATGGAATACAGGCTAAAACAACTAAAGCCAATTGATTTCGACGCTTTACAGAGTTTGACGTTACATGGAGTTTACACTGTACATATACCACCATGTTTGCAGCCGTCGTTCCTATTTTCTACAATAAAGTAAAATTATGTTAGTACCTATGTAAGTGTGAGATGTACCTGTGAGATAAATATTAGTACCTATGCAAGTGTGAGATACAAACATAATTTACACTTTATTGTTTGTGGTAAATAGGGACGAATGATTGAGAGTTATTGTAACGTTATGTAGGTATAACCTAATGTACAGTGTATGAAGAATAGGCAAAAACCATCATAAGATAAGTGGCTTCGTCGCTTCAGAATAATTATCATTAAAACGAGTGATGTTGTATAAAATAACGCTATATGGAGTTACGTTATACGAAAGTACGTTACATGGAATGTTGTTATATGGAGTAACGTTACGTGGAGTATTTGTTATATTGAGTGTAGTTACATGTAGCGTCGTTAAATGGAGTAACGTTATATTGGGTATCGTTATATTATGTAGTGATATTATATGGAGTAACGTTATATTGGGTATCGTTATATTATGTAGTGATGTTATATGGAGTAACGTTATTTGGAATGTCGCTATAAGGAGTGTCGCTATATGGAGTGACGTTATAGGGAGTGGCGTTATGTGGCGTGGCGTTATATAGAGTGTCGCTATATGGAGTGACGTTATATGGAGTGTCGCTATGTGGAGTGACGTTATAAGGGAGTGTCGCTATTCGGAGTGTAGCTATATGGAGTGACGTTATAGGGAGTGTCGTTATATGGAGTGTCGTTATATGGAGTGCCGCTATATGGAGTGTCGCTCGCTATATGGAGTTTGAGTTGTACACGTATTTACCTGTGGTATACTGTGTGTGTGCAGGTGGTGACCGCCGGCGGCGTGGTGGTGAGCCCGGGCACGCTGCAGCTGCTGACTGCCGGCGCCGGCGTGCGCCTGCTGCCCGCCGCCGCCGCCGCGCACAACGGTAACGCCACACACACACTCGTCTTATATATTAATAAAATAATTATCTAATATAAGTATATATGAGATAACACATATACACATACGAAGACCTCGTTGGCGTAATGGTTACCATATCGGACTGCCAATCAGAAGGTTCCGGGTTCAAACCCGGCAAGACGGCTACATCTTTGTGCTGAACTAAATTTGTTGGCTATTGGTCTGAGTGTTAAATATGAATCTATAAAAAATATGTACTTATGTAAATGTAGTATGTCAGTTGTGTTAGCAACCACAGTACAAACTAGCAATGGTTCTCTGGTTTGAACCCCGCCTACACCAATGACTTGTTTTTCAAGTTATGTGTGGATTTGCACTCGCTTTGCGGTGAAGGAAAACATCGTGAGGAAACCGACTTGTTTGAGACAACACGTGTGTCATCCGCCAACCCGCACTTGGTCAGCGTGGTGGATTATGGACTATATCTCTCTCCTCTTGAGAGAAGGCCTCGAGTCCCAGCAGTGGGAACGTATAGTGGGCTGCCTATGTATGTATGTTATGTAGACAACAATACAATTTTGGACTTACGAATTTCCAATTGTATAATTTCCAGGTGTGAATACAATTGAGAACAACAGGATACCGAAAACGGAAAATGGTATCATCACTCCTTCATCAGTCGCTTCTACAGGTACTAATATCTTACTTACCTTTTTTAGGGTTCCGTACCTAAAATGCAAAACGGGACCCTATTACAAAGCTTTCGCTGTCTGTTTGTCACCAGGTTGTATCTCAGAAACCGTGATATCTAGAAAGCTGAAATGTTTACAAGTTGTGTATCTCCCGTGCCGCTATAACTATTAATAAAACAATAATATTAATAGGGGTATATACAACAACATGCATAACTACGTTAATCGAATAATTACGTGGTACGATTTTCAACAAGGGGTTGAGCGTCTATTATATTTATTTAGTCTATGCTAACACTATAACATTCTATGTGACGTAGCCTAAAAATAGTTTTTCACACTGCATATGCACAATACTATTTATTTATGATTTATATATTATGATTTTTTATTTGTTTGTTTGACGTAAACAGGCTTAGAAACTTCTAGACCGACTTGAAAAAAAATTCACCTTTGGGAAGCTACATTATCTTTTGAAAAAAAGAAAATAAAAGAAAATGATTTATTGTGACAAGTTAATAGGCTATGATATGGCTACACAAGGCAAGATATAATATTTAAAATAGTACACATAATAAACTTTCAACTTTAATTAGTCACAACACAGCCTCAACTCAGCATAATGCTGGTTGCTGGAGAGCAACCAACGCTGGTATCCCCGAGTAACATAGGCTATACTTTGTTTCTCTTTGCAACTTAGATTATTTTATAGCCCGAGTGAAGCCGGGACGACCTGCTAGATGTAGTTATATGGAAACAGTAATAGAGACGTGTGAGGCCAGTATAAATAATAATGATAATGGTATAGTAATAGTGTATGTATGTGTGGACAGAGGGCGCGGCGGCGGGCGTGCCGCGCGCGCTGGCCCCGCTCGTCGTGTCACCGCCGGCGCACCTGCTGCACTCACACACCCTCACACACAAGGTCAGTACTACGTGCACACACATACACACACACACCCACAAACACACATATACGCAATTTTTTTTTTTTTAGTCTGAATAGGTCAGCGCTTGACCACAATTCACCTGATGATAAGTGATATTGAGGTCAACGGTGGATCGCGCTTACCGGTTCACTCTCGCATTGAAAATCGCTAGATTGTAGTCATTGGGGAACAGCGAATAAAAAACATAAACATACACACATACATAAATGTGCCCTATCTTCTTACCTATTCAAGTATGAAGTAGTAAAAGACCTAGACCGCAATGTCATATAACATCAGGTGAGTTGTGGTCAAGCAGAAGCCTATTTCTTCACATCTTATCTTATATCATTAAATGAGCAATACTTGTATATATATAAATAATTGGAATCTCGGAATCGGCTCCAAGGATTTTCATGTTTTGAATTTAGTATCTAAGGGGTTTCGGGGGCGATAAATCGATCTAGCTAGGAATCATTTTTAGAAAATGTCATTAAAAAAATCACCCAGGTCCGGTCATCCAGGTACTACAAATACAAATCATTTATTGATAACACCAAAGTTACAAGTCAAATAATATGATATCAATACAAAAGTATATGATATGTATCCATGTCAATTTTCAATTCTAATTCTAATAATATAATATCATTACAATAGTATATGATATTAATCAAATGTCAATTGTCACATCTAATTCTAGTAATATAATATCATTACAATAGTACATGATATGAATCAAATGTCAATTTTCAATTTTAAATAATCATTAATATTATAAAAAGTTTTATCTAATAGCCAAACCCTGAGTCTAGTCTATTGGATTATATGCGCAAGCGCACGCGTGACACATGACTTGCCCGTTTGTTGCAGATGGTGGAGAGCCGCGTGGTGAAGGGCGGCGTTTCCCCGCTGACGGTGTCCGCGCAGTACCTGTCCACTACCATCGTGAAGCCCGTGGTGGTTGTCTCCTCAGCGCACACCACCTGAGGGTGGCCGTCACTTCAGCCCGCCAAATGACCACCTTGGACTATCTCTCTGGCGAACTATCCGTGTTAATATACTTCTGGCGGACTATCCGTGTTAATGTACGTCTAGCGGACTATCCGAGTTTTAATGTACGTCAGGTAGACTATCGGATTTAATGCACGTTTGGCGGACTATCCAAGTTAATGTACGTCTAGCGGACTATCCGAGTTTTAATGTACGTCAGATAGACTATCCGTGTTAATGTACGTCTGGCAGACTATCCGAGTTAATGTACGTCTGGCGGACTATCCGAGTTAATATACGTCTAGCGGACTATCCGAGTTTTAATGTACGTCAGATAGACTATCCGTGTTAATGTACGTCTGGCAGACTATCCGAGTTAATGTACGTCTAGCGGACTATCCGAGTTTTAATGTACGTCAGATAGACTATCCGTGTTAATGTACGTCTGGCAGACTATCCGAGTTAATGTACGTCTGGCGGACTATCCGAGTTAATATACGTCTAGCGGACTGTCCGAGTTACTGTACGTCTGGCAGACTATCCGTGTTAATGTACGTCTAGCGGACTATCCGAGTTTTAATGTACGTCAGATAGACTATCCGTGTTAATGTACGTCTGGCAGACTATCCGAGTTAATGTACGTCTGGCGGACTATCCGAGTTAATATACGTCTAGCGGACTGTCCGAGTTACTGTACGTCTGGCAGACTATCTGAGTTATTGTACGTCTGGCGGACTATCCGAGTTATTGTACGTCTGGCGGACTATCTGAGTTATTGTACGTCTGGCGGACTATCCGAGTTAATGTACGTCTGGCGGACTATCCGAGTTAATGTACGTCTGGCGGACTATCCGAGTTATTGTACGTTTGGCGGACTATCTGAGTTATTGTACGTCTGGCGGACTATCCGAGTTAATGTACGTCTGGCGGACTATCCGAGTTATTGTACGTTTGGCGGACTATCCGAGTTATTGTACGTTTGGCGGACTATCCGAGTTATTGTAGGTCTGGCGGAATGTCCGTGTTATCATAAGACTGGTGGACTATCCGAGTTATCATGCGTCTGGACTGTCCGAGTTATCATAAGTCAGACTGGTATACTATCCGTGTTTTCATACTTCTGGTGGACTATCCGTGTTATTATGTTCAAAGGATCGTCTGATAGAGTATTTGTGTAATCAAAAAGTTTAGTTTAACTAAAAAACTAAACTCTAGTAAATTCTAGTATGTGGAAATATAACAACACTGACTAAACCTTTTTGTGCTCCATCCATCTTCTGGTGGATAATCCGAGTTATCATACTTCTGGGGACGATCCGAGCTTTCGTGTTCAGAAATTGTCTGGTGAGAAATCTCCGTGTGATGATGATCCAAGATTTATCTATTATAGGAGGAAGTCACGAGGAAATTAAACCAAAAAAAAACCTCTCGATGGACTTACATCATTACGAAGATTGCCTTATGGACTTTCCATTTAATTGTTCAAAAGAATGACCAACTAAGAAACGCTTCGTGAGTTTTTCATGTTATAATTTTTTCAAGCATCGACGGCCGATTTACAACCTAATTTTACGTATCGACTTTTAGACTATCCATGGACTACACTTTTTATGTTATGTCCAAAGTTTGTATTATCTGTGTTGCAAGTATACTTATGACAATTACCGCCTATTGGAATAATCTTTTGACTTTCAAATGGTTTCTGACTTACTACCTCTAAAAAATACAATTTTGTCGCAAAGTACCTAACCTAGGGCTCCGACAGCCTCCTTGAGAGCCAGTATATCAAAACTAGATGTGCTTCTTCGGTCCGAGTGTCGAGCAGTGAGCCTTAGAAAAATCAACTGTATTACTATACTAATAACGCTTAAATTCCTCAAACACAAATAAGACCACACTCTTACTTGTGGTCTTATTTCCTTGCCGTTTTTAGAGACATCACCTTGTATCTAGTATATTTTTGATCGAAGTTAGAACCTCACATATGAAAGTATTGGCTCCAACTAAATCCAACAGCCAGATGTTGGTCCACATTGGAGTGTTGATGTTGGCGCCAACATAATAAAACCTCATTCCTAGTTGGGCATTATTCCACATTGTGATCGCAACACAATAACTTATTGTAAATTATTCGTGTGTTTATTTATTACTTCTTATGCTAAAAATAGTGAGGAGCAGGTACTGTTCTATATTATATTCGATATAATATTCTGAAAGAAAATATAACTCAAGTCAATAAAGAACATTTGAAATTTCATGGCTTCTCTCTCTTAACCGAATGAGTGTAAGCAAGAGGGAGCGAACTTTCAAATGTTTTCTTTATTGAATCGATTTATATACATATATTACATTATTTTTTGATAGAAAGCTGTTTAATTGAAAATTTTCACTAATTGTGGATAAAAATATACAAAGTAATTATTACGGATTATTAATACATGGCTAGAAAGAAAATATGGCGAGAATTAAAGTTCAAAATAGAAGGCAACATGTTGGGCGAAACATTGGCCAATGTTTGATATTGGAACCAACTTGTGATCTTGTAAATACAATCAGCCTCAATTTTTATTTCAAAAAGTAGTAATTTGAATGCAAAAATATCATCTATTCATTCATTAGCGATTATAAAGAGAGGCCTTTCTAAATGTCGTTCGTATGGTGACCGTGATCATTTTCGGTTAAACCAATAACTAATCTTGATGTATCCTGTGTAGTATCGTATATTGTAAGTTTTGCTTTAACAGCTAACAATGATTATGTGCAAGTATTTTTATTATTCTGCTACGGTTATTTATTCACGCAATATGTCACAAAGTGACGATATTTTATTTATTTATTTATTATTTTACTCGCTTAAAAGACACCGTTTCTCAAAAAAGGCTTTGGAAAAAACAGGTTAAGCGCAACCCTTTGTTTAGATACATAATAACGACAGCTTACAAATAACCTGTTTTTTATAGCATGCGAAAAATTATAATATTGTCGCATATCTTTCATGAATCACATTGGATGCAATGGCTCCAAGCTTGAGTCCAATACTCCAATGTTGGTCGGTTGCCCATTGGAGTATTGGACAAAAGTTTGGAGCCAATGTGCCCAATGTGTGGTACAAACACAAGATGTTATGAATGTTCTGTTGGCTGCGACAAAAGTAGTATATGATAGTTAGCTAGTAAAACATAGTGGCTTATTCATGTCCAAACGCAATATTATTGTAACATTATTTGTGATATTTGGCGTCGACTAATTATATAGATATATCGCCTCGAACTACCCCTAATCTGTTGCTGAAAGTATTTCTGTCTCTGTTCCACATTCACGTTTATTGGTTAGAGTGTAAGGGACAGATGTAATTTCAAATGCGCCAGTAGTGACTTATGTATGTAAAAAGCGTTCCTCATAATTATTTTAGACGATGTGTCTGTAAATATTTTTAACAATTATATTTTATTGGAGCTCTAGATTTTTTCTGATATCTGTAGATTTTTTATTCAATTTTTTTTTAAATATGTTAAAAGATGAAATAGAGCTTTACTCAAAATGTGTGTGCAAATTCCATGTCAATTCTGGTATCTTATACATATTTTTGTGCTGACTATACATACATACATATGTGTACAATTATAGCCTCTAGTTGTAGTTATATCTAGTAGAATGAATGTTGGATTTAACTGCAGAATATATGTTTTTTTTTAAGAAGGAACTATTTTTATAATTGTCATTTTTAGTTATTTGACATCGCGAAGATTGTACATAAACAAACAGCTAAGCTGTTCTTTTCACTGAACTCTACGGAGAGATTAAATCAATTTCTCTTTTGTATGATATGTAATTGTAATTAGCCACACTGGTTACAGTGTTCTTGTAATGTGTCACAAAGTGTATATGACTTATTCATGTATACAGGGTTATATTGTACTGACTACTTAATCTGTCTTCAGTATTAAATTACAAACAACTTACTATTTATTAAAAAAAATAAGCTAGCAACACATGATTAAGGCTATGATAATGGCCTGTTGATGGCCAAGGAAACTTGTACCCCTATGGTATACCTACCACCACATTGGCTAACTTTACTCTGAGGCAAGCTTTGTCAGTGTTTTTACAATATTATTAAATAACAGAAGCAATTATAATTTAATGAAATGATAATCGTAATCTAGCTGTTTTCAAGGCATGAGTAAACCGATCACTTCTGAACAAACGTGCGTCTTATCACAATCTCGACTATATATCCATTAATGATTTGTGATCAAGTGTAAGCGCAATAAATGTAAAAAAAATACTAATAAAAGCTAGGTTGTTTGTCTTTGTCTACTGAAGATGTTTTTGTGTTTTGTCAAGTAGATGTGACCTATGAATTAACAAATCTTATCAAATATATCTAATGGAATGGAGAGGTCCTACCCAGATAGGATGCATTTACGTTCTATATAGAAACCTGAACTTTGGTTTGATCGGAATATGTTCTAAGGCTGAAGTTTGACCGCGAGCGGAGCGGGTAAAGAAGCGCTAAGCGAGAAGAAAGAGGATAGAGGAGCTGTGTGAGTGAGAAAATGGGCGAAAGACCTTTTTTGATCAACTCCTAAAAAGGTGGAAGTTATATTTGATTTTTTTTACTCTGATACTTTCAGAACACTTTGCTAATGATTAATATTTTTTGGTATATTAGTATAAAATATATTATATTAAAATATTAATATAATATTTTAATATAAAAATATTACATGTACTAACTTGTACTATGACTAACACTGTATAGGATGTTGAGAATGAAACCTCAATCAAAATTGATCAAATCTTGTAAGTAGAAGTGAGTAATCTTTCCGCGCACTTTTTTCGCTCAGACCACTCCGCTAGTATTTTTTTCTCAATTAGCTAATTTTTTACGCGCTCGCTTACGGTCCAGGCTCGGTTTTGGACCCGCCTAGCAGTGCTTTGAATTAATGTAAATAGTAGTAATAAAAAAATATTATGACTTGACTCAGCTCCGATCCGCGAAAAACCTTAACCTCTATTTTTATGTACATTTAGATGTATATTCAAAATAAATGTAGAAGAATAATCCGGTAATGTGTCACGTGATACGGATAGGAGGAGAATGATAATAAGAGATGTATAAAAATAATTTAAATAAGAGAGAAAATATTTTAAAAATAGTATATTGTGAAGCTGAAAATGCTCATGTAAATAAGTATATTGTATTTAGTGTATAAAGTTCTAATTATGTGAGAAATACAAAACAAATTATGTATTTGGTGTTTTTTTTTCAATGGTTGACGTCCTATGTTTTGACTGTGAGAATAATTAATTATTTACACAGTCAGGAATAACTTCTACTAAGATCAGAGTCCGTGACAACTCTCTCTGTGAGTGTGGCATCGACAGAGGGACCACTGATCATATTTTCTTTGATTGCCCTAAACTTCGCTGCTCTCTATACGATATGATCCCCTCTGATCTCCCCCGTCCCTCTAACTTCTCGTCTCTTCTCCCTCTTGTACATACGAATTTTGTATATATACTTTTGCCACTGGCCATCTGCTCAGTGTCATACCTTAGTTATTCTGTCTCTATCCAATTCAATCAGCGTTTGTCTGCAACACACCACGCGACATTGGCTAAATTGTGGCCATACCGACCGCAGAGAGCCATACTCAAAAGAAGAAGAAGAAGGAATAACTTTATTGACTGTAAGTCAATAATTATAATTTTTAGTAGGTAATAAATAAGAGGGCAATGTTGCTGCCTAGCAACCACCCAGTTACATCCAGCTGGTCTGGGTTCTCTACCTCAGCGTAGCTGAACCGACTTACAAAAAACATAAGCAGGGACAGACATTTGTTCCATGGAGTTTTTCATGTGAAAAAACCAGATCGTAAGTACTTAATATGTGATAATTTTGGATTCTTCATCTTCGTATGAACTACATAAGTGGCCAAGTTGCTGTCAAGAGTTGACAAGCCGCCCGAAGGCCACTGATTTGGCTTAACGACTGCTTGTATTAATATTAACAACCTACAATTTAACGTGTCATGCGGCCCGCGGTAGCACCCAGCAGTTATTCCAGACTAAACATGCTCCACTTTAGGCCTGAGTGTCGCTAACTCGTAGTCGTCAAATATTTTTAGTTAATTTTTTTTCTATATTGACTTAATTTAATTTCTTTAACTGTGTCCATTTTATTATTTTTATTGTACCTAATATTAGGTCCTTACATATGAAATTGGCGTTTTGTATGGGAGGAACAAAAAGTCGAATATTTTTTTATTATCTTATATATAAAATTTCCGTGTCACAGTGTTTGTTACCGTACTCCTCCGAAACGGCTTGACCGATTTTTTCCAAATTTTATATGCGTATTCAGTAGGTCTGAGAATCGGCTACTGTATATTTAGATTTTTTTTTTATTCAGGCAAAATAACGTTTGCCGGGTCAGCTAGTAATAGATATATTTAATTAATCAAAGTATGAACCATTATTTTCATGAATCATCTTCTTATATATAAAATTTCCGTGTCACAGTGTTTGTTACCGTACTCCTCCGAAACGGCTTAACCGATTTTTTCCAAATTTTATATGCGTATTCAGTAGGTCTGAGAATAGGCTACTGTATACTTAGAAATAATTATTAAGGCAAAACAACGTTTGCCGCGTCAGCTAGTTATTTATAATATTTAATGTAATGTATTTTCTTATGTGCCACCATGCCTGAAATAAATGAATTTATTATTATTATTAAATAGCCTAATTGAAAATACTAATATTTATTTTAAACTAACACTTTTTTCTTGAACGAAAGAAATACGGGACCCCCATTCCTTGGCTTTATCTACACGTTTACTGACCATAAATTCGCCTATTTTACGATTTTATAAATCGTAAACTAGATACAATTAAAGTTCACTGACTGATTAATTATGTTGTAATTCCTTGGAGTATGTTCGTAGGTAAATTAAATTTTTATCTACTACTTAGGTTGCCTTTGGAAAAAAGAAAATTCGAACTAAACTACAAATATGAAAAACTTGTAAAAATACTAATACTATTTATCAAAGCACAAAGGGAGCTACCGTGGGTCGGTTAGCTTATAAATGTAGGTCCCAGCTGTTACTCTTTGTATAAATGTTTGTTAAACCAAATCAAAGGCCTAATGGCGGTTTCAAAACTGTAGACATTAGAGCCTAACCACTTATATCAAACGAAAAACAAAATTACTGAGGAAAATATCAGTGTGATTTTGATTCTTCTTCGTATGAGTTAAGTGGCCGAACTCTGGTGTTGAGAGTTATCAAGTCGCCCGAAGGCCTCTGACTTGGCTTGACGACTGCTTGTACTAAGACTAAAAGCAGGGACCTACAATTCAACGAGTCTCCGACCCACGGTAGCGCCCAGATGATTAATGATTTGTATGATTATTTTTTATAACGAAAAAATTACCATTATGATTTATAACGAAAAAACAGTCAATTCAAGATTTTGCCCTTGCCAGCAAAATAATGCATTTATATAATTACGACGTTACGATTCGGTACGTGCGGTTTGCAGTTCAATGCGGTTTTGGTGTTTATTATATGTTTATTATATGCTTAAGGGAAGAGGAGAGTCGGTCGTCCAGCGGCAAGATGGGTCGACGACATTACAGCTGTCGCGGGTCCAACCTGGACCAGATTGGCACAGGACCGAAACATATGGCATGACAGGAGAGAGGCCTATACCCAGCAGTGGGATAGAATCGGCTGTGGATGATGATGATATGCATAAGTCGAGTCAATGAAGAAAACATTTAAAGCTTCAAGCTTCATGTCTTCTTGCTCGCATAACCAAATGAGTGTAAGCAAGAGGAAGACGAACTTTCAAATGTGTTCTTTATAAACGCAAGTTATGTTCATGTGTCCTCTGATTGGTCAGTCACGGTGAACACGTATGTACGAACATGACCAAACCGCAATGGTTAGGCCAAGGTTTTAAATACACAAGTAAATTTTATATAAAAATAAAGCTACTCGTATTAATGCGGTTTCTCTTGGCGTTGGTTTTCAAATGTACCATGTATATGTATATTTTTGTTAAACACTAAATACAGTAGATACGATTAAAAAAATATAGATAGAAAGATAAACACTTTATTAAAACACAAACAAAAAAATGAAACAAATTACAAAAACACATAAAGTACATAAAAGCTAGTGCTTTAACTGGCGACCTTATCGCTAATAGCGATCTCTTCCAGGCAACCAATTTCAAGAAAAAACACAAAGAAAGAATATAGGTACTTATATATTTGTGACTGAATTTGTTTCAATCGTAAATATATCTACATGAGTGTTCCCAAATATTATTCTTTCGCAGTTTTGTCAACGCCTTTGTTATTTTCCGAAGTATGACTAAATATTTTCCATCTTCCGTCGAGATTGCGGGAAAATGCTTCCGACTGACCTCAGTATGTCGACAAACTGACAAACTACATAACGTTTCGTTTACATGTTATCAGTAATTTTATAATTATACGTAATTTTATAACATTCTGATAGTACTATTATTAAAGTTATATGTAATATTTATATTTGTTCACTCTGGCCTTAGTGCGTGTTTTTGTAAAACTGGCTTTACTTTGACATGACATAATATTTATATTTACTTTCTTTATTCAAAACATTTATTTAGGAATAAACTGTTTCATTATCATAATTTGCTAGCTGACCCGGCAAACGTTGGTCTGCCTTAAGTACAGTTAAAACACTATAATTGATCAGTAATCGAACGGGATGAAAAATGATTGAATTACTAAAATGGCCATAAAAATAGGGGTTGGTGATAAAAAAGTAAACATTAAGGGTTGTATATATTTTTTATTCTACATTATAAAAAAATTTCGTTAAAAAATATTAAGCGTGTACAACCCCTACCTCTTAGGGGTATTAAAAATAGATAGTAGCCGATTCTCAGACTTACGGAATACGCATATAAAATTTGGTACAAATCGGTCAAGCCGTTTCGGAGGAGTACGGTAACTTACATTGTGACATGGAAATTGATTGATGGAGTTAGAAGAAGATTATAGAATGTATCATCATATCAGTATTTTTGCATAGTGAAATGGTCACCCATCCAAAGACAGTCTACCGTTGCTTAACTTCAGTGCTAGAGCTACAGGATCGTGACAGATACATTGAACGTTATTACAGAGAAAAGCATAGTTACTAAATATTATAAAAAATTACAGTATGAATATGAATGGTTAAAATTTATGGTCAGAAATAATTGTACTTATTTATTTGCCTTCTTCTCAGAATATGAATATAACGGTTATTAACTAAGACTAAACACGATTAAAGACTATGATTGTTCAAAACATGTTTTTTATAATAAGTTTACATAAAAGTGTATGACAGCCTAGTATCTAAAGTAAACCATCCAAGGCTGTTCTTATCGATTATTTTGCAACAAATTCGGAGCATCCTACGAGGAAGTAAGGAGTAACGAACCTTGCGTTTTGTTTGCCATGGATCCTCGCGAATACGCCATTATAAATACCACGCCGGAGCGGATTATCTATCACACTTCCTTGTGCTTTCTTAGCGCCTGGTACCTTCTACCCTAATTGCAAAATAAGTATCTCTAGTTGATACACATTTTTAGAAAAAATTGGCCCCTTTTTATTTTTAAAACGTTTGGGAAATTTCAAAACCTTAATTTTTTTCAAAAAATTTCTTACATTTCCATTTCATCAAAATGAAGTGCCTGCTAATTGAACTGGTTCACGTTTTTGTTGTAATTTCTTGCTGCTACGCTTTACCATACAACGCGTACGATGGAGTGGAAATCCTCACCAATGAGATAGATGGGAATACAATAGATGTAGGAGATACGATAGACCTCTCCAGTCTGGGGCCTGAAGCTTATGGTTTGCCGAGAAATGAGAGCGGTGAGTCAATAAAACATATTTTTACATATTTATGTCCAGTCTCGTTGTTTTCTTGTTGTTAAGCTTTATTGCGGTCTAATATTTTATGTAACACGCTTACTATTGTATATTACTCGTAGATAGTGCAATAAAAAAATCTGAACCTGACTTGTCTTCCAATCTTAAATACTCGTAAGCCATTGGATAACATCCGAAAAGTTTTTTTTAGTTTTTCCTGGGGACAGGACGTTACTTGAAGTACTTTTATTATCATCTTAATACGCGCTTTAAGCGTTATCTAAAAGCATTAATCAAATCGCACGATGACTTTAGAGAACTTAAGGATTTAAGTAGGTACTTAAGTCCCTCTACAGTAGGTACTTATGTCCCTCTAAAGTCAACCCTCACCAAACGCAAAACGAAACTCCGTGGTCCAATACAGAAATCTAGACACTTAGACTAACTTTTGACAGGATCATAAAAAAATCGAACAATGCAGCGAATCTTGGATTGATGATTACACAGTCTGATTATAGTAGATAGAGTTAGGTAGTTGGTACAGTAGTCTTAAAGTCTAAAATAACGACATCATGGTTTAGCCACTCAGCGTCACCTAATTCTAACTTCTTTTTTTTCTTCAATCTTTTCCCACTAGGTGGGGTCGGCACGGCAAGTTTTCCTATTCCACACGATTCTGTCAGCTATCATATCCACATTCACTCCCTTTTCTTTCATATCCTCATTTACACAATCACCTAATTCTAAATAGAAGACAAAATTAAATATTTATTGTACTTCCGCTGTGATCCGAAATCCAAATTAAGACAAGTAAAGGAAAAATCAACTAAGATCAATTAACCAAGCTTAATTAACTAAGAGTAATTAACTAAGATTAATTAAGATTAACATTACCTATCACAATTCGGAAATTCTTAACTCTACACGTGTTTCGCCTAACCACAAGGCATCATCAGGAGATGCTGACTCTTCGAACGACAAGTCGAGAGACCTATTAGCTATAAATAAGCTATTCACCTAATTCTATCAAATTAGGACAATACTTGAAAAGCATTACTGTCATGTTTCCACGATGTTTCCAATACGAAGTGTGGCGGCATCGTGTAGCTGTCATCAATTCTCGATAAAAACTCATGACGAATGACATTCGGATCGTTTGTCGACGCTTCCTTCCGTAAGAACGATAACTTGCCCGATAACTGGATCGTTTATAATGAACATGTCATGTCGGTACCTACTTTAACTGCCTCTGGAAGGGTAATTTGTTTTATTTCATGATAAAGGCGTCATTAGCACATTTTTAGTTTCTCTTATCTATCAATTGAGTGGTACCTAATAAATAAGTGTCACTTCCAAAATTTTTACGAATGCATTGGTTCGTTTTTGGGTCCGTAGATTTAGCTTTTTTAATTCTAAAGAATGCGAAAGAATAAGGACTTTAGAATGAGAGACAAATTAAAAGATTTTCGGATGTCTCGAGGCATAATCAAATCTAATCAAATAAAAGTATTTATTGAAATTAGGTGTGGGTTTTTTGTTTATAATAATTACACAAGTATTTATTATATCTGTATCAATAAGTTCTTCAAAATTTAGAATTCAAATAATGTATTTTGCAAAACACGGGTAATACATAATGATGGAAAAGAATCTTATATCTTAAATATCTTATATCTTAAAACGAGCAATATAAGTGGAATCTCTGAATCGGCTCCAACGGTTTTCACGAAAATTAATATATAGGGGGTTTCGGGGGCGATAAATCGATCTAGCTAGGAATCATTTTTAGAAAATGTCATATTAAAAAAAAAGAAAATAATATGCCGAGCAAAGCTTGGTCTTGGTCTTGGTTAAGTCTCACCGTGTTTAAGCCTATTAAGGCATGCAAAAAATTAGATTAGATAGATAGATCATTGCATAGATGTTTTCTAAGAGTGTTTGGCCCCGGTCTCCAGGCGAGCTGGTGTCGACGTGGAACGAGACCTCCCTGGTGAACCCTGAGGAGATGGGGGAGTACGCCGAGGGAGACATCCTCATGCCGACTCTCGCCAGGAACGGGGTGCGCGAGGAGTCACTCAGGTGGCCTTCAGGAATCGTACCTTACCATGTCGGTGGGGGATTCAGTAAGTTTTATCAAGGATTTGGGTACTATATTATACACATCTTTGCAAGCTTCATGGGCACGTCGGGTGGCTTAGTTTTGTCTTTTCAATTCTTGTTTTGTTATTTTTTTTAAGTTTACTAAATGTTCGATTTTAAATAATTTTCACGTTATTATTCTTAAGTTATGTTTAAATTACTGTTTATCATTACTTTATGGTTTTGTTTTGTTGTTGTATGATAAAATTGTAATATAATGATTTAAGATCATCAGAAATAATTATACTTTATTTATTTCCATAGCTGAGCATGTACACAAGTTATCGATGTAATTCAACTTATAGCATCATGTACCCTGTAATCAGGAGTATATAATTAAAAACTCACAAACGAACTTTAATTATAATCCTATTCTACTGCTAAAACTAATTTTGAATTACTGTTTATATCATTATAAATAGTATGTTGACAGTAATTGTTAAATCTATGTTGATTTTTAGGTCTGTTCATACAAATACAAATATTTATTAATTTATTTTAGTTACATGTCATATATAAGTCATATATAAGTATGTGTGTTAGTTTTAAAACTATACATAATACGGTCCTAACTTAAAAGTTTATTGAGCGACCGACGCGACCACGGTCTGCCTCCATCTAGCAAAGGGATATCCCCCGGACAGATGTTGTGTCCGGAGATAGCCGTCCGACGGTCATGCATTGTAGCTTGGACCAGTCGTACGCGTGTTGAAAATACCGTTTGCGCGATTAGGACAAGCGCTCTGATTGGTAGCGGGCGATGAAGTGCGACAGAGACGCCACAAGTTATTTTCAATATTTAAGAGCTGGGCTCTTGTCCGTGGAGTTTTTTTCAGGTAGTTCTGTCTTCGGCCAAATCTTTGACCTCCCTATACGACATGACTTTCGCCTTCTCCTTAATTTGGTCTAAGTATGATCTTCTAGGTCTTCCTCTTCCTCTCCTGGCTTCTATCTTTCCTTCTACGACATTTTTAAAGAAATTGTCATGTCGTATAATGTGGCCAACCATCTTTCCTCTTCTCTTGTCTATAGTATTTATTATGGTTCTTGGTTCTTGTACTAGGCAGAGTACCTCTTCATTAGTTTTCTTTTCATTCCAACTTATTCTTTCCATTCTCAACAAATTCACAAGTTATTATAATTATAATTTACCCAACAGCTCAAGATCAACGCGACATTATAATGAAAGCTATAGCTGACTACCACCGGCTGACCTGCCTGCGCTTCGTGCCCTACAACGGACAGAAGGACTACATCGCCATCCAGAGCCAGAACACCGGCTGCTGGTCCAGTGTCGGCAGAATTGGTAACTCCTGGCTTGGAATATGTTTTCCAGTTGCTAACACAACCGGTATACTACTTATATATTGGTCTAAGATCCGAGCCTACATCGACCTTCACCGACGTAATAATTGAATAAAATTATATTCATAATGAATTTAGCATATTAGAAAATATAATATATTAATGATAAAAAAAAATGGTAGCCTGTAAAGTCGGTTTTACGGGCGAAGATTTTACGTGACAACGTCTACCGCGTGCTGCGCGCGCTGCAGACCGACCATAGTTGAGTGGGAGAGAGACGCAAGGCATTCGGCGGGCCTCTCTCTCGTTCGGTGACTCATCGTAACGTTACCGGGCGTTACACTTTTTCATAAGTGACTCCCAGCCGCAACCTAATTTAAGACGTTGTCACGTCAAAATTAAATTCATAATAAATTTAGCATATTAGAAAATATAATATATTAATGATAAAAAAATGTATGACATAAACTTAGAATAATTAATAATAACTAATGTATATTATATAAATCGGCCCGCTCCAAATCTAAATAGCTACACCCTGACCCCGGGTATATTAAGTGTTATTTAAACAAAGATATTGTTACATAACATTTATTTATGCAATAAATGTTTGACTTTGACTTATATTAAATAAGAGTTGCCTAAAAAAATCCTGAACAGATTATTTTTTTTAAATGATTTTTTTATAACATTTTACACCATCAAGATAATAAAAAAATATATACCCTTAGTTTAAGTATAGAACATATAATCAGCAAGGGTCTAACCAGCCGTGTGGTAATTGTGTCCTAATATTTATGTCAAATCAAATGAAATCAATTTATTGCGAATATGGTATAGTTACAGACAGGTATTGGGTCAGAGAAAGAAAGTGCACCATATTCTGCCTAGCGGCGTGCAATAATGGTCTATGATAAAACTTAAAGCTAATGAAATATACTTGTACATTATTAATTATTTAGATTAGTATGTCATTTATTTATAGTCTCGTATTAATTCCCAAAGAGATGTCCGATAAAAATTCGTCAATAGCATAATATGATTTGCTTACAAGAAAGTCATTGAGTTCTGTTTTAAAATTATTTAAGTTACAATTGGACCTAATTTTTGCTGGAATCTTATTAAAAACTGCCCGCGGCTCCGCCCGCGTGTAGGTCGCTTTTTGCGTAACCTGTGGAAAAAATCTATTGTATCCTATTCCCGTGCCAATTTTATATAAACACTACATTGCTACGATATCAAAATAAGCCGCATCTGTCTTTCCGCATTGGATTCCTGAGATCTAGTTAACCTCTGTTTTAGCTATTTCGGTGGTGATGCTACAGATAAGATCGTTTTATCCAAGCCATTATTTTAATATAAATAATAAGAATACGTGAATCATACCACTAAGTAAACCACATACTTAAATGAGTGGAGCAATACCAAACACACTTTTACTTAATGTAACGGTCCTTCTCTGCTGAGTATAAATCGTTATATTAGGGTATATTTGTTTGTGGCGGTGTGCAGGCGGGCGGCAGGAGGTGAACCTGCAGACGCCGGGCTGCGTGACGAAGAAGGGCACGGTGCTGCACGAGCTGCTGCACGCGGTCGGCTTCATGCACGAGCAGAGCCGGCCCGAGCGAGACGACTACGTCACCGTGCGCTACAACAACATCAAGCCAGGTCATATAAAATAAAATATTCCTTTATTGACATAAGTAACATATACCTCAGACTACATTTATTCCTGTAGTCTGAGACATATACACAATTAAAATGAAACCATCGGTTTTGATTTAGTCATTGACTGTGTTTCAACACCAATGGCCTATCCCACAGAGTTATTACAAGTCTTGGTTATACATACCTACATACAAATTATGCTATAATAACAGTTACAAGAAATATTTTTTTAGAAAAATAAATTTGGAATAGAATCTTATAATGTTATTTTTGTGAAAGTTACTTTACAAAATTTGCAAATCTAAGTTTTAAAAAAATATTAAGTTTTATATAAAGGTACAATAATTCAAAGTTAATATAAAGTGTCTTAATAAACAATAGTAGTAGTGTTTTTATGATTATATATACCATGAGACTACCGTGCTTCGTTACTTTAAGGAGCTTGGATGGCTTGGGTAGGCTGGTAGGGGAAAATGCACAATACGCCTCCTGCGGGTTGTCAGAGCAGGTCTGATCGCCCCCATCAAGGAATAAGAATAAGAATACCATGAGACTGCTGTGTAACTGCGGGGTTCCAGTTTCCCGGCTTCAAGGCGCGGAGAGGGAGGTTTTTGTCGGTAGGGGTCGGTCTGGGCCCGGGAGGGTTAGCAGTTCTTTGCCAATGTGGATGTTGCTGCAAGCAAAAGCTGGGAGGGCCTCAGTGTGTTTCCACTGAACAATCTGAATCTGACAACCCGCAGGAGGCGTATTGTGCATTTCCCCCTTCCATCAAGCATCGAGGCTGGGCACTGAGGGAGTTTTAGTGGGTAAAAATCACACATAATTCAGCTGAACCCCATTGTAGCTGGGTATCGTAATGAAGATTTCTTCCTCGTAAAAAAGGGGTCGTCACTCTGGCAACGAATCCGACACACCTCGCCACCTCCCCGAGAATTGGTAGGCTTGCGTAAATGCATTTCCTCCAAGACGAAAATAAAGGTGATATATACTATTCTAATAATATAATAAATGCGAAAGTTTGTGTGTGTGTGTGTGTGTGTATGTTTGTTCACGCTCAAACGGCTGAACCGATTTTGATGAAATTTGGTGTGAACATAGGCTAAATCTTGGGATAACACCAAGGCTACTTTTATCCCGAAAACAATTATGGTTCCCGTGGGATACACAAATAACTTCAAAATCTTTGTTACTTCTTCACGCTCCAATCGCTGGACCGGTTTTGATGAGATTTACTATGAAGATACATAGGTAGGATTAACATAAGCTTCTTTTTATCCCGGATTAAGTTTAACTAGTATTATGCACGTTGCAGGTACCGAGAATAATTTCCGCAAGGCGGACACGAAGCACTCTCACGGATACGGCGTGGCCTACGACTATAACAGCGTCATGCATTACTCCGAGTACGCCTTCTCCAGAAACTCACAGAAGACCATCGAACCCAAGGTATACCATGCCAGACTGCCAACCAAAAGGTCCCGGGTTCGATCCTAGCATGGCCTACATCTTTGTGATGAGCTAATTTGTTGGATATCTGGGTCTGAGTGTTAAATATCGATATAAAGTGTAAAGGACAAAAGCGGTAGTGGATAGAGACGAGATGCCCAGGAGAGGATAGGCTTATGATGACTCGCTGACCCCGAAATGGATCCTGGCCTCCGACACTAAGAGACGCCACTTTTCTCTATCCTGTGCTGTCTCCTGCCAGTCTGTGGCATGAAGTGCGCTCAGGTCTTGCTGCACTAGGTCTTCCCAGCGATACTTGGGTTGACTAAGCGGACGTCGGCCAATTGGTCGTCCCAAGTACGCTCGCCTCACAGCTCGATCCTCTCCCATCCTTTCCACGTGGCCGAACCAACGGAGCCGATGTGCTTTACTTTCACCCATGATGGGTAGGTTATGTAGGTTAGGATAGGTTCTGCCACAAGGTCTTCTAATTCTTTGTTTTTTCTTACTCTGTAAATCCCATCCTCTCTTTTAAAATTTTCCGGTACACTTTACGCTCAAAAGCAAATAGTAATATACACATAATTTTAGTGAGTAAACTATTTGAATGGTTTGATTCCAGGTGGGCGGAGTAAAGCTTGGACAGAGAGAGGGTCTCAGCCGGGGAGACGTGAGGAAGGTTAACAATATGTACGGCTGCAAGAAAGAGTGAGTACCTACATACTATACCTCGTACTGCTTTATTCCACATATCCCCGTAAATGTTCCTTACGCAGTGGATACATAGGGTTACAAACCTTTTAAGAGCCGTTCAAGAGCAAAATATAATATATTGAAACTACTTGAAAATCAATTGATAATTTGTTTTTTCATGAGTTCAGAATCAGTTTTTTTATGATTATTTAAGTGTTCTGAATTGTTAGAGATCCGAAACACAGTTATGCAATTTTTTTGTAATAGTCGTTTATTAAATTAAAAAATGCTGTTCTTCTAAGAGTTTTACAGAAATTAAAACAAAGCTGACTTTTTAGCCTGTAATGATTTTATTAAGGTAGATAATCGATTTTTCAGAGCTCGTTATTTAAATATTGTTTACTGTTGATTTTATAAGAATTCATTTCATGAAATACCGGTCCAGGCACTTCGCTCAAATATATTATATAATTCGGGCCTAATCCCAACATCGTCTAATTATTTCCTTATTTTAATGTTCTTAACTCGAGTCAATAAATATAACATTTGAAAGTTTATGTCCTCTCACTTGTATAAACTAATGAGTGAGAGTAAAAGGAAGAAAGTTTACAAATTAAAATGTTCTTCTTTCTTTGTGTATGTATTCTTCATTGAATCAAGTTCTAATGCGTATATTTTCTGCCAGAGAGCCGCAGTCGGGCTGGAGTCTACAAGGAGTCTTCCAAAACCTGTTCGGTGGGAAGGCAGCTGAAGTGGACTATGCGTAAACCCTCCTTCAGAAACAGACTTAGCCATCATGTTTTTAATGTACAAGTAACGTTTTATGTAAAGTTGAAGATGAAGTTCTTTGTGAAGATGGAATACAACAAAATGTTAGATAATGCTTAACTACGTAAGAGCAGAATGTTCCCACTGCATGCAATGAGAATGAAAGCATCGGCTTCGACCACGATATCACTTAACATCAGCACCCCGAGTCTGAAAAAAAGCCATTCGCGATTGATGCTACTGTCAATAGGAATGACATCCATTCTTAGACTCAACTGATACAAAAATTACCATTCTCAATGGTGGTCAGAGGTCTGACTCCTCACGTAACTTATTTTGTAACTCTGGAAAATAGAACGGTTGACCGATTTTGAGAACACATTTGAACTTTTTGAACAATATTTAATTGAAAAAATTGCTTTGCTCCGAAGAACCGTTCTAATTTCCATAGTTACTGAATAAGTAATATGTAAGAAGTCAGAGCTCTGATTCGCTTTAAGAATGGTATTTTTATCAGTTGAGACTTAGAATGGAGTCATTCTTATTGTCAGTGGTATCAATTACGAATGGCTATTTTTCAAACTCGGGCAGTTGATGTTAAGTAAAATAATACTAGCAACATTTTGCGTTGACTACCATCTTTGATTTGAAATTATTAAGATGCCTTACGTGAACAGTTTACAAAGTTTAAAAAGGTCATTTGTAAGTTCATCTCCTATCCCTTGCATAACCAAATGTGTGTGTGCGAGAAGAAAGCGAACTTCCAAGTGTTTTCTTTATTGAAATAACTCATAGTATTCTTTAATGAATCGTGTTTTATTCCTATCTGTAATATTAGGTACTGATGATAATGATGGCTAAAGCTTAAAGGAAGAATTAGTCAATTTATTAAAGTGGGAAGAAGAAGATGATGTGGGACTTTTTAAAGTTACACAATTAATTTGATTGATGTCTTCGAAGATCTGCTTAAATGTAAGGACACTGACAAGTCACTAGTCTTGTAAAATTAATGTTTTGTATTTGTGAATAAATGAAATTGTGAGATAAAATGTTTTTTATTTGTAGTTATTTTCAATACTATTTGTACCTAGCTTTAATTTTTTTCTGATTTTGACGTGACAACGTCTTAAATTAGGTTGCGGCTGGGAGTCACTTATGAAAAAGTGTAACGCCCGGTAACGTTACGATGAGTCACCGAACGAGAGAGAGGCCCGCCGAATGCCTTGCGTCTCTCTCCCACTCAACTATGATCGGTCTGCCGCGCGCGCAGCACGCGGCAGACGTTGTCACGTAAAATCTTCGCCCGTAAAACCGACTTTACAGGCAACCATTTTTTTTGTTTCGTTTTTTTTTCGACGCCTGTACTTGACACAGCGTAGTGTTGCTATACATAAAATGCCACTCGGCTGGCATTTTGGAAACTCTTCTTCATTAATTTTTTAGATTAGGCACATACATAAAGTTTTACTATAATTATTTATCGAAACATGTTTTATTAAATTAATTGAATAAATTCGACATTTATGTTTAAGGGCAGTGCAAAGAATGCATTATCCGCTCATTTGGCAAGCGGCCAGATACTGGTTCTTTAAAAAGTCTTCATCTGGCAAGCTGCCAGGTACTGGTCGCTTTGGCAAGTGGCCAGAAACTGGTTGTTTGGCAAGCGGCCAGATACTGGTTCTTAACGTGCATCTATCCTTTTTCTTCTACACGATAGTAAAGAGGAAAGACAAGGATGGATATGTTTTGTGTTTTCAAATGCCACTGCCTAAGGATTTTTTTTGTAATTCGGTTGTCAGTTTTGAGCTTTCGCTCGAAGTGCAAGGAAGTGTAAAGCGCAATTTAAAATCATTGAAATTTCGTTCTAGTGAAATAAACTTGTTTTGCTCCGGAACAACATGGACAGGTAAATTAAAAACAGTTCTTGACCATTATTTTATATAGTTTGATTCTTGACCATTATTTTATATAGTTTGATTCTTGACCATTACTTTTTCCTTTGCATTTTAGCGAAAAAATGATTAAGACCTTTTTTGTAGAGAATTTAATTTCCTACGAGATACTAAAAAAATGTTTTTCGATGATTTACAATGAAAATATAGAAAAAAAAATTTTTTTTAATTCATTTTATATGGGAAAGGGGACCTCCCCATGCGCCATTTTAATTTTCAAGATATCAAGCTCATTTTTTAGGATGTTTCATTTGTCTAACAAAGAAGCTTGAGACATATTTAAACGAAAATATAAAAATATTTGAATCAGTCTATTACATATATTTCATTATATATTATATTTATTATTTATTATCTTAATATATATAAATCTCGTGTCACAACGTTTGTCCTCAATGGACTCCTAAACCACTTAACCGATTATAATAAAATTCGCACACCATGTGCAGTTCGATCCAACTTGAGAGATAGGATAGTTTAAATCTTAAATTATAGTCGCAATTTTAATTTATTGCTAATTATTGTCTGTTATTATTTGACAGTCACAGTTATCTGTTAACTCCACATTATGATTCCAACAGATGTCGATACGTTTCGACTGGGTTGAGTAAGTAATCAATAGATGGCGCTGCTATGGTAAATCTACAAACGTGTCATATAAGCTACACTATCTATTTTTCATACCCCTAAGTGAGGCAAAACAACGTTTGCCGGGTCAGCTAGTATATTATATATTTTTTTTAGTTTAATTATGTATACATTACTGTTGTTTAACTGTTCTTATTTGGTTAAGGTTTTATTGGTTTATGTTGTTTTTTTATCTAGCCAAACACATGCACGCGTCCGAGGCCCCCGTGTTCACATACGTGGTGGAATTAGACGAGGACAGGAGGTGGAGGATCACAAGGCTCAGGAGGTGGTGGAGGATCACAAGGCTCTAGGGGTGGTGGCGGGAAGGCGAGTGCGTGGCCGGCGTAGCGACCATGCTCCAAGCATCAGAGGCGGACGACGACCCCTCCCAATAGACGAGTTAGCTTTATTTATTTGCTCCTAAAGTTCCATTCACATATCTACACTTACACTTCTATATACTATGAAAGTTATTTTTTTTTATATTAGAACTCATTTCACACACGGTTGGTTAACCCCATACGTCTTCATATCATTTCTAGTTTGTGTTACGGTGGCTAACACAACTGATATACTACTTATATATATTATATAGATGGATATTTAACACCCAGACCCACAGCCAACAAATTTAGTTCAGCACAAAGATGTTGGCCGCGCCGGGAATTGAACCCGAAAACCTTCTGATTGGCAGTCCGGCATGGTAACCATTACGCCAACGAGGCCGTTTGTTTTATCATCGGGATATTTACCATGTTTTATTATCTGACAGATTTTTTTAAATATTAGACTAAGGGAGTTATATTGTTGTAACTTATATTGTAACTACTACTTTACAAGCTAAATAAAAAATGACATTATTTTTGTTTTTAGAATGGACATTGTTATGGTGCAAGACCGGCCAATGGGCGAGGAGCGTCCACTGCACAGTAAGAAAAGACGGACTTGGTGCCCGTAAGTTCATAATTCTGATTCATACATAATTTTTCAGCTGTTAATGTTATTAAATTGTACAGCCAATTTTAATTTTATCAGGCCCTCACAATCGTCGTCGTCCGCTCCAGCTAGTGATTCAGCAGGGGTTACCGTGGGAGAATGTGGTGGTGGATGTCCAGCCACGTTTTCACATGTGGAGACCCCAGTTGGGTCACCAGCCATCCCCCAATCGCCAGCAATGTAAGTTGCTTACTACATAATGTACTATGTGTATATCTTAGTGAATGGAACATTAATTACTTTGTTTTCAGGTTTGTAGAAAGTAGTGAGGGTGGCAACAGAAGTCCCGCTGCAGACATTAGATCACCAGCCATCCCCCTATCGCCGGCAATGTAAGTTTCTCTTTATTCAATGTATTTACTTTATGTCTTAGTGAATGGAAGATTAATAACACTTTTTTCAGGTTTGTAGAATGTTCTTATGGCAGCCTAGCTGAGACCTCAGCCTCGTCGTTGCGTCGTCGTCCGCTAAATAAAGCGGAAATTTCATCCAAAGTAAATTATGGTACGTATCTTTATATTCGTATAGTTCTAGAGAAGATAGTATACACATTATCGCAGTGCCTAAGAGAGAAAGAGAACGGATAAATGTCGATAATTCATTTATTTGTTTAAACAGGAAGCGAACCAGAATCCAGCGACGACGACGCAGACTACGAAGAATTTTTTCCAACGTTGGCGGTCCCTAGAGCCATGCAGGCATACTTGGAGACTCCAGAGGACCCGGAGGTCCCAGCGGTTACGGAGGTCATGGAGGCTCCGGAGGTTAAGCAGGTCCCAAGGGGCATGGATCTGCACTACCCTAGGGCCATTTTTGATTTTGAATGGAAGTCGTTTCCTACCTCCCCGGTTCCACCTGAATTGAGGAGAGAAACATTTTCCAATAGTAATGTTGGCCCAACTTCCACCTTTAGTGACCCATATGACAGTTTCATTGCAATATGGGATCGCGATATAGTGGAACATATAGTATTGGAAACGAACCGTTACGCCCAGGCTTTAGCCGATCAGATGGTTCAGAAAAACGCCCTTCACCCACAGAGTCGCATCTGCGACTGGCGCGATACTAATATCGACGAACTGTATGTGTATTTCGCCATCGTGCTGGCGATGGGGGTTGTTGTGAAACATAGGATCGACGAGTATTGGAACGCTTCCAATGATATATTCTCTACACCAGGGTTTAGAGCAGTCATGTCTTTAAGGCGTTTTCAGCTATTAAGTAAGTGCTTGCACTTCAATAATAATAGCAACATGAGCGCCTTACAGCTTGATTCTGCTCAAGCCAAACTTTTTAAAATTGAGCCAGTGTTGACACATCTTAACAGTAAATTCCAGTCATTATATAATTTGAACCAAAACATCGCCCTCGATGAGTCACTCTTACAATGGAAGGGTTGGTCAAATATTAACCAACTCATTCCCAACAAAAAGGCAAAAATAGGCATAAAAAGTTACGAAATTTGTGAGTCGGGATCAGGGTATTTGTGGCGATTTGAGATACACGCCCATCAGAAAAAGGCTCCGCAGCAGTTAGGCCCTGCAAGAGATCCGATGAGCGCCACAACACCAGCAATCGTTTTAAGGCTAACTAACGGTCTTGAACACAAAGGTCACACGCTATGGATGGATAATTTTTACAATTCCCCTGCTTTGGCCAGGACACTAAAGTCCAGGGGATTTGATTGCGTCGGCACTTTGCGGACCAACCGGCAGTTTGTGCCAGAGACCCTGACCGATCTAACAAAAATCACCATGCGTCCAGGTCAGATCACCGGCTTTACCTCTGGCGATGTTGATGTGATGGTTTGGCGAGACCAAAACCTAGTGTCCACCATATCCACATACCACGGCAACGCTGTCAACATCGTCAATGGTGATCCCAAGCCGATCCTGATCTCGGACTATAATGTCGTGATGGGAGGGGTTGATAAGAAGGACCAACTCTTGTCGATGTATCCCATCGAGAGAAAACGGACGAAGATTTGGTACAAAAAACTGTTCCGCAAGCTTCTTAACGTTTCGGTTTTGAACGCGTACATTTTAACAAAACACTCCAATCCTTCTTTAAATCATCGTAATTTTAGAATCACACTTATCAGATTGTTGGTTGACAAACATTCAGCCACGCCCGTTCCCGTTCTCCCAGCACCGCGAAGCAGGTTCTATGACGCCCAACGCCACTTCTTGGCAGAGTACCCGTTCCTGCCCGGTAAATCCGGCCGGCTCCGGCGCGTTTGTGCGTCATGCAAGAAAAGGGTAGCAACCTACTGTGTAGGTTGCGAAAAGGCTGTATGTTTGTCATCTTGCTTCCTTTCTTTACATAAATAAAAGTTCTGTGTACCAAATCTTTGTCTGTGTTCGACAAATCGGTGTGAGCTATCAAATTTCATCAAAGTCGGTTCAGCCATTACTCTCGCATTTATACGGCCACCTGATTCACAAGTTTAATTTCCACAACGTGTGCTATAGGTTTTGATAGGTGGAAGCTTTGTCAGCGTATGGTTTGCAGTTTTTGGAAGAAATTGTCAAAGGAATAAATATTATATAAATGGAACCAAAAACTAGCTGAACCAAACGTTGATGATGTAGTAATCTCAGAATACAGAAAGTACCAGAAACCGTGAGCGCGCCTAAAACTGAGGCTACTAAAACTACTCCAAAATGGAGTAGTTTGACGCGCGACCGATCAGTCACTCTGTGACCGTCGGGACGTACGACGCTGTACCAATTTAATTAAATTATGCCGTCTTATGTCGTTCCTACCTATAAAATGCAGCGGGTCTATAAAAGAAACAGGATGGGATCACATTTCACGTGTAAGTATCGTATTTAGGTATCAACTTTGAATAAATTTCTATGTTTTCAATTGTCATAGATAATGAGGCATCCATCTTGTTAGTGTTGCCAGTATAAGAGTTTTGATTTACCCTTCTTTTTATTACCTCTTGAGAGCTTTTATTCATTGTAGAATATTAATAATTAATTTAATATAAAATAACCGACTTGAAAAAAGAAAGTATAAAACATCAGAGCAGCCTGTGTGTACATAACCAAATAGTCCTATTAAATAGTATGTTAGTATCTATGAAAAATACCTAGACATAAGATTTCATCATTTATCTAAATTTAAATTTTTGTTACTAAGTTCAAATTCTAAGAGACAATATTATAAAAAGCTTACTAAGCAAAAAGGAAATTAAATGTATTTTTTTCTAAAGCGTTATTTTTTTCTAAAGCGTTTTATTAAATTCAATAAATTTATCAATTTCTTGAGACAATTAGGTAGGTACATAATTATAATAAAGATTAGGACAATTTTTATTCTATTAGTATCTCACCTCCTGGACTCCCAAATTTTACCCTAAAAACGGGCACATAATGCCTGAGCTAGAACATTACGCGGGTGGGAAGTGACGCGGGCGGGGGGCATTGTTTTGATTTTTGGACACAGCGTGTAGCTCGCAAATACAGATGAACGCGGCTTCTGGTACTTTCTGTATTCTGAGGTAGTAATTGTAAGAGAAGGTAACATCCCCCCGGCCAAATGGTTGATAGGTAAAATTGTTCAAAAATATCCAGCCCAAGATAACCTCACTCAAGTTGTAATGATTAAAACCAAAAATGGTATGATTAAGCGGCCAGTAAGCAAAATTTGTGTACTTATGAAGTTATATTGTAAATAATGTAGTATGTATTTGGTATGGTGGCCGGTGACATGTTTGTTAAGTTTGTGGACACGTGCGCGATGTTTCCTGTGGAGCATTGACAGACGTGCGCGTGCGCCAGTGACCCGGCGCAGACTGAAGGCGCGCGGTGCCGAATCGTTTATTTATATGAACGGCGCCACCAATGGCAAATACATACGCATGACAAGTGCGGATTTAGTTAGTAATAAGGATAGGTTATTTGATTATAGTACCTAAGTAGGATAATAATTTAGTAAATTTACGGAATTTGGAACCTGACTTTCATTTGCAACTTAGACCTCACACACGCTTAGTAGAAGACCATCCTACAAGTTATATGTATAGATAATAATTTATTATAAACGTGTGTTACAGTAACTATTATGTTACTATGTTCAAAATTTCAATTTTTTGTTTAAGTTTTCTACCTACATGTTTTCTCATACTGGTTTTATACATGTCACATATTAAAAACGAATACTAATACTAATCAAATAACCCGCCCTTGCTCGCCCCTGGTGCAAAGGTGCCCATCACGCTCGCTGCATTACCGCGCTGAATAACAATATAACGTTGAAATATTTTAATAATGGAAACACCCATTCAATGAAAAGTAAAGTTTATTTGCTTCTAGCAACTAATACGTTATACATTTATATTATTTTTAAAGAAAATATTTCTATCACACTTAATTCTCAATCTTTAGACCACAAATAAATACTTACCTGATTATGTATAATTATTGATTTGTTAAGTTTATTTGTAATAAATGTATTTTCTTTCGTTGAATGCTGATGTGCACATTCGTAAGGTAAGTCTAAAGTAATCGTGCGTGTTCGTAAGATAAGTGTTTAGCGGTAAGTAATTGTGTGCGTTCATGAGGTAAAACTAGGACAGTATGTAATCATGTGCGTTCGTAAGATATGGTGTTTAACGGTAAGTAATTGTGTGCGTTCGTGAGGTAAAACTAGGCCGGTAAGGAATTGTGCGCGTTCATAAGGTAAGTCTAGACGGTGTGTAATTGTGCGCGTTCGTAAGGTAAGTCTAGACGGTGTGTAATTGTGCGCGTTCATAAGGTAAGTCTAGACGGTGTGTAATTGTGCGCGTTCGTAAGGTAAGTGTAGAGCGGCCAGTAATCAGTAAGTAATAACTTATTATGTCTGCGTTTTCTTGTTATTCCGCTCGATCTCCATTGAGAAAAGACATTTGAGAAAATTGTACGCCATCTCACAATGATTGTCCTCGTCTGAAAAAAATGTAATAATAAAGATCATGTTGTGAGTGTCATTGTGTATGCCTCTAACTTAGATATAACTAGAGTTGTATGTTTATATTTATAGCCCATGCGAAGCCGGGACGATATGCTAGTTCAAAATAAAAAGAAGAAAATAATAAGATCTGATGCTATAGATGAACGGCAGAGTCTGAATAATAAATAATGCGATCCTTTTTTTTTAGTTTTTCCGTGAGGAAATGCATTTACGCATCTCCCGCCACAAGCCTGGACGAGCCGTGCGGGGTATGTCGGGCTCGAGGGCCAGAGGGCCGTCACTACCGACTACAACCTCACGGTGTCCCATCTCACGGCGGGGGCAGGGATGCAGGACCGCTTTGTCGCTGCTCTCCCCGCCCCGAAATAATAAGATCCTCTTGGTACTCTTTAGCTCTTTGAAGAAATCCCTTAAAAATGGTTCCCTCACCTCTTTGAGCACAGACTGTGGATATCTCCAGCACATCTTCTCCACCCCGCTCGTCTGCGAAGATGGTGGCTGCTCGCGCCGGGTCGATCTTACCATCATCCATGGTCGCTATCTCAAGGGTCTGGAGCACGCAGCGTAGGAAGCACTGGAGACAATTTACATAACAAGGGAAGTAAAAAAAAACTATAAATAATAATATATAATAATAATAATAATAATCACTTACAGAAATGTTGTTTGGAAGTAAATTCATAAAAACTAACTGAAATATAACTAATCGAATCAAGAAGAAAATAGGATACCTAATAATAAAAAATATAATAATAATAATCAGTTACAGAAATGTTGTTTGGAAGTAAATTCATAAAAACTAACTGAAATATAACTCTTCGAAAAGAAAATTATGTATTATTTTTTTGGACACATTTCACACACGGCTGGTTAACTCCATACTGAACCATTTCTAGTTTGTGTTATGGCAGCTAACACAAATGATATACTACATATACTAACATACATATGCTAAATAGATTCATGTTTTACCTTAGGAGTTTTATCTGTTTCATCAGGAAAACTTCCACTTTCATTGAGCGATATCAGAAAAGCTGAAAATACGTTTCAAAGTTAGTATATACATACACACTTACCTAGACATAAGCATTAGCATTTATAATATTAGTAGGATGAATTATACACATGAAATATTATAAGATCCCGGAGTTTTCCGTTTTATTTATTTATTATGGTTCACAAAACAGAAAATAATCATAACTATAACTAAAAAAGATCAATTAACCAGGATCAAAACTAGATTATTTTCCTAACTATGTACACAACATGAACAAATATAAATTAGAAAGAAACAAAGAATCAAAACAAAACTACATAACTAGTTGGAGACAAATAGGTTAAGCTACAATTTAATTTAATTTAGTTTAGTTTAGTATAAGTTTAAGTTTAGTTTTATTCTAATTTCAATAAATCAAATATATTTTTCTTAAATTTGACTATGCTACTATTAAATATATCAATGGCGAGGTGATGGTGGATAAGAAAATCATTGTATTGGCGACACATTCTAATTACAGGATTATATAAAGAGGTATTATTTTTGTAAATATTAATTGAGAAAGTTTTTATAAAAGGTTTGCGAGAATTTGTAGTAGTAATATTAATATTAAAGTTTATGCAAGAGAGGAGTGAAGGAGAATCAATATGAGAATGAATAATTTTGAATAGGGTCAAAGTCTATATATTTACGGCGGCACTCAAGAGATAACAGTACATAGGCAGGTTTATTATTATTACTTACACATTTCAGTCCTGAATGATTCGTTACACATCGTCATGGCATCTATAAGATCCATATTGTCTTTCGTAATGATATCGTCTCCCACACCTTTTGATTCTATAGTCTTCGAATCGGCCATTCCTGGATTATCTGCCATTTTAGATTTGTCCATCATTTTCGTATTGTCCATAGGTTTTGGTGCTTGTGTGGTCATTTCTGTACTCATTTTGGTACATGTTACCAACAAGGATACTGAAGCGAGTGCAAAAGTTATGCAAAGCAGTGTGAAGTTAGTCATAGTTAACTTAGATAGGTTACAGTCATGGGATTGAGATGGGATTCCTATAAATAGCACTGCGAGCGATAACTTTGCAGAGGTGAAAAGCATTTTATAGAATGTTTACTTTTGTTTTTTTTACAGATCTGTTTTAATATTTTTATTTTTAACAGTTGCGAATATGCCTAAATTATTATCAGGGACTCAGGTTATGTCTATGGTAATAATATGTATAATATAATAGTGGTGGTGTAGCCAATCGTATTTCGAAGCTAAAATATATGTTTCTCTGAAAGATCTTTAGTCAAAAAACTAAAGATTACTTTTTTGTAGAATTAATTAACTAAAAGAGCTGGTTCCAATTTTTACAAAACTATGTAGATGTCGAATTAGAAGACATACATATTGACAGATCTTTGTTCCTGACATATGTATAAAAATCTAAATTGGAATAATACAGTTATGGTTGTTTATATTTCAGTAAAGGCAATAAGGCAAAAAAAAATCTTCAACAAATTGTTGACCACCACTGCTATCGTGTGCTAGGAACGATTCAGATTGTGATCAATTAAGATCATTACTTCCACAATGCTGAACCGGAACTTGTGAATTTGTACATGAATGGAGAACATAAATATAATGCACATGATTATGACCTTGCACTTACCATATAGTATGGTAACTACAGCACCATGTTATTATTAACGATGGTAGCGCTACTTAGCTACAGTTAGTAGCTTTAGCTACTTAGCGCTACCATAGCTATAGTTGTACATAGCACGGGGCCCAAAGCATACTTCTTAATGTATAACATAGACTAATAAATATAATAGACGCTCAACTTCTTGTTGAAAATCGTACTACATGTATGATTGATGTTTCAATATACCTACGTAGCGCCGTCTATTCGTATTTTCTTGAAACGACTTCACTCGGGTCACGCAATCTACTATCGTTATATCACTATACGACTGCAGCGCGTTGCGGAATTTGGCGGCAGCTAGGCTGCACGCTCGATTTGCAGAGTCGTCTAGGTTTGCCATATGAGCCCTCTAATCGGCAATTTCAGCAAAATTTTCGTGCCACTTCACACGTGATATTAATTTGATGTGATTTTGATGAAATAAAACATGGAGTTCCAAGTAAATTTCTCTTAGATATTTTATTAACACACACAAGAAAAACAAAGACGGAAAACCAATTATTTAAAAACTAGCACTTAAAATTGATATGTCGATATATCTATATAAAAATTGTATATTATGTAATATCAAAGTACCCTGTTCAATCCAAATGTCAAATATGCTGCTCTTATGTATTCCACAAGTTGTTGTAGTCATAGAACTTAGCTCCTGCTGTAACTGAATGATGGCGTATTACCATTTATATCATGATTCTGTATTTTATCTTGACCATCTTCAACATGCTCTGTCACTTTCTCTCCATACCGGTCTCCTATCTCCGTCTCAGTTAGATCTTCAGCTGTCTTGTTGGTGCTAGGAGCATCGTAGTTAGCATTGTTGTGGTATTGCATGTAATGTTCTTGGTTAGATTCATGGTGGGTCTCTGCCTTATCTTTATCACTCTGGTACGTTTCATTAATTTCCTTGTTAAAGCTGGTTTGTTGATTTATGGAGTGTTCTTTTTCGTTTTCGTAGATTTCTTCATTCTTCTCTCTAAAAGTGTAAATAATAATTTCTTAGCATATTAATATTAGAGGAAATAATTAATAAATGAAGTAAAGAGGATCAATACACACATTCCAGATGTTGTTTTCCTCAAATTCAAAAACTGCTTCTAATTGAAAGTTGTTCGAAGAGTTTTGAACTTAATCACATTCGATTTTCTCCTAATAACTCATCTCAGTTCGATCCTTACCTATCATTATCGATCTGCTGTTGTCCCTGTTCCTCTCTCTCTCCCAGTTTATCACCCTGTCCCTGCCAGAACGCCGCCTCTTCATTTATGTTCTCCTGGTACTCTCCACTTTCTTTCTCATGTGTGTAGTTTGGGATGTTTACCTCCATTGTGTCGGGAGACCTCACCCAACGATCAGCATTGGCTGTGAAACCTAGAATATAATAAACATATAAATATAGAAATAATTGCTGATGTTTTGGACCAACGAAGATATGAAAGTATTCGAAGTATAATTTATTTCCTTTAACGTATGTGAGAAATATTTATATTACTTACACAAAGCACCTAAAACGACAAGCAATTCTTTGACGGAAATCATCTTGAAAGTTCTTCAATTCCACTTCGTTCATGACTATTTATATTGTTATCTAAAAGCTACTAAATAGCAGGTGGTTTTCACTTCTGAAATAATAACAGGTTGAAGACTAGCAAATTCATATTTCTTGATAACGGTCACGCAAACCAACCAATATACATACGTGAATAATTATGTTGCATCATTTCCATTGTTGAAATATACAATTAAAAAGGACGAATTCGCGGCAAAACTTGATATTCAGTCTATTTAATCTTTGTAAGTAATCAATGTTAAATTCCCACTACATTATCTAACGTTACGCTCCTTAATGTTATGGAGATATATTTTGTAAATTTTCTTAATTTCCTAGAAATTATTAACGGAACCGTTTTATGAAATTACAGTCTTTTAAATTTTAATAGTAGGTAGGTTTGTGTCACTTAGATGTTTGGAGCAGTTAATAAATTATTCATGAACTTCGTAAATTATTCAAATGTCTTATCGTGTTTTTTTGCAAATTCTTAACCATTCACGTTCCTGACTTACACGCTCACACACATTTTGGTCTAGTTTGCATTAAAATGATAAAAGTAACATGTGAAGGAGTCTTCTTTATTTTAACACTTTTCTTTTTATGTGGATCTTGTGAAGGTAAGATTAGTTTACGTTATTTTAAATGTACAATTATTTATACAGAGAAACGTTTGAGGAAGGAATAATATTAGTACAATACTTTTCTTATTCAGAAAATAACGAAGAAACAAACCCCGGGATCGAATATTTGCAAATATTTCGTAATATACCGACGCTATTTGAATATTTTCTAGATTTATTGGAGAGAAGAGTTGAAGTTCTAGAAAAGGATGACATTGCTATGTTTCAAACTCAATTTGGTCTATCGAGAGAACACACAGATAGTGAAAAAAAAAATGCTAAAAGAGATGTGGAACAATATATAGTTGACTCTGCGGGGAATAAAGAAAAATCAGACACAAGTCAATTTGGTAGTAATAAATATAAAAGACACGATAAAGAAACAGGTGGTAAGTTAACTACAGAAATTCATGAATATGGTAACTCTATAGCACAACAGTCAAACCATCATACGCAGGACGCTAAAGATGAATTAAGAAATAAAAAGAGAGAACGAAGAGCTGCTGAAGCCTTTAATGACCCTAAAGAAGTAAATCTTGGAATTTCGGAGAATAATGTCATAAAAAGTCGTAGAACATATTCGCAAAACGCTAGAATAAATGATGCAGATTTGAACCATGATTTTATAGCAAACGAATGGAATTTATTTAATTTAACACCCGAAGAAGTTGAAGAAAAAACTATTCAAACAGAACAAATCATGGAAGAACATAACAAAAGGCAAAGGAAGAAATAAGAAAACAAAACTATAAAGTCAACCATATTTATTTATTTTTAAAACAAATCACAGGCTTGATACACGAAATACCTACTAGTACATTATGTCATAATAGACTTTTTTATAGTGCAACACTACAGCTACAGTTGTAACATAAAGCATATGCAGCCCTCTCCCACGTTCCCACTGCTGGGACTGGGGCCTTCTCTCACAAGAAGAGATATAGGCTAAATCCACCACACTTGCCAAGTGCGGGTCTGCGGATGACACACGTCTTCAGATATTGTGGTCCTAAAACACCACAATATCTGAAATCACAATATCTTTCTTTTATATATAAATGACTTACCTAACATAACGACTCACAAATGCATACTATTTGCTGATGACACAACTGTATTAATAAAAGGTAGTAAAAACATTAATTTACAGTATGACATAAATAATACAATAAGTGACATTATAGCTTGGCTTGATAAAAACGGTCTTAGAGTTAATATTTCTAAAACAAATGTAATGCAATTTAAAACTTATAAAACTAGTACACTTAATCTCAATATTTCTTATAATAATGACCAAATTAATTTAGTAAGCTGTACAAAGTTCTTAGGTATCCAAATTGATGAACATTTGAATTGGAAAGCTCATTGTGATATGATACGAGAAAAGATTCTCAGATTTGTATTTGCACTCAAAAGGCTTAGACAAGTGGCATCTGAAAAAGCAGCATTAAGTGCCTATCATGGGTATGTGTCATCGGTGCTAAATTATGGGATCATTATATATGGTAACTCTGTAAACATTGATAAGGTATTTAAAATTCAGAAGAAATGCATAAGAGCTATCTGTGGCATAAATTCAAATAAGGTATCATGTAGACCACTATTTCAAAAACTCAAAATCTTACCACTGCCTTGTATGTACATTAAAGAAATGTGTATATTTGTAGTTAATAATAAACATAGTTGCTTCGAAACCTCAAATAGAAGGAAAATTGACGCATCATATAGAACAGACAAACTTGCATTTCCAAATTTTAGGCTACAACTAAGTAAACAAAATGTATACTGCATGGCTATTAGTATCTATAATAAACTACCCGAGGCACTCAAGAAGCTACCATTTCGTGCATTTAAAAAAGAATTAAATGACTATTTATTAAAAAAATGTTATTATGATTTGGATAATTATATGAAATGTAAAAGCTAATTGTATTTAAAATTTGAAATTAAAATTTAACTGATATACATTATTATATAATTCGTTTCATAATGACATTTTATAAAACAATTGATAACTATTTGTAAATACTATAACTTTGACATTATATAAAACCTTGACATATTATTATTATTGACATTATTATTATTATTGACATTATTATTATATTTTTTTTTCACTGCACGAGCTCACCTGGGACGAGCGAGCGGTCGTCTACCGGTTGGACGACCCAGGTATCGCTGGATAGACCAAGTGGAGGAAGACCTGCGCAATCTTCAGGTCACACAGTGGCAGGAGAAGGCACAGGACCGAGAACAGTGGCGTCTATTAGTATCGGAGGCCAAGATCCGATTCGGGTCGACGTGCCAACCCAGTTAGCTAGTTTTTTTAGATATTGTATTTACATTTTTTTTTTTTTTTTTTGATATTGTATACTTATAATCTTTTGACATTTCTCTTAAATAATATTGCTTAGCTGTAAAATAATAGTGGAGTACAATTAACTTATAAATTACCTAACTAATTAATTGACCTTTTGCACACCGCATATGCGGTAGCCTACAAGGGACATTTTATATTATTTTCCATGTTTTTATATTACCTGTGGCTACGCAAATAAAATTATTTCATTTCATTTCATTTCATTTCATTTCATGTCGGTTGCCTCACGATATTATCCTTCACCTTAAAGCGAGTGCAAATCCACACATAACTTGAAAAACAAGTCATTGGTGTAGTGCTGGGATCGAACCAAGGGCCGTCAGATTGAAAGTAGACGTTTTTTCCACCGAGTCGTTTGCTTTTTTACAATTGTAGAATGATGACCAAATACGTTGTGATGCTGCCGAGAATCTGCAATATAATAAAAAAAAAAACGAGTTGTTATGTTGCTGATTTTTGTGTCTACACTAACTTTACTTTTACTTATAAAAAATCCCGAAAAAAATCTCTTCTCTGTACATATTGCCACGCGTCCACAAAGCTTTTTTTAGAATAGCAGCACATTTCCAAAACCCTATTAACAAAAGTTTGTTTATCTAGTTTAACTAAGGCCAAGATTTTCAAAGATGAAATTGGGCGTAAACCAGCGAACTAGAATAAACGGAAGAGTAACTTGGCCAATAAAATGGTTCCACGCGTAATCGTAAAATGCCGCGGTGGGCGGGGCAAAACAGAAAAATGACACTTTAGAAACGACATTTTTGTGCATGGTCACCCATCCAAACACTGTCCGCATCGACCGTTGCTTGGATGATCGCGTCAGGTCACAATTCAATTCATTTTTTTTACATAGGAATATATAACAACAGTTATAGGACACTTGACTACAATTTTGGTCTGATGTACTTTTATGATAAAACTTACCGTTTTGCTGAAAATATATTTTTTGACCTTTAACCTTGAATAATATTTTTTCCTTAACCGGGAATGATGGGGAACTTGGAGACATTGTGTATGATGTTTTAAACAACTTCCCAGAAATTCAGCTTGTTGGGACTTTATGTAACTTCGAATGTCTTTTGACCGGACTATAATAAGTCAACATCTAATTACATGAGAAAGAATATGTGTAACAATATTTACAAAAGTTAATATATAGATCACATTATTGTCATATGTCAAAAAAATATTTATTACATTACAAATTTCAAATTTTACAAATTTCACTTTTTTTTTCATCATCATCAAAAGACTTCAACAGATTAAAAAAAACTAAAGACACCTTTAAAATGTTGTACATTTATTACCTGTTACCCGGAATGAGATAGGTAACTTGTTTTACCTACCGTAGCGATTAGAGACCTGGAGATAACAGTGACCTGCATGGCTGAATACGACGTCTGGTTGAGGAGCAGGTGCTTGTAGAACAGGTCGAGCTCGACCGCCAGCGGGTCGTAGATGGAGGGAGGATACCTCATCAGGTGGCTTACCACCTCGCGGGTCGTCTCCATCTTAGAAGCAAGGAACATGGTTTCAGATATAACATGGCTGTTCCCAGATATCCTACTAATATGATAAATGCGAAAGTTTTTGTGTAGGTGTGTATGTGCTTCTTCATGGCTGAACTGATCTTGATCAAATTTGGTGTAAAGATAGGTTAGATCTTGGATTAATACAAAGGCTACTTTTTATCGCGAAAATGATTATGGTTTCCGTGGATCGTAAATCTTATCGTAAATCCTATATATGTGTTTAACGCCTTTAGTACAACTACCCATTCGCAGCAAAACGCCGAAAAATCGGTAAGTTGTATGGAATCGTTTCGCATGTGTCTCGCTCTACTACTCGTATATAGCTAGATGAAATAGTTGCGTCCTTGTCGATATTGTTTCACAAGTAACTACGAAATGGCCGTTACACAGACGCAGCTGTTCCGATAGTGGAGTTTCGCATCGCATAGCGTCACCACGCGTTCTGTCAGAGAGGATTAAATTTGTAATGCAAAGTGGAAGCCGAAAATATGAAATGACAATAACATTTCCTTGCGAAAGAACTGCAGTGTACTAGCGTTCCGCAGATGTTTCGTTACCGCAATTATTTCGTAGACTCGCTGCCGCATGCGAATGCGTAGTTGTACTAAAGGCGTTATAGTTCCTATTTAAAGAGTGTTAGAGCACCTCCTCAAAAAAAAAGCGAGTGCGGCTCGGTGGTAATAACGTCTGCTTTTCAATCAAACGGCCTTGGTTCGATCCCGGCTTTACACCAATGACTTGTTTTTCAAGTTATGTGTGGATTTGCACTCGCTTTACGGTGAAGGAAAACATCGTGAGGAAACCGGCACGTTTGAGGACCACAATATCCGAAGACGTGTGTCATCCGCCAACCCGCACTTGGCCAGCGTGGTGGATTATGGCCTATATCTCTCTCCTCGTTAGAGTAGGCCCCGAGTCCCAGCTGTGGGAACGTATAGTGGGCTGCTTATGCTTATGCTAGAGCACCTCCACGTGTGTGAGGTGACAGGGCTCGATGACCATGAGGAGTCGCGCGGCGTGGTAGAGGCACCACACCAGTTGCCACAGCACTTGCAGCGTGTACTTCACCGGGGTCGCCGCCAGCTGGGGGTCGCAACCTGACGACACGAAGGCTAAAGTAAGTCAATGAAAGTCATAAAAAAAATTGGCCATAAAGAAAAGTCGACTCGTACTTGGCAGTTTGACGACCTCGTTGGCGCAACAGTTACCATGCCGGACTGCTAATCAGAAGGTTCCGGGTTCGATTTCCGGCCCGGCCGACATCTTTGTGCTTAACTAAATTTGTTGGCTGTGGGTCTGGGTGTTAAATATGTATCTATATAAAATATATATGTATGTATATGTAGTATATCAGTTGTGTTAGCTACCATAACACAAACTTCAGTATGGAGTTAACCAGCCGTGTGTGAAATGAGTCCTAATATCACAAAAAAAGTTTGGAAGATCATATGATATTCTATTATATAATAATCTAAGTAGGTCTGAAAATCGGCTACTATCTATTTTTTAAGGCAAAACAACATTTGCCGGGTTAGCTAGTAAAACATAATTATATCATGATAAATTTCAAATACAAAATGGCCGCCGCTTATACTTATACTTGACTTAGGTTTAGGTTTAAAGACATTTATTCTCACAAAAGATATTAAATTATCACTTACATGAGAACATATTTACATAAATATTATTTGAATCATACTTTCACTTCACTTCCCAATATCATCGTCTTAACTCACGATTTATTTCCGTTGAGACTAGCTGAAAGTTGTGTTCAATTCAAAATTTTATTTTCAAGTAGCAAAGACTCATACATGTTGGAGAAAATATATCTACCTACAATGTCAAAACAATACAATTATAAATTAATTTTACTATTTTTTTAATTTTATTATTTTTGACATGTAGGTACTTGATATTTAACTAATTTGCATCTATGAATGTTGAAGAATGTTTTAATAACTATTTTATTGAATAAATGAATTATTGACGACCTCGTTGGCGTAAAGGTTACCATGCCGGACTGCTAATCAGAAGGTTCCGGGTTCGATTCCCGGCCCGGTCAACATCTTTGTGCTTAACTAAATTTGTTGGCTGTGGGTCTGGGTGTTAAATATGTATTTATATATAATATGAATGTATGTATGTATATGTAGTATATCAGTTGTGTTAGCAACCATAATACGAGCTAGAAATGGCTCAGTATGGGGCTAACCAACCGTGTGTGAATGTGTCCTAATATTTAATATATGAGTATTCAAAAAATATATAAATACTAGCTGACCCGGCAAACGTTGTTTTGCCTTAATAATGATTTCTAAACATACAGTAGCCGATTCTCAGACCTACTGAAAACGCATATAAAATTTGGAATAAATCGGTTAGCCGTTTCGGAAGAGTACGGTAACAAACACTGCGACACGGAAATTTTATATATAAGATTGTGTTGTCTTGTAATTACACATGTAGTTGACGAAGTAGTACGGCGTCCAGATGAGCTGCAGCAGGAAGGAGCCGAGTATCATGAGGATGATGAGACCGTTAGCTGAGTCCAGGTCCTGCACCACGTCGCAAGTCCGAGCGAAGGCCAGCGCCAGCCGCCTCACGCTCGCGCATTGCTCCGAAGACTTGACTGTGCCTGGGAAAGAAATACCATAGACGTGGCTTACAGAGATTTACGAGAAGCTGGCAAAAACAGTTGAATTTTTTGTAAAATTTAGCTCTTTGCCTTCACCTTTTCCCACTATGTGGGGTCGGCACAGCCCGTTTTTTGCTTCCACACTCTTTTGTCAGACGTCGTATCTACATTCACTCCTTTCAATAATATAATCATAAAATATTATAATCTAGCCTATCTCTATTAATTTATTCAGAAACTTAAAAATAACTTAGATGGGTAAATCTTCATGAAGATATGCAGATACAATGGGTTGCAGCTGAGTTTTAACCCACTAATTATATAAAATATGTATAAAAATAGATAGATTAAAAAATATAGACTCTTCATTGAAGCACAGGAAAAGGACTATACAATAACAGAAAAAATAGGTACTCAATTAACCAGTGCTACAAATGGCGACCTTATTAAAAATAGTGAGGTTGGAGATGGCTGTTTAAGTAGGGTGGTCTTAGAGGATCTATAGTACAATAGATCCTCTAAGAGGGTGGTAATCTGATTTATGGATTAGAAATAAAACTGGTTCAAAAATATCTATGATTAAATTTTTTTGAACCATTTTTTTCATTTTGATAAATCTGATTGATGGCAAAATAAGTATAAATATTCTTAGAGTTGTTCTTAAGATGGTCTTAAAGAGCTATTTTTTCAAAATATTTTACTGTTACTAATATACAACGAAAAAACTTTAATTTCAAGATTTTGTTAATATCATCCCTAAGTATCACTCGAGGTAAATTTGAGAGCAAAATGAATGATCAAACATCAGAATACCTGATTGTATTATGTCCACATTATTGATCGCACGGGAGAAGTTACTTTTGAAAAGTTTTTTTTTGTCTGTTGAGCAGAAATTACTGTTGAACAGACTCATTAAGGGTAGTTCATTGCCACAGCTCAGTTCTGAAAGCAAAAATATATTTAAAATTAATATTATCAGAATTTATGTATTTTTTATGTAAAAGTTAATGTTATTGTTGAACAAGATTATTATCTATAAGAATTGGCCAAGTGTGAATCGGGCTCGCACTGAAGGGGCCCCTACCATTATCTACAAAAATGGCGAAAAACACGTATTTTGTATGTTGTCGTCCCCGTTCAACATTTATTTTAGTTTTAAGTTAAATATCCTGTCAATTAGAGGGCCTACCGAATACCGTTATAAAGGTTGAGTCTAAAAAAGTTTAATATTACGTTTGCTGTATGGGAGCCCCCTTTTTATCATAATCTATATTATAATTTATTTTCAAATGGAATATCCAAATAAATATTCTGATAAAAAAATAATTTCTTAAGAACCAAGTATTTTCTGCATCGAAGAGAGTGTTCCGAAGTCAATTCTTTTTAATATTTTCATGTTTTAAATTGTTCAACATAAGCATTAACATTAAGCTACTGAGTTGTTCAACATACCATTCATTAAGTTTTTGAGTTGTTCAACATACCACCCCTTAAGCTATTGAGGCGTTCAGCACACCATCTATTAAGCTATTGAGTTTTTCAAAATACCATGTATTAAGCTATTGAGTTGTTCAGCACACCCAGTTGTTCAACATACCATCCATTAAGCTATTGAATTGTTCAACATACCATGCAGTAAAGCTTTGAGTTGTTTGTTGATGTCTCTCAAGCAGTGCATCACATGCTGAGTTGTCATGATGAAGACGGACTCACGGAGCTGGCGGATCAGGAAGGCGACGTAGTAGCACGTGTATAAAGAGGCGATCCATACTGTACACAAACGAGAATATACAGATAAGGTTACAAGCAAAGGGCTAAATATTCTTCTTCTTCTTCTTCTTCATATGTGCTATCTTGCCAAATGCCAAACCAAGTTTGTGGCACTGAAGTTGAGCGTTTTCAAGGCACCCCAAGGACTCTGCGACTACTTTTACTGACACTTAAAGTCGGGACCTACAATTTAACATGTCATCCGAACTTGTGCCAGCCTTAGCACAAGTTTTAGGCCTTTGTACCGCAGTGGGTTTATCTAATGGCTCTATATAGATGGATAGATTCTCTTAGCATAAAGTGAACGGAAAATGGCATGCGATTTAAATCTTTCAAATAAAAAATATATATATTCAAACGAGTGTGGCATATTGAGAGGGTTTAGATTTTCATTAGATATGGGTGTGTTCGAACCCAGCCTGGCACCGATTACATGTTTTTCAAGTTACGAGTTCGACAAATTAATGTTAAGTAAATATGCGTCGAAAGAAAAAAATGTGGAGAAATCCACATGTTCCGAGGATCACAAAATCCGAAGATGTGTGTCATTCCTCAACCCAACTAGCGTTATAAATTATGGCCTACACCTCTCTCCAAGCTAGAGAAGGTCCTAAGTTACAGCAGTAGGAAAGTATATACATTATGCTAATCAAATTTTTCTGTAGTGTATATTCTTAAAGCGTAGGTTCTCTGAAGGTTATGATATTAATCTCCAATTCTTACTCTGTATGTGATCATCAGCATCCAGCCTCCAGAAACACGCGAACTGGTCCACTGTTCCCAGAAATATTCCTATTAATAACCACAAGTACATTAACTGTTTCTTCCTCTTCTCATTGTATAGCGGCCACTTGCGCATGCTCAGATCCATGTTTATCTGTTGGCAATTAAATAATTTGTAATTTATTTTTCAATAACATAACATTAACATAAAACTTATTTAAAGGTTTGGTTTAAAGATATTTATTCTCACAAAAGATATTAAATTATCACCTACATGAGAACATATTTATATTAATTTTATTTGTAACATTCGTCGCCACTATAAAATAAATAAATATTAGGACACATTCACACACGATTAGCCCCATACTGAACCATTTCTAGCTCGTATTATATGGTTGCTAACACAGCTGATATACTACATATACATACATACATATTATATATAAATACATATTTAACACCCAGACCCACAGCCACAGCCAACAAACTTAGTTAAGCACAAATATGTTGACCCAGCCGGGAATCGAACCCGGAACCTTCAGATTAGCAGACCGGCATGGTAACCTTTACGCCAACGAGGTCGAGGATTACTAAGCAATTGAAATTTACATATAAATAAACAGTTTGCCCGTCCAACGCATTCATAAAAGTGAGCTATCCGTTATTACGTGCTGGTTAAAAACGTATCTAAATCTTAATATGCTAACTAACTATTACTACCAAGATAGGGGGCGAGATCCGTGGGCTGGGGAATGCTTGCGGCAGCAAATTTCTCTAGCGATTCAGCGAGGACATGCTGCCAGCTTAATGGATACGTTTGGGTAAGGGGCTTTGACGTAGAATTTTAACTTCATTTTATTATTTTGGTCATTGGTGGCGATTCTGCCGTACAGACGACTAAACTAAATTTAAAGATTTATTTATCTTTATCTTTATCTTTATCTTTATCTTTATCTTTATCTTTATCTTTATCTTTATCTTTATCTTTATCTTTATCTTTATCTTTATCTTTATCTTTATCTTTATCTTTATCTTTATCTTTATCTTTATCTTTATCTTTATCTTTATCTTTATCTTTATCTTTATCTTTATCTTTATCTTTATCTTTATCTTTATCTTTATCTTTATCTTTATCTTTATCTTTATCTTTATCTTTATCTTTATCTTTATCTTTATCTTTATCTTTATCTTTATCTTTATCTTTATCTTTATCTTTATCTTTATCTTTATCTTTATCTTTATCTTTATCTTTATCTTTATCTTTATCTTTATCTTTATCTTTATCTTTATCTTTATCTTTATCTTTATCTTTATCTTTATCTTTATCTTTATCTTTATCTTTATCTTTATCTTTATCTTTATCTTTATCTTTATCTTTATCTTTATCTTTATCTTTATCTTTATCTTTATCTTTATCTTTATCTTTATCTTTATCTTTATCTTTATCTTTATCTTTATCTTTATCTTTATCTTTATCTTTATCTTTATCTTTATCTTTATCTTTATCTTTATCTTTATCTTTATCTTTATCTTTATCTTTATCTTTATCTTTATCTTTATCTTTATCTTTATCTTTATCTTTATCTTTATCTTTATCTTTATCTTTATCTTTATCTTTATCTTTATCTTTATCTTTATCTTTATCTTTATCTTTATCTTTATCTTTATCTTTATCTTTATCTTTATCTTTATCTTTATCTTTATCTTTATCTTTATCTTTATCTTTATCTTTATCTTTATCTTTATCTTTATCTTTATCTTTATCTTTATCTTTATCTTTATCTTTATCTTTATCTTTATCTTTATCTTTATCTTTATCTTTATCTTATTTGACGTGATTTTAGTTGTTTGGTCTGTCATTCAGATCTTACAGTCTCTTTCTGGCCACTTAAGATGAAAAAAGACTTCTTTAAATTTAGTTTAGTCGTGTATACAGCACAATCGCCACCAGTATCTAGCGCCATCTATCGCTGGTGTTAGCAAGGTTACCTTCTCGACCCTGGCGAAGGCGCGCATCATGGCGGCGGTGTGTGCGCGCGCGCCGAGCACGCTGAGCGCGCCCACCAGCAGCGTGGCAGCCGTGTCGAGTGCCCACACCACGCTCTTGGTGCGCGTGCTCATACGCACAGACCCCGCCAGCGGCTGGTACACGTCCAGTGCTAGCCCCACGCCCACTGCTGCAACTAAGTATCATATTATTATTTATTGTTACTCTAATGGTCTAAGGTGGCCGAGAACTGGCAAGCGAGGAGTTGGTCGTCCAAAGGCGAGATGGGTCGACGATATCACCAAAGTCGCAGATCCTACCTGGACGAGGACTGCACAAGATCGACGCAGGTGGCACATGCAGAGGGAGGCCTATACCCAGCAGTGAGATAAAGAGGGCTGTGGATGATGATGATGATAATGATCTAAGATAGATAAATAAACTCTTTATTGGGCAAATTAAGGTACAAGTCAAAATAAAAAATAACAACACAAATGTATGCCACAAACGGCGGCCTTATCGCTAACAGCGATCTCTTCCAAGCAACCATTGGATGAAAAGGAGTTGAAAAGGACGAGAAAAAGAGGGGTTGCTCAATAAAGAATATTAATACCTACTTATAATTATGATAGAAGACTTGAATAAATCTAAATGGAAGATCCGAGCCTACATCGACCTTCACCGACGTGATAATTGAATAAAATAAATTTGGTAATAAATTTAGCATCCTAGAAAATATATAAAAATATGGGTTGCCTAAAAAAATCCTGGACAGAATATTAAAAAAAAAGTTTTTTTTTTATAAAATTTTGCAACATCAAGATAATAAAAAAATTTTAGCTACAGTACCCGGCTGCAAATAAAGGTGTCAACCCAGAACAAGTTTTTCTTTCCATACCTATAATATGTTACAAACAAATAAAATTAATATAACGTTTGCTAGTGATTTTGTTTTTAATTTTATAATTTATTTTAAATTGCATGTTTCGTCTGTATGCTAGAAATTGTAATAAATGAATATAAAAGAGAAAAACTATCCAGCGTAGTAATGCAGTCAGTATTATAGACACCTTGTCACCGGGTACGATTAGGGGCGAATTGTATAAGTCTGACGCAATTTGATGACCAATTTATTGTGATAATTTTATTTTAAAATTTGTATTGTGACTACCTTATAGCTTTAAATGAGCAATTCTTGTATATAGGTATAATTGGAATCTCGGAATCGGCTCCAACGATTTTCATGAAATTTAGTATATAGGGGGTTTCGGGGGCGATAAATCGATCTAGCTAGGAATCATTTTTAGGAAAAGTCACATTAAAAAAAGATTCCGAGGAAAGCTCGGCCAACCAGGTAAAGTAAGGTGTAAATTAATAAAAACAATATTTTTAAAAATAATCATGCTTTTCACTTACTAATAAGGCCGAGTAAGGCATATCCGTAGCACGTCCAGCCGCGTGAGAGTGTGATTCTCCATCCATTGCCCCTTTTCTGGAAGCGAACCGGCGCTATCCCAGCCCAGCGCACCACACCCAGAATGCTGGCTATAGCTCCCGATACGTGGCAACCCTGATCTCCTTTTTTAGTCCACATTTTTTTTCTGTTTTTTATTATCTTCAAAGACTTTTCTCTCAGCTTTTGACTTAGCATTTAAATTCCATCATAAAGCTAGCATGGCTCTCGGTACATAGCAATTTAAACCCCCGATCTCGTTTTTTAGTCCACAATTCTTTACTTTCTTTATCCTGCGTTTTATTATCTGTATCTTTATTATCTTCAAGGTTTTTCTCAGCACTCAAATTCTACCATCACGCTATAGCTTCCGATTCGTAGCAACTCAAATCTCATTTTTCACATTTCTTTTCTTTCTTTTTACTATGTTTTATTATCTGTATATTTATTATCTTCAAAGGTTATTCTCAACACTCAAATTCCACCATCAAGCTATAGATAGCTATGGACCTATTCGTAGCAACCCTGATTTCCTATTTATTCCACATCTCTTTTCTTTCTATATCCTGGTATTTTATCTTCTGTATCTTTATCTTCAAATATTTTTCTTAGCACTTCTCAAATTCCACCACTATGCTGGCTATAGTTCCCGATGTAAAACCTCGATTGCTTTTTTTGGTCGAAACTTTTGTCTTCTTCTACAAATCCCTTTAGATGTTTCCCTTTCAATGTAAATACATGTATATACTATACCCGTATGTTTCTTTTCATTAACTGTAGAGTATTTTGTCTTTGAAAAATACTTCAATACTCCAATTTAGGTATTCTACAAGCTCTCAGAAAATGAAAGATAGTAGGATACTGAATTGTTAGAAAAATGGGTTGACTGGGCTTTTTGGTTGGTTTGGTTTTGAAGTTAATGAATGTTTTGTCTATCTATTTGCAAAATACAATCTTCACAAAATATACAGTAAATAACGACTTTTGATAATTAGATATAACCAGATTCAATAAAGAAAACATATTTTTTTTTTGCTCGTGCTCACATTCATTTGTTAGGCAAGCGAAGTGAACTTTCAAAAAAGTTTAATATATAGTCTAGTCAACAAGTTCAAAAACGTGTTAAATATAAAATAAAGCTCCTAAAAATATTTTTAGACGTCATTCGATTCGGAATGACGTCTAGAAAAAATGTTTTTAGCACATAAAAAATTGCGATTGTTATTAACAAAATAAGATAAACAAAAAGGTATTTAGTTTTAAATAGACTCACTCAATAGGTGTTTTTAATAGACTCTAGTTTACTTTCAATATTGTTTATGTTCGGTTGAAATGTTGTTCAAATCCAATTAAATCTGGGTCAAAATATTTTTCTTCAACTGCTCCTTTAGTTTCTTTACGACTAAGGCTATTATTTTTCCAAGAGTCCAAGATAAATATTTGTAGACACGTGTTATCTTGTTGAGGTCGTGTGAATAATGTTTTCTAGCATTCTGGATGAGTCATAACAAATACAGACATAGACACTTGAAAAAAAATTGGCCGAGTACGAGTTGGAGTCGCGCATGAAGGGTTCCGTACCATAGTAGTATGGAAGCCCCCCTCAAATATGTATTTTATTTAAATGTTATTAATTAATTTGATAGTTAATATACATTTATATATTTTGTGAAAATTTTAAATGTCTCAAAACATCCCATATATCATCCCATACGTGTTTTTTTGCTATATATAGCAAAATATATATAATATATATAATATGTATGGTACGGGACCCCCCCTCAATATTTTTTATTTTTAGTATTTCTTGTTATAGCGGCAAGGAAAATACACATCTTGTGAAAGTTTCAGCTTTCTAGCTATTACGATTTCTGAGATACAGCCTGGAGACAGACAGACAGACAGCGGAGGCTTAGTGATAGGGGCCCGTTTTTACGTTTAGGTACGGAACCCTAAAATGACTCGGAAATGTATTTTCCATATCTGTTTACAATAAAAAGAAAGGAAATAGAAAAATGTGTGTGTTATCTACAAATCAAAAAATGTGGTTGATTTATGATGGCAACTGATGTTATCTTTGTATCGTAGCCATCTAAGTATAGGTATAGGGCGGAAAACAGATTTATTAGTCTAGGCTTTCTATAAGTTTTTATAAACACAGGCAACAACGTGTATGTAATGTATGTATGTATTTAAATAGACTGATGAGAAATATGTATATACATACATGTTGGTAGTATAGCGCCTGTAGCTCGGCTAGCTAAGGTGATCTGACGCGATCATCGAGGTTAAGCGATGGTCGATGCAGACAGTCTTTAGATGGGACACCATGCACAGGCCTATCGTTCAAAAATTTATATTTTCTTCTGGGCGCTGCCGTGGCTCGGGTGATACGTTAGATTGTAGGTCCTAGCTGTTACTCTTAGTACAAACAGTCGTTAACGAACGAAGAAGACGCTTCTATCGTTTAAGGTGATATGGGAGAAAAATAACATACATATTTATTACAATGGTTCAGTATGGGGCTAACCAGCCGTGTGTGAATGTGTCCTAATATTTATATTTATTTATTTATTTTTAAGGCATCATATAAAATTCTGTGTAAATAATAAAGCTACTATTTTTTCAAATCTATTAGCTTTTATCGTGTTAAGAATATATTACTTATACACGCTTACGTAAAATACGATTGCTAGTTTTTGAAAAATATTTGCTTAAAAACGAAACGAAGTGTGCATATGATGGTTATACAGAAATTAAAACAAATCTTACTTTTTTGTTGGTAATAATGGTATTTATTTTCTAGAATCGTTACAGTTTTTAATGACAGTATTCTTAACTTAGCAATTAAATACAAATCTAAATTAAAAACTACACGAATATTAAAAATAATACTTAACTTAACATATGCTAATAATATATGTAAGAGAGGAGATGCATGTGACTAGGAGAAGTATGGATATGATTGTAAGAAGTAGCGGAAGGAGAGGTAGACCAAAGAAGACGTGGATGAATTGTGTGAAGGAGGATATGAATGAGAAGAGAGTGAATGTGGAGATGACGGCTGATAGAGTGGCGTGGAAGAGAAAAACAGGCTGTGCCGACCACACCTAGTGGGAAATTGTTTCAAATTGTTTATTACAGCAAAAATGTTACAAATAATTACAAAATATATTAAAGAAAACAAATATTATAAAAATGAACAAGAATAATGATTTGATATGGCGACCAGCACTTACACTGAGAACTAGTCTCGTGCCGTAAGTGCTGTTTTCTTCGGGGTACCTTCATATAATATATTTTCGTAAACTACTTCCATTTAACATTATGTAATTTCAGTAATATGGTAAAGGAGAAGAAGAAGAATGTATTTAACGTTTCACATTTAAATTTTAATGTAAGTAATATGTTGTTAATTATTGATACGTGATAAATCTACTGCATCGCGGCGCTTTGCTCATAAATATTTAGCGCGTCGAACTCGGTAGGGCATCGCCTTAAAAGTGTAGTATCACTACAGTGTATGTAGTTATACTTCCGAGAAGCTGGAACAATAGAAAAAAACTTTAATTATATGGTAAGGTATACCAGGGATTACAATACTAGCATACTTATTATTATTCACTATTTTATTATTATCACAAACAGAATACATAATTATTATTATTAAAATATTTTAACTAAAAAAACCAGTGTTTATCCAAGGTAAAAGGTTCTCACTACTTTATATAACGAATAAAAGACGCGTTACATAGAATTAAAGACAATAACTAGAACAAATAAAGAGCTACATAATACTTTTATACTACTATACTATATAATTTATATGTATAATTTGGCTATACAAAATTGAGTATAAAAAACTTTGTTTTCGCTTTCTTTGTTTGGTATACTACGATATAATATCCCAGCTATTATAAAATATCAGACGTATATCATACTTTATGACTCTATGCAATCTAAAGCCGGCTTCTCACTGCGCGTGTTGACCCGCGCCACGCCGCGCCTCGCGCCGACACGCGCGAGCCCGCGCCGCGCCTTTGAAGTTACCGACTTTTAGCGGATAGGTCGCGCCACGCCGCGCCTGCCCGCGCCAAGCTCTTCACACTGCGCGAGGCGCGTGCCGGCGCGGCGTGGCGCGGGTCAACACGCGCAGTGAGAAGCCGGCTTAAATCTGTCACTAGGCATGTAACAGTGTATTACGGTAGCCTTTTTGAGAGCTAGTTAATCCATACTCGGCATGCTCCACTAAAGGCCAGTGTCATTGACCCGTGAAGTTATGTGCCTTACTGGTCTAATGCCTATTGTAATTAAGAAAAAATAATGTAAAATTGTAGGTCCTGAACCAGAATATGACCCCATAAGAAGAAGTTGGAAAAAATATCCATACAGTACATACATAGAGGTAGAAAAAAAAACTCAAACGACTAAGAAGAAAAAGAAGCTCATACGAAGAATTTGAAAAAGAAGCTTAAACGAAGAAGTAGAAAATGAAACTCAAACGAAGAAGTTGAAAAAGAAACTCATACGAAAAAGTTGAAAAAGAAACTCATACGAAAAAGTTAAAAAAGAAGCTCATAGAAAAACGTTAAAAAGAAGAAGGACACGAAGAAAAAGACTAGAATGAAACTTGAATTACCGTGAACACAAGCGCCCGGGTCATCTTGGCGAAGCGCAGTGGTTCATAGTGCACGTGGTTGAGCGCCAGGTAACGGAAGAACTGCTCCAACTCCAGCGCCAGTGGGTCGTGGGTGGAGCGCGGGCAGCGCGCCAGGTGACCCACCAACTGCCGCGTGCGCGACATCTGACACACACAGACACACTACTACAAACACACATTTTAGACTCGTATATAGAAGAAAGAAGTAGAAAGAATGAAATTTGTTTGACATAGGCTCATACATATATGTTTATACGTTGTTAATTATTTACACATAGTTGGTCTAGCAAAAGGATTTATTACTTTAAATATACATATATTGTCTTCAGTACGTAGGTATGTATGCAGTTAGATAACACATCGGGTCCCAAACTCGACTGGCGCCTGTAACTTGGGTAACCCAGATGAGAAATTCTTTGAAGGAACTTAGCGCTGTTGAGTACACCATTAGAAACATTTGACATTTACAAATATAAAAATTATAAACTAAAGTGATTTACAATGGTACGTTGATTTAAAGAGTATGCTATCCTAATCTTATCTTAATATATGTAAATCTCGTGTCACAATGTTTGTCCTCAATGGACTCCTAAACCACCTAACCGATTATAATAAAATTCGCACACCATGTGCAGTTCGATCCAAATTGAGAGATAGGATAGTTTAAATCTCAAATTATAGTCGCAATTTTAATTTATTGCTAATTATTGTCTGTTATTATTTGACAGTCACAATTATCTGTTAACTGCAAATGATTCTAACAGATGTCGATACCTTTCGACTGGGTTGAGTAACCGTAATGTCTACCGACATACCTCTGCATGCGTCAGGTGGCACGGCTCGATGATGGAGACGAGGTTAAGGGTGTGGTACACACACCACAGCAGCTGCATCGCTATGGCGACGATGTTCAGAGGAGTCAGGCGAGCTTGCGACTCGTCGTCCACTGTGGTGTTGAAAACATATTAATTACAAATGAAATCATCTATTAACCTTACGGCATCGCGCCGTACTGGGCAAGTCAATTTACAATTATTGAATATAAAAATTTACTTTATATATTTTATCCACATGCATTGAATTAAATAGAATAGAAAAGTTAGTCAAATCACAATGTCAAATTACAAATTACAATGTCAAATTATAAATTACAATGTCAATCATTTACTAGCTGCGTCCCACGATCTTACCCGCGGTAATCCGGGATAGAAAGAAGTAAACGGCCATTCTGCGGTAGCAAGTTTTTATTTGTCCGGGCTCATTTGGTTCGTAATATTATCAGATTCAATCATGATTTTTTTATATTTAATAGTTTGCGACCGTATCTAGCTGTAAACAAAATATTGGGTTCCGTGTTTAATTAGTTAGTTCTTAATTAATTTAATTCTTATTGACTCAGGCGTTACTTTGCGGAAATCCATTGTAAATAGATGACAAAATTAAATATTTAGTGTACTTCCGCTGTGATCCGAAATCCAAATTAAGACAAGTAAAGGAAAAATCAACTAAGATCAATTAACCAAGCTTAATTAACTAAGATTAATTAAGATTAACGTTACCTATCACAATTAGGAAGTTCTTAACTCTACACGTGTTTCGCCTAATCACAAGGCATCATCAGGAGACGCTGACTCTTCGAACGACAAGTCGAGAGTGAGGCGCCGCGCTCACCGCACCTGCTTATAAAGGGGCGCATCTACCCCCACCACACGACCGTTAAACCGTTATGACTCAGCTCTCGTGCTACCGGCTTGTCGACTAATGACTCGCAAAAGCGGTGACGTCACTAGGTTTGTTTGATCATTCAGCAATGTAAATACTTGATTTTGATGTTTGAGTATCTCTAGTTGTTCTAAGACACATAACCGAAAGCCTTTTTCACAGATGTGCTTGATTTTGTATGTGTGGTTGTCTAGTAGCTCGTGACCGGTATCCAAAAGGTGTTTCGCAAAATGTGACTGTTCTGGATGATCATTTCTGTATGCCGACATATGTTCTTTGTATCGGGTTTCAAAATTCCGTCCATTTTTTTTTTTTTTTTTTTTTTTTTTTTTATTGCTTATAAAGGGGCGCATCTACCCCCACCACACGACCGTTAAACCGTTATGACTCAGCTCTCGTGCTACCGGCTTGTCGACTAATGACTCGCAAAAGCGGTGACGTCACTAGGTTTGTTTGATCATTCAGCAATGTAAATACTTGATTTTGATGTTTGAGTATCTCTAGTTGTTCTAAGACACATAACCGAAAGCCTTTTTCACAGATGTGCTTGATTTTGTATGTGTGGTTGTCTAGTAGCTCGTGACCGGTATCCAAAAGGTGTTTCGCAAAATGTGACTGTTCTGGATGATCATTTCTGTATGCCGACATATGTTCTTTGTATCGGGTTTCAAAATTCCGTCCAAATATATTCAAATATATTCAATACCGGTCAAACAGGTAATTAACTGTAGCCGTGATGTCCTCAAGTCGCAAATTGAAAGTTTTAGTATAACATTATAAATTATCATTGTCCGTAAATACGCCTTTTACAATATGCTGATAATTAATCAAATTATTTAATTTGTATGATGGGAAAAGACTCAAAAAGACCCAAGAAGAAGTTAAAGAAAGGAGAAAGCTAGCTGCACGGCAACGCCGAGAGGAATTAAAAACGACCCTTTTTGTATGAACGATCCAAAGAAATAGAGAGAGAAAAGAAGATTCAAAGAAAAAAAGATAAAAAATACTATAGTAGAAAAGCAGTTATTCTTCAGAAGGATCTTCAGATTCCAAAAGAGATATGAGAGTATAAGGGCACAATGTCAAAGTCCATCAAGTCGTTTGGAGTGCATCAAAACCGAACGTACTTGCAATGAGTAAGTTAAGCTGTAATTCGCAACAATGTATGTAAGAAGCAATTGAATTTTAACAAAGTAGACATCATGGATTTTACTCTTTGAATGTGGAAAAGTTAGAAGAGCCTGAACTATGGGGATAGTAGAATGAATCTGGTAGGCGGGGGCCTACCAGATTCATTCTGTCGGCACCTTCCGTAACCAAATATAGTTGTGTCTATAAGTGTCTATAAGTGCTAAGAAATATTCAGATAAACCCAAAATTTTATCTTATCGGCTAGTGAAGCCCGCTGATGTATTTCCCAAGTCTTTGACGTCTCTCATATTTCATAAGGTGATATGGTTAAGAGAGAGAAGTTCCAAAGTAGCTTAAATCTATCTTACACAGACAGTTTTTGGGCACCTGTCTCTCTTGTATATTTTAGCCTTACAATGCCTTCCTACAAAACACTGACAAACGTTCCAAATAACAGTACTAAGCATAAGAAGACTAGAATTCGATTAAATGTATCTGATTGATGAAAGCACTTTTTAAATATCGTAGATTACTTGTTATTTTCAAATAGAAAATTACTATAAAACTAGACTGATTAAACTATAGGACGATACTAGTTGGTATGATAATGATATAGCTTTTTAATTATCTTATTGACAAATGTTATTATAAATTGAATGACTATCTAGAAGAAAATAAGAAATAGAATATAAGTTATCAGTGATACTAATAAACGCAAATTTTTAGAGCTGTGAGTAGGTTTAAGCTAGATCTATCCTTATTATCCAAGTTAATTAAGAATATCATTCTCATCATACTTACTTACCTTTAAAAGATTACCAACTAAGACCAATCATTGTTTTATTTGTTGTAAGCTGAGTTTTAATAAACGAGTGCAATGATAAAGTGTCTTTTTTACGATTGGATATGAAGTACATTGCTATTCTTATGCTATAATTTTATTATAATGGTGTACTAATTATTAATGCATGTTGAACGAGCGATACTTGGATTTGATGATATTTTCTAATTACCGTTCCATAAAATATTCAACTTATCTAATTGCCATATTCCTGTTTTTTTTTAAATCTCATTATCTACAAAACTACTACCAATAGAAAAATACCAAGTTAATTTTTGAATTTGTATGTTTGAGGTGTACCTATTGCAATGTGTATAATGTCAAATCAGTGAAAAATAAAAAAGGCTATGGTAATTAGGCGAAGAACGCCAAATTGGAGAATGACCGTAAAATTAAGTTTATCCCAGGATATAACTGAGCGTAGTGTTAATTCAGGGTCTTACCTATCTTCATAGTAAATATCATTAAAATCGGTCCAGAGGTTGGAGCGTGAAAGAGTAACATAGTTTTTGAAGTTATTTGCGTCCCACGGGAACCACGACTGTTTTCGGGATAAATAGTAAGTAGCCTTTGTGTTAATCCAATCCCTGTTCCCCAATGACGCCCCAATAATCTAGCGATTTTCAAGGCGAGAGTGAACCGGTTCGTTCTGGGCAAGCGCGCTCTACCGTAGACCTCACAATATCACTTACCATCAAGTGTAGTTGTGGTCAAATGTTGACATATTCAAAGTATTTCCACGTAGAAAACGGTCACACTTACATTATTACTAGCTGACCCGACAAACGTTGTTTTGCCAAGTACAGTAAAAATGATATAATTGATCAGTTATCGAGCGGGATGAAAAATGATTAAATTACTAAAATAGTCATAAAAAACAGGGGTTGGTGATAAAAAAGTGAAAATTTAAGGCTGAATGTATTTTAATGCCACATTATAAATAAGTAAAAACATAAGATTTCGCAAAAAAAATAAAAAAAATATATTAAGTGGGAACAATCCTTACCACTTAGGAGTATGAAAAATAGATAGTAGCTGACCTGAGACCTACTGAATACGCATATAAAGTTTGGTAAAAATTGGTCAAGTCGTTTCGGAAGGTACGCGGTAACTAACATCGTGACATGGAAATTGTATATATTAGAAGATAGAAGAAGATTAAAAGTTGGAATGAGTCGGTGCTTTCCTATTTTCTTTTCTATTCACAGTTAAAAAGAAATATAATAGAATAGAATATCATTTATTTGTCATAACGTATCCTAATTTAACAACTTATAGGTTTAATAAAGGATACAGTAAGTTCTCGTCAATTTCACATTCATACATTATTCACTATTATTATAACAAGTTTCAATTCAATTAAATGTCAATATTATTATTAATCGCATAATAAACACATAATCATAGGAAATTAATATTAAAATCTAAATATAAATTCAATTCATGTCAGCTGTAAAGAAAAAAAAAAAAAAAAAAAACAAAATATTTTTATTCAAATTCACATGTACAATACAAACTTACTCACTAACCCTCAAACTGGAAGCATTCGCGCCCGTGCCATGGAGGCTAGTGCCTTCCAGTGACTAAGATAAGTACATATATAAAAGTTTTAAGATTAATAAAAAGTGACATATTTCTGACGTTCGTGGAAATAATTAATTATTGTAAAGGTGATTCGTCATAGATAAAAATACGTACACAAGTATGTGATGAAGTAGTATGGCGTGCAGATGAGGTGGAGGAGGAAGTTGGCCAGCATGAGGAGCACCATGAGGCCGTGCGAGCGGTCCACGGCGCGCACCACGCCGCACAGCGCGGCGAACACCAGGGCCAGCCGCCGCACTGTGTCCTGCTCTCCACTCGTCTTCCAGCCCACCACTCCTGGGGAAAGAAAGAAAGAAAGAAAGAAAGAAAGAAAGAAAGAAAGAAAGAAAGAAAGAAAGAAAGAAAGAAAGAAAGGAAGAAAGAAAGAAATAAAGAAAGAAAAAAAAGAAAATTATTTATTGTGACAAATTAATCTACACATGACAAAATATAATAAAGTAAATCTCCTCAACCGTAGTCCTCATCTTATATCTTATATATAAAATTTCCGTGTCACAGTGTTTGTTACCGTACTCCTCCGAAACGGCTTGACCGATTTTTACCAAAGTTTATATGCGTATTCAGTAGATCTGAGAATCGGCAACTGTATATTTAGAAATAATTATTAAGACAAAACAACTTTTGCCGGGTCAGCTAGTATTCTTATATATAAAAATTCCATATCACAATGTTAGTTACCGTACTCCTCCGAAACGGCTTGACCGATTTTTACTAAATTTTATACGCGTATGCTTATTTCGTAGGTCTGAGAATCGTTTACAATCTATTTTTCATACCACAAAATGAGGCAAAAGCTATTACGGTTTCTGATATATAGTCTGGAGGCAGACAGACAGGCAGCGGAGGCTTAGTAATAGAGTCCCTTTTTTACGTACGAACCATTAAAAATGATTTAACTTGGTGTAAATTATAAATAAATAAACTATGAACTAGCAACAGAACGGCATAAGAAAATAATAATATAAATAGTTATGATTTGTTTACGTTAACTTGCACTTGCCTGTATCAGCTTTGCTGTTGGTAAACCGGATATAGCTGTCCAATCGTTCGATCGAGTATTTCTCGATGACCTTCACCATCTCTCTGCTGTAGGGTACGTTCTTAACGTTCTCAATACCTGAAAATAAAAGTTTACATACTCTAGTTTACCTTATCCAAAACCTCTAAGAGGAACGTTTTCGAAAATCAATTACAACTACGCAAATAGGATCCATATAGCACTTGTTCTGGTACATTTAGGGGTAGAATGGACAATAGCTACGCTTGTTTTATTTTAACCAACTTAAGATATAGTTGATATGATGAACAAACTGAAAATACGAAGTTATCCCAATGGTTTGACTTGAAGAAGCGTGTTTGGTATTTTTGGATAAATACATTACAAATACCCATTATCTTGTCTAGAGATGATATTTCGCTGTCATATTAGGCACAAAACAACTCAAAACTTTAAAAAAATATGGCTGAATAAGATATTTTATTGAAGTTATTTCGTTGCAAATTTATTTATAATATCATCCTTGTGAGAATGTTTAACCTAGCTACGCATGAATGATTGCCTTATCAAAATAGGCCAGGATTGAATTCTTACCGATTTTGATTAGACCACACATGTTACGGTTGCTGGACACAACAGCCATAAAAAAAAATACATTTTTATAATAATTTATTTAATTTTGAATGTTAATAATTAAAATTAATTATAATTGTATGAAATTATTAGAAATAGAACTTAAAATGTAATTGGATTGGCTGGACGTAATTGGACCGCACGGGCATGCGATCCAATTCATCCAGCAGATCGGGGGTTCGATCCCTGCCAATGAGATCGAAGCACTTGGTGAAGCAGAACATCATGAAGAATAGCAATAGATAGAAGAATAGGGACAGCATCTTCTGGTGCTTGCCTGGCTAGAAACCACCTTCAAGCTGGAAAGGAATGTCTGTCGCCAAGCAACACACTTTTCGGTCTGGTGCAATAACCATGACCAGAAGATACCTTCGAGTATGTCGTGGAGCTGCGAGTTGACCACAGAGAAGCTGTACTTGACGTGCAGCACGAGCATGTTGAACTGCAAGCTCCACAGCTGCAGGATCCAGTACGAGAGGAAGTAGCATATGTAGAGGGCGTTGATCCAAGCTGATGATAAAACAATACTCAACATTATATACAGGGCTATCAGGAAAGGGTATGGTAAGCCGAAAACACGCTAAAGTACATATCGTTCTAAACATCTTTTGTTCAAGCTGTTTCCCGAAAAGCCTCTTAGTTTTTGAAATAAAGCCTTCTAAAGTTTTCACGAAAAAACGTCATTTGCGCCCCTAATGTTCCGGTCAATCACCCGCGCACAGCTAATTGTGACTGAATGGGTGATCGTAGTAAGTTAGAGTTGTGCTATTTTATTTATAAAAAAAAAAAAACTTTTGTATGGAAACAAAAATTTGCTGGTTTCCCGCTGAAACTTTCAGAACACAATCTTTATGACGAGTACTTTTAGGGATTTTCGGCTTACTATACCCTTTCGTGATAACCCTGTAGATCTGTCGTTCGAAGAGTCGACACTTCTTGAAGATGCCTTGGGAAAAGCGTGTAGAATAAGAGCTACCGAGAGAAGCAACGTTAATATTAAAAATATTGAGATCGGTTACCATGACGGACTGCCAATCAGGTTCCGGGTTCCATTCCCGGCACGGCCAACATCTTTGTGCTTGATTAACTAAATTTGTTGACTGTCGGTCTGGGTGTTAAATATGTATCTATATAAAGTATGTATATGTAGTATATCAGTTGTGTCAGCAACCATAATACGAACTAGAAATGGTCCAGTATGGGGCTAACCAGCCGAGTGTGAAATGTGTCCTAATATTTATTTATAGTTCGGCGAGTGAGGTTTCCAACCGAGGGCATAGAAACTTTGTTTTTTTTTTTTTTATTTTTTTTTATTGAATTTAATTAAAACGGTACTACATGACCAATTACATTAATTAAATATGAATATTAATAGCATACATCTAATTACAATAGTTACATTAGTTTCATTAAATTAATACAATAATAATAACATTACATTAAATTATTTACACATATTTAAGTCAAACCTAAAAATACAAATCTTACTAACATGAGTCACAAATTACATAACAATTGTCAAATTGTTTGTTTCGTTTGAGTTGAGTGGAGGTGTAGTGGTCGGTCTAAGGAACACACCAAACATTATTTTGGAAAGTTTGATGTTTTCTTCTCTTATCTAAACTTGGTTTCAGCTTACAGCGGAAGTACACTAAATATTTCAAATGTTCTTCCATCTTCAATAGATTTCCGCAAAGGAACGCCTGAGTCATGACTGACTGATTTTTTTCAGTCGAAACTCAGTATTGGGCAAAAATCGGGCACTAATAGTTTTAATGTTTGTATAACCGGCTATCACTTACGTTTATTTTGTCGGAATTAGCCCGACATGTTAACTAATAGTTTAGACCAATGTCGTATTTAGAAGAAAGTAGAAAGTAATAGACACCAAACATGTTAGCGCTCGGCTAGCTAATCGCGATCATCGAAGCTAAGCAACGGTCGATACGTACGGTGTTTGGATGGGGGACCATGCACAAAACTGTAGTTTTTACACGCTTTATATTAGCGTCACATGTATGTTTGTATGTTTGTAACCGACTTCTTTGGGCGCGATTTTGACCCACTTTAAACGGCCAGATTTCGTTGAAACTTTGTAGATTTATTGAGGACCGATGACAATACACTAATTTGATAAAATTATTACATTTTTTGTATTTTTGTTTGTATGTTTGTTTGTAACCGACTTCATTGGGCGCGATTTTGACCCACTTAAAATGGCCAGATAAGCGTGTTTTTTAGTTTTTTTAAACTACGAGTACTATTATTTAAGTGCTGTTGTACCTGCTTCATTAATATGGCTGGCTGAGATGAGGGTCTGCGTGTAGTTGATGATAGAGAAGACGACGCAGACCGTCGCTTGCGTGCCGAGCGTCACCAGCGCCAGCCGGCTCAGCGAGCTCGGCCACTGCACGATGTTCAGCTCGGCGTTTATCTGATGGAAACAACACCCACACAATAAATAAAAAGAAAATAACCCTATTTGGGCAGTGTTGTTATAACAGGGGAAAACAAATCAAAATTAAATGCAAATACCATTTATTTTGCCAATTTTTTCAAGTCGTAAAATAAAATGTACGTAAGTAATAATAAAAGAAAGAAAAAATAACCAAATAGATTTCACACACATTTAAAATAATAGTCATACAGTTTTTTTTTATATGCGGTAGTCTACAAGGGCCAATTTATTCTACAAGAGAAAATAAGGAGTAGAAGGTTAGCGTGGTATGGACATGTGATGCGTAGAGAGGAGATGCATGTCACTAGGAGATGTATGGAAATGGTAGTTCAAGGAAGAAGAGCAAGAGGCCGACCGAAAAAGACATGGATGGAGTGTGTGAAGAAAGAAGAAGACATGAAAGAGAAAGGATTGAGTGTGGAGATGACGTCTGATAGAGGAGAGTGGAATAAGAAGATTTGCTGTGCCGACCCCACCTAAATGGATGAAGAAGAAGAAGAGGTACAAGGGCCAATTCAGAATATTTACCATGTCTATATATTTATTATCTGTGGCTACGTAAATAAAATTGTTTTATTTCATTTAATTTCACCTTAGCTAGCCAGCCGAGCTACAAGCGCTAAAATTAGCGTAATACAGCGATATGGTTTCTGTAATATTATTTTTTTACAATTAATGGGCTTACGTTTGATCACAATTCACCTGATGGCAAGCGATATTATGATTTAAGGTGGAGCGCGCTTACCCTGAAGGAACCGGTTCACTCTTGCTAAACCGCCAGATTGTAGCTCTCAGGGAACAGGGAGCTTGGCAAAGGATTTCACTCCACACCTTCGCAGTTCGCACTATTAAGGAGGAGACAAACCGCTTAGTACGCGCCTTTGGAATTGGAACCTTTACGGTATAACGAATATTTCCGCCAAGCCTGGTTTTTTTCCTGACGTACGAGTACCATTCTTGTTCTGTTATTCGTTTCTTTATTAGTACGAGTACCATTCTTGTTTTTTTATTCGTTTCTTTATTAGTACGAGTACCATTCTTGTTCGTAATTCGTTTCTTAGCTGCTTCCAGAAGCGTGCTCCCATTGGCGGCGTCCTTCCGGAAGACGCTTGTCTGTAGATAAATCCCAGTGGTAGCAGCAGGAATGTGTCTCACCTTGTGCACCTGGTTGTAGCAGGCGATGGAGTCCCGCATCTGCGCCGGCGCACCGTACACTGCCACTCCCGACACTACCACCATGAAGCACGACTGGGGAACAATGTTATTTCTACTTAATCAATTTGTGTACGACATTCATTTCGATTCTACTAGTACGATGGTCTTAATAATTATGTGACAAGTTCCAAAAGTTGAAAAAAAAATTTTTTTTTTTTAATTTTGACCTTTCAAGAGAAGGTACAATGCCACAGACAAAGAGACACACACATACACATAAACACGCCAAACTTATAATATCCCGTAGTTTTTGCGTCGGGGGTTAAAAATAAATTTAATATAATTATAGCGGTTTACAAAGTTTTCGTTTCGTCTATCCATTGTTAATAATTTAAATGTGTTTTTTTTTTGTTAATAATTTCACCTTATTATTCTTAAGTAATATACGAGTATAAGTAATTTTTATCATTTGGTTTTAAGTTGTAAATTTGTATATAAATTCAATATTCTATTTAAATTTATTATATTATATCATATATTTAAAAATAGTCTTAGGGATGTTAAGGCATTTATATTTTATTTTATTTATTTTAATAGCGTTTTTCAAGTAATTATTCTTCTTAGCACAAGACGTCGCGTCGTTTCCAAAAATGGCCGCAGCCGTCAGATCAAACTTATTTTGTCTGATGTGTCACCTCCAAAGAAAAAGAGAGAAAGAGTAAGAACAAGATGACATCTTCTTCTTCATCACCTTATCCATCACCCACTTCATGTGGGGTCGGTACAGTATGTAGGTACGCTTCTTCCATACATCTCTGTCATTCGTCATCTCAGTATTCACACCCCTCCTGGTCATATCGTCATTCACACAATCCATCCATACTTTCTTAGGCCGCCCCCTTCCTATCTGCCCGTCCACACTCATTGTTTTCCTTGTGATATGGTCTTTCTCACGTCGCATAATATGACCATACCACGACAACCTATTGCTCATCAGTTTGTCAGTAATAAGTGCTACTTTCAGGCTTCCTCTTGCATACTCATTCCTAATTTTATCCATTCGCGTCACACCACACATTTTTTTTTTGACACATACACACACGGCTGGTTAGCCCCATACTGAACCATTTCTAGCTCGTATTATGGTTGCTAACACAGCTGATATACTACATATACATACATACATATTATATATAAATACATATTTAACACCCAGACCCACAGCCAACAAATTTGGTTAAGCACAAAGATGTTGACCGGGCCGGGAATCGAACCCGGAACCTTCTGATTAGCAGACCGGCATGGTAACCTTTACGCCAACGAGGTCGTCAAATCTTAACATTCGCATTTCCGCTACATGCAATCTTCTTTCAAGAACAAGATGACATATTGGAGTAATTCTACATCACCTGCACGGTCCAGACGACGCGGCGCGTCTCGCTGCGCATGCGTACCGTGCCTTCCGCGGGGAGCTGCAGCTCCGCCACCAGCGGCACCAGCGTCAGCAAGTCTGGGAGGATATATACTGGCTTTACAATTAAAAAACGGCCGGGGAATACCTAGTGCAACAAATTTCCCTTGCAATACAAAGAGGCAATGCGGCAAGCCTGATGGGCACGTTTGGGCGGGTGGCTTAATTTTTATTTTGTTTTTATTATTATTATTTATTTTTTTTTAGTTTCCTAAATTTTCGTCTTTTCTAAGCTTTGTAAATATTCTTAAGTCCTGTAAAATATAATTATTTGTAAATTATGTTTTAGATTAAAAGAAATGTTAATACATTCGAAATATTAATTAACACTAGAAATAAATACATATATGATTAAAAAACACATTTTTATCTTTTATCTCTTTCTTTTTACACATTATAGCTAGGCATGTGAACAACAGGGCGTGTAAACACACGGTTTAGTATATAATATTTAAAAAATAATAATATATTAAAATATATTTTTTGTATTTTAAATTCAAATTCAAAACTTTATTTACAAGTAACAAAGACTCAGTTGTAGTGCTACTACCCTAAAGTGAATGGTCTACGTTAGGCCTTTTTGTATGCAACAGTTTATTATTTACGCGTATTTCCAAAAGTCAGACAACTAAAATCCCATTTTCAATGGTATTCCAGAAATACGCCTGTTTCAGTAAGTTATATACTCGTAAGTATAAGAAAAGTTATTGTCTCAAATTAAATCAAATCAATTGGGCGGTTAATAGTATTACAAATTCGTACAAATGTTTTTTTAGACATACTTAGACCTTTTACATTTAACCCGTTCCAGTTACTCTAAACTAAGCATGATCCACCTATAGCCAGAGAGTCTCTGCAATGCTAAGCTGTTTTGTGTTAAATAATAAAAATGTATAAAGTATCTCACTAATGTTTATAGTATCTCACTAATGTATAAAGTATTTCACTATAGTATAAAGTATCTCACTAATGTATAAAGTATCTCACTAATGTATAATGCATCTGACTAATGTATAAATTATCTCACTAATGTATAAAGCATCTCACTAATTCATAAAGCATCTCACTAATGTATAAAGTATCTCACTAATGTATAAAGTATATCTCACTAATGTATAAAGCATCTCACTAATGTATAAAGTATCTCACTAATGTATAAAGCATCTCTCTAATGTAAAAAGTATCTCACTAATGTATAAAGCATCTCTCTAATGTATAAAGTATCTCACTAATGTATAAAGTATCTCACTAATGTATAAAGCATCTTACTAATGTATTAAGTATCTCACTAATGTATAAAGTATCTCACTAATGTATAAAGCATCTGACTAATGTATAAAGTATCTCACTAATGTATAAAGCATCTCACTAATTTATAAAGTGGAGGTTTGTCCCTTTTTATATGGGGCTTCATTATGTGCGCTGAGTAAAAATGATGGGGGAGTAAGGCCGATAGCAATAGGTAGTGTTTTCCGAAGGTTAACTGCTAAACTTGCTTGCAGAGCTGTAAAAGATGAAATGGCTGCTTATTTACAGCCAATTCAACTAGGTTTTGGTACGCAAACCGGTTGCGAAGCTGCTATTCATGCGACGCGCTCTTTTATTTTAGATCCTAAAAATTCAAAATGTATCGTCCTGAAAATTGATGTGCGAAACGCATTTAATAGTCTAGAGAGAGACAATATATTGACTGAAGCCCGAGAAAAAATTCCAAGCATCTATCCTTTCTTACACCAAATGTATTCCTCCCCAACAAATTTATATTACAGAAATAATCATATATCATCCCAAGTCGGTGCGCAGCAAGGCGACCCCCTTGGCCCTCTCATTTTCAGCCTAGGTATCCATAAAGCCATCTCTGAAATAAAATCTCCTCTGAACTTATGGTACCTAGATGACGGGACCATTGGTGGCTCTCCTGATGAAGTCCTCCAAGATTTGGAAGCACTCCTTCCATGCTTCAAAAAACTTGGTTTAGAGATAAATACGTCTAAATGCGAAATATTTTCATGTACGGATGCGGATATTTCGTATCTCCCTCGTTTTTCTTCCCTCTTGCCGGGCCTAAAACAACTAGCATCAAATACTTTTTATCTTTTAGGCTCCCCTATTTTCACAGAAGCTGTCCCTGATGCCATTTCTGCACGCAAAAAACTACTTTTGTCCGCACTTGACCGTCTTAAAAATCTTTCCGCACATGTCGCGTTAGTTTTACTGCGTTCGTGTTTTGCCGTACCAAAAATAACCTACCTACTGCGAACTTCACCTTCTTGGCTTTGTCGGTGTGAATTAGCAGATTTTGACGACACCTTGAAATCGGCAGTGGAGTCTATACTCAATGTGAGCCTCGACGATGTCCAGTGGACCCAAGCTGCTCTGCCTATTCGATACGGTGGCTTAGGTGTTCGTCGATCTGCTGATTTATGCTTGCCAGCTTTTGTTGCTTCTGCTCATGGAGTTGCAGACCTTGTCACTAACATTCTACACTTAGATGGTGGCAAGGCGAGCATACCTTTCATGGCAGAAGCAATATCAGCTTGGACGACCTTAAATCCAGGTGAAGATCGTCCTAAAGATCCTCAAATCCAGCGGGCATGGGACGATATTGGGGCAAAACGTCTTCAAAAGTGCTTGTTTGAAGGCGCACTTGGGGTGGATTTGGCTAGACTCCGTGCGGTGTCCCAACCAGAATCAGGTGCTTGGCTACACGCCTTACCTTCGCCTCACCTGGGCACTTTATTCGACGACGACTCTATGCGTGTGGCGGTTGCTCTCCGCCTTGGCTGCAAAGTTTGTGAACCACATATTTGCATTTGCGGCTCAATAGTTGAGAGCAACGGTCATCACGCGTTGAGTTGTCGCCGCAGTGCAGGCAGATTTCCGCGCCACCACGCCTTAAATGACATCGTACGGAGGGCTTTAGTTTCGGCTAACGTCCCTAGTATTCTTGAGCCGCCGGGTTTGTCCAGAACAGACGGAAAGAGGCCGGACGGGCTGACCTTGGTGCCATGGAAGAAAGGTAAGTGCTTAGTTTGGGACGCCACTTGCGTCAGCACAGTTGCCGCCAGTCACCTCGGTCGCACCGTCCACTCGCCGGCGGCTGCAGCAGAGGATGCAGCCAATCTGAAGCGCCAAAAGTACGCCACGATGTTGCCTCAGTATCTCTTTGTGCCCGTTGCTTTTGAAACAATGGGTTGTTGGGGAACTGAGGCCAAACTTTTTATATCTGAAATTGGGCGTAGGTTAAAAGAAAAATCAGGCGAATACCGCTCCGGATCGTACCTAGCGCAAAGGCTATCCATAGCCATACAACGCGGCAATGCCACGAGCGTTATGGGTACCTTTCCGTCAGGTTCTATCCGGAGTGGCCTATTAAATTAATTTTATGAGTGTTTCTTTTTTTTTTTTTTATTATTTTTACTAGTTTTTAATCTTTTAAACTGTTTGGTAAATAAATACATTTATTTATAAAGCATCTCACTAATGTATAAAGTATCTCACTAATGTATAAAGTATATCTCACTAATGTATAAAGCATCTCACTAATGTATAAAGCATCTCACTAATGTATGAAGCATCTCACTAATGTATAAAGCATCTCTCTAATGTATAAAGTATCTCACTAATGTATAAAGCATCTGACTAATGTATAAAGCATCTCACTAATGTATAAAACATCTCTCTAATGTATAAAGTATCTCACTAATGTATAAAGTATCTCACTAATGTATAAAGCATCTGACTAATGTATTAAGTATCTCACTAATGTATAAAGCATCTCACTAATTTATAAAGCATCTCACTAATGTATAAAGTATCTCACTAATGTATAAAGTATATCTCACTAATGTATAAAGCATCTCTCTAATGTATAAAGTATCTCACTAATGTATAAAGTATATCTCACTAATGACAGTGATGACGCAGTGTCCGTACACCGCCCAGGGCCGGCTGAGGGCTACCCGGAACCCGTCCCCCTTCCTGTGGAGGGAGACGGGGGCCAGCCCGGCCAGGCGCGCCACTCGGAGGAACAGCGACATGCTGCTACTCACAACACATGCACTGCTGTCCTCCATCACAACATTCAACGGCTCTGAGAATAGAAATAATTAAATCCTACTACTTATATAATGGTATCGTGTAAATATATAATATGTATAATAAATGCTAAAATTTGTATGTGTTTCGTTTAGGCTAGACTTTTTAACCCGAAAACAATTGCGGTTACTGTGGGATTCGCAAATAACTTCAAAATCTATGTTACTCTTTCACGCTCAAGTGGATGGATCAGTTTTGATGAGATTTGAAGGCTATGAAGATAGGTTAGACTTTGGATTAACATATAGGATACTTTTAATCCCGGATTAACCTTTTTGGTCCCGGATTACCGCGGGTAACATCGCGGGGCTCAACTAATTTTAAACAACCAATAAGTCACAGAGATATTACTAAATTTCACTTGTCTTATATATAAAATTTCCGTGTCACAGTGTTTGTTACCGTACTCCTCCGAAACAGCTTGACCGATTTTTTCCAAATTTTATATGCGTATTCAGTAGGTCTGAGAATCGGCTACTGTATATTTGTTTTTTTATATTTTATTAATGTAAAACAACGTTTGCCGGGTCAGCTAGTAATACTATAATACTTACTGAACTTCAAATTGGAATATTTTTTATAACGACAATTACGCGACACTAGCGCTCCTACCTATTTGTAGTGGAACTAATGCCAAAGAAGAGCCGCCTTCACATAAATATGTCATCTTTGTTTACATTCTGTCAGTTTGGACCTTTATTTTCTAGAGCTTGTGATTCTTATCTATAGACAAAGCTGACAGAAACGCTACCAACAGACATATTTTCTTGTTTGGATATAAATATTAGAATAACATTGAGTGTGAGCGACTACATCTTTAAATATGTATCGACTCCATGGTCGTTTTGTTACTTATATATTTATATAGGTTAGTATATCTTACGCCTAGTAAAATAATCGATGCTAAGTAGTACAAGATTCTTATCTATCGAAACTACGATAGCTAATTTATTAATATAATATTTTATTTACATAATAATATTTTCAAGCACTTAATTTAATAAAAACATCAAGTTTTATGCACGTATTTTTTCCAAACAAAAATAATTATTCGTAGTAAAATATTTAAAAACATCGTGGATTATTTGTAATCAAAACTCGATCATATTAAGATGCAATATAATAGACACAATAAATGTAAATAAATGTGTTCTTTCTTTCTTTTAGTTTCCAGTCTGCGTCTTCTCCAAATCAGCAGTTTGTGAACCGATTAGGTTAGGCAGGTCCGAGATAGACGGCATCGGCCGCATCATAGCTTGGAACGTTCCCATAACCATCTGGGTATCTCCGCTTCCACCTGCTTGTCTTTTAGTCACTAGCTTTGTAGGTTCTAGAAAGTTCTCTCGCGGCGCAATCCAATTCTTGTCTAGCAAATTTGTCTCAACCGGAAAATTCTGGATTTTCTGGTCTTCTTTTGTTTTTATCTGATCGTCCGTGAAACTTCTGTTTTCTAAATCTGGCAGCGAAACAGCATTTATTGTTTCGTGATTTTCGAAATTTGAATCAGAGCGTTCCATATTCAAAATCATTTTCAAATTGTCGCTGGTCAGCATTAACTCTTCGATTAGAATGTTCTTCATAACATCGAGACGGTTAAAATTGTTTTGCTTTGAGAAATCAAACTTGTTGATTTGAAAGAATGTGTCAGGGGATGGAACCGCATAAATACAGGTAAACGATGAAATTAGAATTGTGAAATGCATTTTGAGAACCGTGTTAGCAGTAAGGGCGTCAGTATGGGACTTGTTTGAAAATACTTATGGGACACGTTATCTAGGTTTTTGTGTACTCGTACCTTATCTTAGACATGAAGGAAACGTGTAACTTGTGTCACTTTTTTGCGTAGTTCGGGTTGTATTTCTACTTAATGTTCAGTATTGTACTTTTGAAGTGATGACTGCTCAGTCGGGCGAACAGCTGCCTTACGTTCCGAAGTTCGTGGGTTTGATCCCCACCAATGAACTTGAGCTTTGAACACCGTGAGGAAACCATACCATGGTGGTAGGTCAGTTTTCTATTACTTGTTTCTAGTACCCTGTAGGACAAGTCCTGTGTGGGGCACAGTGTCTGCTCCTAATAACCTGATTCTCTTAATAGATAAATATTCAAATTCAATTCAAATTGTTTATTACAAGAAAAAAATGTTACAAATAATTACAAAATATATATAAGAAAACAAATATTATAAAAATGAACAAGAATAATAATTTGATATGGCGTCCAGCACTTACACTGAGAACTAGTCTCGTGCCGTAAGTGCTGTTTTCTTCGGGGTACCTTCATAATATAATTTTCGTAAACTACTTCCATTTAACTTAAATAGAAAGATAAGAAAGCATAATTTTACTATCAATTGACTGACGTCTTATAAATAGTGAAACCTAGGGATGAAAGCACATTATCTAGGCCCGAGGCGGGGTTTGGCCAATAAGTCTTTAACCCGAGGTAAACACTGTGCTTTTCATTACGAATACAAGAAAAGTAAAAAACAAATTAGTAAAGAAATTTATTTTCTTACTTTCTCAACGCGCCATTTCATAAAATCGTCATACGATTTTAGGTACGTATCTTTGTTTTGATTTGGGTGGTAAAAGGTTTTCCACTACCGCTTAAGCATCTTCTCTTATAAAACAGGCGTTGAATTCATATCAGAATCAGAAAAACACATTTTATGGGTACAAATATAAATATAAACAAAAATAAAAAAATAAATGAAGATCGAATTGCCGCTTTCCCGCCATTTTTTTTTGGCTGTGGCTGGCCAACTATTCAGCCATTATTTTTTATTTTCATCATTGCAAAAATGGTAAATATTTTACCCAAATCTAAGTTATTTTAAAGAAATTGTTGTAACTATATTTAAAAAGTAAAATTATATTAAAGTTATTTAAAAAAGATATATTCTTTAATCAATACTTATTTACAATATACGTTATTTCAACACCGTGGCTGTATAGAAAGTAAAACCCTTTTTTTACTGTACTATTTTTTAAATAATTTGACAGCTGTCAGTTGAAAGCGATTCTCCCTGAGTATTACTTTCATCCCGCTCCTCAGGCAACTTCAGACCTACTTTTAGAGTATGAGTAATGAAAATCTCTGAAATGCCGCCAGTTAACCTACTTCGTAAGTACTATGGTCATATGGTGTTTGATCGCACATTCGCATGTTATGAAGGGGAAAGGTCAAGTGCAGTACGAAATGTTTGTGTTGTCGCATCGGATCCGGAATGAAGTGACAGTCTGAGTTGTTGTTTTTGTAAGTTTATTGAGCTTTAAGCTGCGTTTTATTTTGAAAATGTCATTTGAAAAACGACAGTCTTATGCATGGTCCCGTCGATTCGAATTGATTAACCGCATAGTAAGTACTTGTAGTTTCGGAATGCGCCATCAAGAAGTATCGTATCATTGGTGGCATCAGTTTGCTAATACGGTGGATTTGAGTAAGTAACATGAAATAAATATTAAATAAATATTAGGACACATTTTCACACACGGCTGGTTAAACCCATACTGAACCATTTTTAGTTCGTATTATGGTTGCTAACACAACTGAAACATTATATATACATACATACATATTTTGTATAAATACATATTTAACACCCAGACCGATAGCCAACAAATTAAGTTAAGCACAAAAAGGTTGGCCGTGCCGGGAATCGAACCCGGAACCTTCTGATTGGCAGTCTGGCATGGTAACCATTACGCCAACGAGATCGTCGAAATATGGCATTGGTACTATTGCAATAATTACGAGTCTAACGAGTCTTACGAGATAATTGTGTAGAGGCGGTCACGTTGAATGATCCCAACTTTGACGCGCCTTATGGTGTTATTGTTTTAGTTTAGACGATTGTGTTTTGTTTATGTGTGATATGTTATTTTGTTTTTTTAATTATTTTTACAAATAGTGCGAGTACATACAAATCAAATAATGTGATTTACTATTGTTATACAGGTTGCTACGAAGTAAGGTTTGTTGGAAAAGTTTCAATGCAAATTTGTAAAATATGTCCCAGGTCACCCTATTTGATACCTACACCGCTTGTTGACACTAGCTAGTATAAAGTCATTTAGAATTGACTTAATTGTTAAATAATGACAGTTACACACGATATCATATGTGCAACATTCAAATTATAGAGTTATTGTAAGTGCGACTTAATGTGGCTAAAAGGCCCAGAGCCCATGACTAGATCTATAAGGACCATTTTCTTGTACATAATTATTATACTGGTTGTATCTCAGAAACTGTTATATAGTAAGAATGCTAAAACTTTCACAAGATATGTATTTCCCGTGCCGTATATAAAAAAATACTAAATGTTAAAAATTTATGGGGTGGTCCCTATACAATAAACGTGTATTTTTGCTATATCAATAGCTAATAGACACTCAAAAATTACACAGAATAAAATGATATCTCTTAAATAAAATTAATATTTAAGGTGGGCAACCATACAATAAACGCAATTTTGAGCATTTTTTTAATCCATATTTATAACGATTTTATGAATTGCTAAAGCCACTAGCTCTTACACTATAATGTATGTTAATCATTAGCCCTTTTATGTGTTTTGAAACTATTTTTCTACTAGTATTTACACACAAATTTAGATTATAAAGTATTTTGTTTAAGTTGAAATTTATTTGGTATTCACTTTGCTTTCTTAATAGACTTCTAGAATTTATAATAAACTAGTTGCGCCCCGCGGTGATACCCGCGTTAATCCGGTCAAAACGATTTAATCCGCCATAAAAAACAGTCTATGTGTTAATCCAAGGTCTAACCTATATTCATAGTAATTTTCATTAAAATCGGTCCAGCCGTTAGAGCATGAAGGAGTAACATAGATTTTAAAGTTATCTGCGCATCCCACAGGAACCATAATAGTTTTCGGGATAAAAGCAGCCTATGTGTTAATCCAAGGTGTAACCTATCTTCACACCAAATTAAAAAAAAATCAGATCAGCCGTTTGAGCGTGAAGAATTAACAAACACACACATTCCGCATTATTATTTTAGTGGGATTTCTCTCTACAAATGTCAGTTGAACAACGATGAATATAATGAACTACTTTAACCCGCACAGAAGTTATAAATTTACGCTGGACACGAAATCATTCTATGCATAGCAAATAATAGGTAAGTCTAAATAGTACCTGTTCATTGAAAGAAAGGAAGAAACATTTATTTTGTGACACGAACAACAAAGAAAATTAATACTCAAGAAACATAAAAGAAAACATTTACGTGGCACAAAAAAATAGCATATTGTGTAATCTTAGTGTCTATTAACCGACGGCATAGCTTAGCAACGCAGTAGTATATCAGAAATACTCGTACAACTTCACTAAACATATTTAAAAGTAAGTTGAACTGCGAAGCTCTGGAACTCTCTTTATGAGTCTCTTTTTCCCGAGATGTACAATTTGGGGGTCTTCAAATCTAGAGTAAATAGATTCCTTCTAGGCAAGCGTGATACATCTTAGACCACAGTTAAGCTTAACATCAGGCAAGCTGCGGTCAAACGTAAGCCTATTCATCAATAAAAAATATATATATATTTTAATATTAAACACTATAATAGTGTTCGAGAAATTCTCAATGACAAATTAATTAATAATTGATATACATAAAAGAATTGTGAAATAACTTGTAAATCTGTATTTACCAATATAAACTAAACAAAAAAATGACTTAGTACTAATAGTTGTTAAACCAATTCAGAGGCCTTCGGGCGATTTGAAAGCTATTGACACCAGAGCTTTGCCTCTTAGCTCATACGAAGAAGAAAAGCACCGCCTTGCCCCCTTGTGACTGTATTTTTTAAACGTAATAAATAAATGTTTATTTTAATCTTCTAATATATAAAATGTCCATGTCACAATGTTAGTTGCCGTACTACTCCGAAACGGCTTGACCGATTTTTACCAAATTTTATATGCGTATTTAGTAGGTCTGAGAATCGGCTACTATCTATTTTCCATACCCCTAAGTGTGTTAAGGGTTGTTCATCCTTTTTTTTTAAATAATTAATAGAAATATTTGATAAGGCAAAACAAAGTTTGTCGGGTCAGCTAGTTATTTATTATATTATACAACAAAACAAAAACGTATTATTCATATCGTATCACTCTTATATGTATGTATCTCACAATTTCTTTATGTATCTATATTGTCGTTTCTAGTGTACCTAACATCATCTCTTTATGTATGGTAGATAGATAGATAATAATTTATTGGACACAAATTTAATCTAAAACTAAAGATAAAATAAAAACTAAGACCAAAAAATAGTGTGCCACAATTGGCGGCCTTATCACGTAAAGCGATCTCTTCCAGGCAACCTTTGGATGGAAAGGAGTTAATAAAGACTAAAAATGGTCGTAGTGAACAATAAAATAATAAATAGTATGGTAGTACCAGTTAGGCGACCTCTGTTATAAGGATAAACAGTATTTTAATATTTTTCCTTATAACTTATGTATAACATTATTTATTATACGCGCTGTGGAACGGAGTGTATTAGGAGTGAAGTTATCCGACCGGATCAGAACTCCACACTTCGGTCCCAAACAAAGATAGTAGACGTGGCTCGGAAAGCCGGAATGCTTTTTTTTTTTACTCTGAATAGGTCAGCGCTTGACCACAATTCACCTGATGGTAAGTGATATTGAGGTCTACGGTGGATCGCGCTTACCTAGAAGGAACCGGTCCACTGTCGCCTTGAAAATCGTTAGATTATAGTCATTTGGGAACAGGGAATTCGGCAAGGAATTCCAAAGTTTGGCGGTTCGGACAACAAAGGTGGAGGCAAAACGCTTTGTGCGTGCCTTGGGCACCTCAACCGTAAACCGATGCCGCATTGGCGTTTCCCTGCTCGTCCGATAGTGGAAGGGGGCGGGGGGAATTACTTCATGTAATTCAGTCGCACACTCGCCGAAATGCAACCGATAGAAGAACCGATGAAGTTGGACTGGGCCAGACACGTCACCCGCATGCCGGATACATTTTGGGCAAAAACCACCACCGAATGGAGCCCACCAAATAGACGGCGTCCCGACCGGCACAAGAAGAGATGGCGGTACGACCTCGACACACACAACCCACACTGGAAGACCGGTGCCCAGGACAGACAAAAGTGGAGGGACGGTAGGGAGACCTTTGCCCTGCAGTGGGCTGATTTATAGACTTAGATAGATAGATAACATTATAAGAATTTATATCTTCTTCTTATATATAAAATTTCCGTGTCACAGTGTTTGTTACCGTACTCCTCCGAAACGGCTTGACCGATTTTTTCCAAATTTTATATGCGTATTCAGTGGGTCTGAGAATCGGCTACTGTATATTTAGAAATAATTATTAAGGCAAAACAACGTTTGCCGGGTCAGCTAGTATTACGTAAAAAAAGAGTCCTGGTGACTCTTTTTTACAAGGGGCAAGACGGCGGCGGCGACGGGGCCACGTCTTTTTCTTATTCTTCGGATGGGCTAAGTGGCCAAACTCTGGTGTCGAGAGCTTTCAAGCCGCCCGAAGGCTTGTACTAATCCAAGCCGATCTGTCAAGGATAAACATTATTTTATTGTTTTTTCCTTAACAGAGATTTTAAATCCAACCAAACCAGTTCTAGTCAGTGTGGCGCATTCCCAGGTCTGAGGTAGTCACTGGTTTAGCATAACAATATATTAAGGCGATACAGGTCAAGATCTTACAGTTTTTTCGCTATAAATTGTACACGGTAAAAATATCGAAAAAATCGAAGATGTCGCAAAAATAGCATATAAAGAACCACTCTAAGAATATGTATACTTATTTTGGTACCAATCAGGCTTATGAATTAGAGATAAAAGTAGTTTAAAAAATCTAAAATTATTTTTTTTTACCTTTTTTTTCATATTAATAATATTAAATTTTTTTCTGTATACGATTTATAGCGAAACAACTGTAAAATCAAGATTTTACCCTTGTCTTAGCCTTAACCTGTATTGCTGCATATTTTATAAATAAAGAAGTAGTTGTTCTACAAAAACGTGTTCCGCTGCAAGTAAGTCTTAGTCTGAGTTTATTTGCGTCGCCAGAAACATGATTCGAGTAAAATTTTTAGTGATTTTGATTTGGTCAGTTATTCTATGTGCAAGTAAGGAATTACCGCAATGTGAGGAAAACCAATTCCGTTGTGACGATGGGAGCTGCATCAGGAAAGAGTTAAAATGTGACGGCGCCATCACTTGTGCGGATGGATCGGATGAGGTCGAGGAGCTGTGCCATACTGACAACACACGCCTGTGTATCTTACCCGAGTTCCCGACTCACGGCTCGTACAGCGCGGCCGGTATCCCTCACGCACACCCTCAACAAGCATTGGAATCCGTCGTCTTGAACTACTCCTGCCATTCCGGGTACAAACTTGTCGGAGCTCCATTGGCATATTGCGTCAGAGGAATTTGGTCAGACGCTCCCGAGTGCATCCCGCAGTGTCGCCTCAGCAAGCACCCGAGCGTGGAGTACCTGTGCCTGTCCACGAGCTCCGACTCGCCGGGAGCGAGAGAGTGCGAGGACACGGTGGAGGACGGAGTGACAGTGAGAGCGAGGTGTCGCGAGCCCAACTACTACCACCCCGGGGTTCTCGCCGACATGCACTGTGTGGGCGGCGAGTGGGACCGCGTCAACACGTGCTCCCCTCAGTGCGGCTTGGTATCGTCTCCAAGCGATCAACTTATCCTAAACGGCCGGACCGATACTCGCAGTGAGCTGCCCTGGCACGCCGGCGTGTACCTCAAAACCAATAACCCCTACTTGCAAATCTGCGGCGGTTCGCTGGTAACCTCTACCGTGATCGTATCGGCGGCTCACTGCTTCTGGAGCGAAACGGAAGGGAAGCTGCCGGCTTCTAACTTCGCCGTGGCCGTGGGCAAGCTGTACCGGCCGTGGAACAATCCGCGCGATGAGGACGCACAGAAGTCGGACGTTGCGGATATAAAGATGCCGGTGCGGTTCCAGGGCGCCGCGGCCAACTTCCAGGACGATATAGCGCTGGTGACGGTGAAGACAGCATTCGAGTTCCGCACGCACGTGAGGCCGGTGTGCGTGGACTTTGACTCCACGTTCAGTAGGCGGCAGCTGGCGGCGGGGTCGCCGGGCACGGTGGCCGGCTGGGGGCTCACGGCGCCGGACGGCGAGCCCGCCCCCGCGCTGCGAGCCCTGCAGCTACCGGTCGTTGACGACGAGACCTGCATCTCTCACTCACCGCCAGGGTTCAGGGAGTACATCACCAGCGACAAGTTCTGCGCTGGAGACGTCAACAATGGTTAGTCGGAGAACTGTTTTAATCTTACACTTGTACAGCTAGGCAGTTTTTTTTTAACCAGCAGGGTGCGTAACCACGCGAGTCAGCGAAACTCTTACCTAAGGTGGAGCGTGTCTAGACTGGAATTACTCTCTCCCTCTCCATTATAACTGTTTTTTTTATTATGAGTGTCTTCTGATATCTGCCATGATCAGATGAAGAGAAACATGGTTGAACGTCTTGAAGCTTGCGTCTGTATTTTTAGATTTTAAATTGTATCAGCATTGCCATCAATTAGTCAACATTGCCTCTCTTTCTGTCCAGGCACGGCGAAGGCGGTGTGCAAGGGAGATAGCGGCGGCGGGTTAGCGTTCCCGGAGCGCGAGCGCGGTTCTATCCGATACTACCTGCGAGGTGTAGTCTCCACGGCGCCGACCAACCAACATCAGTGCCATGACGTGTACACCCTCTTCTTCACGCACATCTCCAAACATGAGGAGTTCATTAAACGGTATCTGTGATTAGCTACACATCTGTTTCATCACGACAAGCTGCGACTTAGATACTCCGAGGTTAAAAGTAGTCTATGCGTAGCGTCTAAACTATGCCTGTACCTAATTTTATCGAACACAGTTTAGGCTTTTGAGCATGAAAAAGTATCAAACATACACACGCACACACACACACACTCGGAGTCTATAGCATTTACGTATTTACCTTTATTGTAGTTTATGTAAACCGCATTCAACTAAGTTCAAAAGTTTTGAACTAGTGCTTGAAGTAAACTTTGAATGGAGTATAACTTCTTTTTCCTTTTAATGAAACAACTTTTTGACAATTATATGTAATCGATGTGAAAAAGACAAATAAAAAATGTAGTGAAAAATTACAAAAATTGTTTCTTTGGTTTCTGTTCCTCTTATTTCATCCCTCCCATAATCTTTATTTTGGGAAAATATTTTAATGCACTGACACTCGATTAATACTGTCTAATTATATGTATTGATTATTTTGTCAGAAAAACAGGCTAGCATACATACAGAATATTCATTCTGTCTATATGCTAGCCTGTTTTTCTGACATATATCACAATAAATAATATTGTATACTACTGTCGCGTCGCCCCGCACAGTAATTATTTTATTATTAAATAAATAAATTACTAAGGTTAACACCAATTACAATACTCAATCAACTTAAAACATATACGTTAGTCGAACAAGAATAATTGAAAAAAAAAAACAAAAGTGTCAAGTAACTACATAATAAAAATTATATAATAATAGTCAGCATTAATCAAAATAAGCAAGTCTTATAAACAAGTCATAAAAGAAGACTCCACATACTCTACCTTCTGACAATATTGCAAACAGAGCACAAATAACTCTGCCCATCCATCGGAAAATACGTGAACGCAAGGGTTTTGATCCACGATGGAGCTAAGAGCAGATATGACTCACGGAATGGGAAGTCCTGAGTCAAATCCAAAATTGTTAAGTAATTGTTTTATCTAACACCTTTGATGGTACAATTCATGATCAATCTGAAGAGCGTCAGTCGACGAAGAGACACCGTTACAGAGTTGAAGTTCCAAACTTTCGTACAAAACGCTTTGCGTCGACTTTTATTGTTAGGACTGCGAAACTTTGGAACTCACTACCTGAGTCTCTGTTTCCTGAGAGGTATCATCCGGGGGCCTTCAAAAGTAGAGTTAATAGGTATCTTCTAGGTAAGCGTGCCACACCGTAGACTGCAGTGCAGCTTAACATCAGGCTAACTGTAGTCAAACGCTAACCTATCATGGATAAAAAAAAAAACATTTACTAGCTTCGGGGTTGAAGTGTCTGGCGCTTGTCTAGGGAGTCTGAACCAGCACTGATACCTGGAAGAGAACTGTAGCTGGTGATATGATGTGTCTGAGTGGACGTGTGTCTTCCAGGAGTGGAGCCGGGGAAGGTGGAGTGTCCGGAGCTGGTACAGACTCGCCCCGCTTCCTGCTTCGTGGAGGGTGCGCATGCGCTCATACTCAGGGTACGTGTACAAAGTCCTTCACCCGCGATAGTACGAAGACGATATATATAACTTCAGGGTGCGAGGACATTTGTACCTTTTGAGTAGACCAAAAAAAGCAAGTGTGTGTCGGTGGAGAAACATCTTTCTTTAAATCTGGCTACCCCTGGTTCAATACCGGTCCTACACCAATTTTCTTTTTTTTACTCTGAATAGGTCAGCGCTTGACCACAATCATAATCTTATCAAGCACACATGACATAATATTGTCAAGCACCAGCATACCTATAAATTCTATTTAAAACAATATGATAGACCTTTAAATATTGTTTTACAACAATATGCGTCTCACGTTTCAGGTGTCATGTTACTGCGGACTAGCACCACTCAGGATCGAGTCCCGGAGCAATGGTTTCTCGGTGTCTATATCCAAAGCTATGTGCATATATAGCTACATTCTGGTCACCATACTAGGTAAGTACAACTACACTGAACGTATCAGCATTGCTATTTAATGCCTCGTTGACGTAATGGTTACCATGCCGGACTGCCAATCAGAAGGTTCCGGATTCGAATCCCGGGACGGGCACAACTTTGTGCTTAACTAAATTTGTTGGCTGTGGGTCTGGGTGTTAAATATGTATCTATATAAAATATGTATGTAATACAACCAACACAAACTAGAAATGATTCAGTATGGGGTTAACCAACCGTGTATGATACACATCACACACGGTTGGTTTTAACCAAAAAGTTTTAATGCGGTGATCTAGCCAATGAACTATTATTGTTGTCAAGAGGCGGTATTTTCCTATTAGGAGGAAATACGGCTCTATTCTGAGTCTGAGCTACGAGTATATGTGTCATATTTAAAATATAAATTTATCTTTATCTTTAATTAATAATGGCTTTGACATTATGTTTGTAACTAACTTTATTTAAGGCTTTGTGTTTGTTTTTTTGTTATTTCATTATACTTATATATTTGTGTTGTTTAAACGAAGTAATTGTGATGGACTTTTAAGCTTAGCATTATTATTCTTACCTACTTATGTCTATATATCATAGCTGTTTGTCCGTCCAATAAAAATAAAATATTTTTTTTCAATATTCATTGTGGTTGTATATTCAAGTGTTGTGATTGTATATTCATATGTTTTGACTGTATATTTATATGTTTTGACTGTATATTCATATGTTTTGACTGTATATTCATATATTTCGATTATAATATTCCAGTGCTATGTGCAGTGCTGGGCCTGGCGGGGGAGCTGATAGCAGGCGAGGAGTCTGCCCGCATGACGTCACGGATGTCGCAAGTGGTGTCGTCGTGTGACGGCCTCGTGGTGGTGGTGACAGCGGGCGCGGGGGTGTACGGCGCGCCGGGGAGGATGAAGAACATGCTGGCCTTCATGGGGAGCGTTGCTATGGTAACCGATATGTTACCTCATCATCATCATCATCCACAGCCGGTTCTCTCCCACTGCTGGGAATTAGTCTCTATTTTAACATGCCGGTCCTGTGCCAATCGTGTTCAGATTCGACCTGCGACAAATATGATGTCGTCGACCCATCTTGCCGGTGGACGACCGACGCTCGTCTTCCTAATCTTGGCTACCATTCAGTCACAGGCTTACTGGTCCTTAGACGGAATAATAATTGTGGTAAAAATTACTTGAGGTAAAAAATGGGTCTTTTTATCGCCATCGCCATTACAATCACCATCGCCATCGCCATCCCTGAGCACATCGCAATCGCTTAGCTGAGTAGAAACCAACGTGTGACATTTATGTGTTACATTTTTGTAATTCGGTATTTGTATATCCCATTTCGGTTCCAGGTGGATTGCAGCATAGGCACCAAGTACTGCAAGTCTACAGAGCGCAAGCTTTGCACACTACTGCTGTGCATACTAGTCTTCTTCTCTGCGCTGCTGGCTGACGATTTGTGTTACTACGTCATGGAGGGCAAGAGAAATGGCAGGCAATGTGAGTACATAGATAGTCTCATGCAAAAGCTTGTGTGTAAGTGTATATGTTTGTTACTTCTTCACGCTCAAACGGCTGAAACGATGAAACTTTATATGGATATAGTTTAGACCTTGGATTCACACATAGACAGACTATTTATCCCGGGTTAACGGCTAATAAAAACTTTATTATTTATCACTAATATTAAAAATTACATGAAAAAAAGACACACGATAAAAAAAACCTTACAAATAGTAGATTAAATTTAAGTCAGTGTCCGCGGGTAAGATGCCTAAAATGCTGGTGGCATTACCTCGCTGGATCGCCAAGCTTATACGTTGGCCGAGGTAAGTACCAGCTCTTGGGTCATTTGTTCTGTACACTAGCCGTTTGGACAGATTAATAAATAACTTACGAGCGTTGGGGCCCCATGGTCCCAGATTTTCAACCCCAAAAGGCGAAAATACGTATCCATCGCTTATTCCGCCTTTTAAGGTTCTCAGCGGTTCCGATGGCGGAAGACGGTGGTACAAAATGGCGGATTACCTGTGTATCTTCTCACATATAGAGCTTGACTAATCTTATATATAAAATTTCCATGTCACAGTGTTTGTTACCGTACTCCTCCGAAACGGCTTGACCGATTTTTTCCAAATTTTATATGCGTATTCAGTAGGTCTGAGAATCGGCTACTGTATATTTAGTTTTTTTTTTTATTAAGGCAAAACAACGTTTGCCGGGTCAGCTAGTTTAATTATAAACACAATTATAAAATTCAAATGCAAGAAGGCCGTTACCACAAATGTAATGTTGGGTAAATGTTTAATTAAATATTGTTTATATATGTTTGAATCCCTCCTGCCTCAGATAGGGGAGGCCTGGCAACGCGTTGGCCATAATGTCGCCAAGTCCCTTGTTGCAGGGAACGTGTTTGTGAACTACCTGGCCTTCTACTTGCTGTGGTTCGTGGTGATGACCCTGGAGCTGCAGTTCACGGTCACAGCGCTCGCGGTGCGCGCGCGCTTCCTCGCGCTTAACGATGCTCTCGCGCTTACCACCAGCCGCCTCTCCGTATCTTGTTAGTATGTAGTACTTACATATAAAACTGTGCAGGTACCTGCTGCAATAAAACAAAAAAAAACAAATCAACATACGTTTATTTGGCATAGGTTACAAAAATTTACACCAGAATAGGAATCCAAAGTTCCAAAGTAGTTTTAAGAAACTGTGTGTATGGGAACCAATGGCGTCTCCCAAATTTTATCAATGGTATGTTTACACTTATGCCGAAGTAATATAAAAACCATTTTTTAGACGTAGGTCACGTGACACAAAACGCCTAGAAATGCGTTGTATGAAAATTTATTTTTTAGTTAAACTACTTATTTGACCAGCAAAGCGTATAGTCACACATATAAGCGACACGTAGTCTAAGGTGGAACATACCTAGAATCAAATAACTGGCTCACAAGGAGATTCAGAGTGGTTGTTAGCCAGGTGACCACTATAACATGCCCTTCCACAATGTTTACCAAACGATATTTTCGCCTCAAAACTAATATAGACAAAATAGATGCTTATTTTGATAGTGTTTGTTGGTGAAGCAACCATAATCCCCATAAACGTGTATTGTTACTCAGTTCGGGTTTGGTGGCAGCTCAAACATGCAGCAATATTTAGTCAGTAAGTTAGTCTAGTTCCTACTTATTAATATTGTAAAATCCTTGTTTAAATAAAGTTATTTTTATGTTATGTTTATGTTTATAATATTTCCTTCACCGAAAGCTCGAACTCATTGGCGGGGATCGAACCAACTACCTCGGGACGTAAAACAACCGTACGCCCGACTAAACTGTCAATGCTTCGAAAAATAAACATAATGGTAAGGTACGTACGGAATAGTCGTCTCGTACACGCCTGTTGTAAGAGTCTTAAACTTACTCTTATACTAACTCCTACGCATCTGATTCCAGTGGAAGAGAGTCCACCGACACTGAGCATGGACGCAGTCCACGTAGCTCCCGCGAGGGTGAGGGTCAGAGGAAGCCGGCGCGGTAACGACAACTCCCTGGTGGACTGGTCTGTGACGGGGGAACAGCCCGTCGTGATCACAAAACTAGGTCACTCTTCTTCTTCTTCTTTACTTAATTTCTACTTGAGGCTTTGGGTTTCTCACTTCCTTTTTTTGAGTGGCCGTTGCAACACGGATTCCGTATATCTCTGTCACTCATTTTAGCTGTGCTTTCCTATTCACGTCATCATTTACACAATCCATTCATAACTTCTTTGCGAGTATTCACTCGCAAAGAAGTTATTCATGCACCTTTTTAGTTACGTGGCCTTTTCGCGTCACTTATTTAGTTAATTATTGTTTACATTATTCCATCAGTAGTTTCGACGACCTCGTTGGCGTAATGGTTACCATGGCCGGACTGCCAATCAGAAGGTTCCGGGTTCGATTCCCGGCGCAGCCAACATCTTTATGCTGAACTAAATTTGTTGGCTGTCGGTCTGGATGTTAAATATGTATCATATATAATATGTATGTATGTATAATGTAGTATATCAGTTGTGTTAGCAACCATAATACGAACTAGAAATGGTTCAGTATAAGGTTAACTAGCCGAGTGTGAAATGTGTAAAAAAAAGTATCCTAGGATAATAATATGGTTATTCCGAAACTAACCAGAAAGTAGAGTGCCCAGCATTCTGGCAGCAATACCTCGTTAGATGTTAAAAAGGTTCTTGCTTATGTTGAATACACAGTGTATAATTATCCAGGTCACGGCAGCGCTGCCCAGGAAGTGTCTCCAAGCGAAGCAGTCCGCCGTGTGGCCTCTCTCCATGGCAGGCTGTGTGAGGTGGTACGCTCTGTGGACTCCAGCTATGGCCTCCCTCTCGTCGTGGTGCTCGTGTCCATATTGATGCACCTCATTGTTGCTACTTACTATTTTATTATGGACATCAGTAAGTTTCAATAATAACGGAAAATATATAACATCGCTCATTTGGTGCAACAACGTCGGAATTACATTGTTTGTCGAATATGTTTTGTTATGTCATAATGTTCGAAAAGTCTATTTCCACCAGGAGAAGCATCGACCGAATTGTTATTTTATTGATATGCCGCTGCATATCAATAAACATTATGCAGCGGCATATCAATAAAATAACAATTCGGTCGATGCTTCTCCTGGTGGAAATAGAAGTCTATTTCCACCAGGAGAAGCATTAAGTAAGTATTGTTAAGTATTCCACAAATGTCGTTAAGTATTCCACCAATGTCGCTCATTTGGTGCAACAATGGTGTCACTATCCATAAAAAGTTTTTAACTGGGCTTTTTTTTAACTGGCCGTCCCGACCTTGTAGCGTCAGAAATGGCGCCCTTTCATTCAATTCACAAACGACACTCGCGCTATCTCGCTAGATGGCGCGAGTGTCCTTATTTTAAGTAGTTGGTTAGTACTTGGCCACAGTTTATTAATTTTGAGGGTAGTAGCTAGGCCAATCGAGCACTAGAAAATGTTTAAGCACCATACATGGCTTCTTCACTATGTGTTCCTGCACTAAAAGCTGAAGTTCTTTGGCGGGAACCAATGAAAATGTTTGGTGAACGTTAGCAGAGGCCTGAACGCAGGTTTTTTCATTTGCTCCAGTTACATCGAGAGACCAAGTGCATCACATGCTGCTGCAGTTCCTGTGGGGCCTCACGCACATGCTGCGCTTGCTGTTGATGGTGGAACCCTGCCATTATACTGTAGCTGAGGTATATTTTTAGTATAGTTTTATTCGAAATTCTGGAAATCGTCCAATGGTACAGCACTCTACCCTAAGCATAAGCAGCCCACTATATGTTCCCACTGCTGGGATTCGGGGCCTTCTCTCACAAGGAGAGAAATATAGGCCATAATCCACCACGCTGGTCAAGTGCGGGTTGGCGGATGACACATGTTTTCGGATATTGTGGCCCTCAAACGTGTCGGTTTTATCACAATGTTTTCCTTCACCGTAAAGCGAGTGCAAATCCACACATAACTTGAAAAACAAGTCATTGATGTAGGGCCAGGATCAAACCAGGGGCCGTCTGATTGAAAAGCAGGCGTTTTTACCACCGAGCCACACTCGCTTTTTTAGTGCTCAGTACCAAAAGGGACTCCGCTCGTCCGTTTGTGGCTAGGCTATTCTTCATGAACCGTGATAGCTACGAGTATAATATAGCAATTATAGTAATAAGTAATTAATTTGGTAATAAATAAGTAAATATTTTTTTTGTTCTCTTTTGTAATTTGTACGCATAGTTATCTTTTTGTAATAAATATTCTTTATTTTTATTATTCTTTAATTTTAAGTAGTCTTAACCATGCCCTATTTGTTATAAGTGCACTTTTTTTGTTCAACATTAATAAAATTGTGTTGCTACTATAGACATCTGAATTTGAATTTATCTTGCCGGCGCCGAACGTTTTAGTAAATCCAGTAGGTATGAGCTGTACCCTTCAGGACTGGAACCCTGATATCTTTGTTACTGGCAGGGTCGTCGCACGCGTGGCCTGGTGTGCCGGCTGATGAGCAGCGCGAGTGAGCGACCAGCGCTCGGCAGCCTGTTCTCGCGAGTGGAGCTGTTCTCTCGGCAGCTGGCGCTGCAGTCGGTGTGCTACACGCCGCTCGGGATGTGCCGCTTGGACCGCCCGCTCCTTGTGTCTGTAAGTACCCGGTTATAAACATTTATAGGCTTCCCTACTCAAAAGGTAAGAGGTTCTTAATAAGATCAGGGAGCTTATAAGTTAAGGGAGAAATAGTGTTAAGGCTTTACGAGCGTCATACAAAATCTTCTCAAATTTTTGCAATAAGATGCCATTTGCACTAAGATTTTTACATAGACTTAAAATGGTCTAATTGGGGCTCGAAATAGGTAATATTATTATTATTTTGCATTTGTATGTATTATTCGCAAAACAGATATATCAGCGTGATTTTTTCCAGCAAAATACACATGTATGAGTGCAGTGCAACAACTTAGCTGTTCAGTTGACAGTGTCGCTAGTGAAGATTTGTTGCTACCTAAGAGTGCTGTCGAACTTCTCACTATAAATACTAGAGATGATGCCCATATAAGTACAATAAAGCGTGACGCGTTGCCTTAACTATCGATGAAACCTAGATGGCGCTGCAAATCGAGCTTCCAGCTTAGCTGTCAACAAATTCCGCAACGCGCTTCAGTCGCATAGCGATATAATGATAGTAGATTGCTTGACCCGAGTGAAGAAGATTTTATACATAATTATGTAAGAAACAAATCATAGAATAATCGTATAATTTGTTTCAGGTGATCGGCGCAGTAACAACGTATCTAGTCATTTTAATACAACTCGAAACATAATACGAGTATAATAAATATATTATATAACCAATAATGTAGATATTTATATATGAATAAAAAAAAACCCACACACACACTCCAAACTTTTGAATAAGTAATACTTTATGACAATCAGGTATCAGAATATTAGAGATGATTGCTGATTCCCATACAATAAAGCGTGGCGCGGAAGTTTGCCATAATTACCGATGAAACCTAGATGGCGCTGCAAATCGAGCGTGCAGCCTAGCTGCTGCCAAATTCCGCAACGCGCTGCAGTCGCATAGTGATTGAACGATAGTAGAATGCGTGACCCCACTGGAATCGTTTTAAGAAAATACAAATAGATGGCGCAACGGGTATCATTCGATATACGTTGTACGATTTTCAACAATAGGTTGATCGTCTATTAAAAAACTTAGATAATATGAGTTCAAACGCCAAACGTAGTCGGTTAAGTTTAACGTAGTCGCTTTGCATGGAAGAGGGGTTAAATCAGAACCGATGTTCACTGTAGGTACAGGCTATAAATTGAGGGAGCAAGCTGTATAACATAAAACTAGAGTTAGACATACGCGATGTAATCCCATGTGGAGAAGCAGTGGAGATTTTATCAGTGAGACAAGCTCAAGTCAGATAATTTATTTACACTATTATTTTGTTAACTACTTATGCACTTACATGTAGTGCCTGAAGCTCGGCTAGCTAAGGTGATCTGACGCGATCATCGAAGTATAGCAACGGTAGTTGTATGCTTGGATGGGTGACCATGCACAAAATTGTCATTTTTCAAGTGGTGCGCTTATTTGGGCGCTACCGTGGGTCGGGAGACACGTTAAATTGTAGGTACCAGCGTAAGTCTTAGTGGCAGTCGTTAAGCCAAGTCGGAGGCCTTTGGGCGGCATAAGAACTCTAGACACCAGAGTTTGGCCACTTAGCTCATATAAAGAAGAATTCAGTTACATACTACTAACCTTTGGCGATGACCAGGGCCAAATCTTGAATTTACAGTTTTTTCGTTATATGTGTTATATTATTAATATGAAAAAAAGTAGTTAATTTCTTGATTTTGTACTTTTTAAACCAATTTTATATCTAATTTATGAGCCTCATTGGTACCATGGTGGTAAATAAGTATAAATATTCTTAGAGTGGTTCTTTAGACGGTCTTTGCAATTTTTGGATATTTTTTAGCGTTCATGACATATATCGAGAAAGCTAGCTATTCCGTGGTGCTACCCCTTTTAATTTGGGATAAAAAGTTCTGTGTGTGTTTATCCAAAGTCAAAACTATATTCTCACCAAGTTTCATCGGAATCGCTTTAGCCATTTGGGCGGGAAGAAGTAGCAATCATATTTATACACACACACACACACACACACACACACACACAAACATTCGTATTTATAATATCAGTTGAAAATAGGATTGTAGTAAAAAACTATAAGTAGGATACAGATTGAGCGTACAATTTTTGACGCGTTAAGAACAATATTATAATTAGTTGTTCTACAAAGAGTAGTCGCTTTTGTGACGACACAACAATATTGTTTCCAGCATCGGTTCGTAAGATAACTAAAAGTCTAAATAAACTTCCCACCTTGTAGTAAAAACCAACATAACGTCTTTCTCTACTCGATACCTTATACACTGTGAGTGAACTCGCTACAGCGCCTGATGAAAATCTAATAGCAAAGTTGCGCGGGTACGTTTTGCACCTCCCGTGAAGTTTTAATGCATGCCACACAAATGCGAATGCGTTGCTTTGCTTGGCGCTTTCTCTTAAAGATATGCCATGATAAGAAATTATTTATAAAATAGGTTTTTTTAGTGACGACTTAAGATCGTTCGCTATACTCATGACCAGCTTAGATGCCCCGTTAAAGCAAGAACTCAAATATTTTATGGTAGTATTTTCTGTATGGGTGTAAAAATCTTCAATAACTTGCCTCTGTCAATTGAGAGACCAATTCTTTGTTTGCTTTTAAGATAAAATTAAAATCTTTCCTTGTTCAAAAATGTTATTATAGCATAATAGAGCTATTAGAAGGTAAATGATTGGAATATTGTTAAGACTGCTTATTGGATTATTTTATTATTGGATTTTTAGTAAGAACAGTTTATTGTATTTATTTATGTACCATACAATGTAATGACCGCATGTAAATTAGAATAAGTTTGAGGGTAAAATGAATGACGCGGTATCGAACCAGGGTCCGTAAGATTCTGGTCGGGCAGAGCAGCGGCAATGCGCGAAGCGGTCCTGCATCCCTGCCCCCGTCGTGAGATGGGACACCGTGAGGTTTTAGTCGGTAGTGACGGCCCTTCTGGCCCTCGAGCCCGACATACCCCGCCCGCCTCCCCCAGGCTTGTAGCGGGAGATGCGTAAATGCATTTCCTCACGGAAAAAAATACAGAGCAAACCTTTCCTTACCAAGCCACATTTGCTTTAAGGAGTCGAAGTAAGAAAATATATCTGAGTGCAAGAGTTTATGTGAAGCTATGTAATAGTATAGATTCATAAGAAGGGTCGGTTTCTTTGAGCATTACGAGAATACCTATGAGTGGAATATTTACCTTGTTTTTGAAGCGAGGATCCAAGTTTGTGCCGTGATTATGGAATAAAGTGGTTTGCATTCTTGCGTTTAATAATAGTCATTAAAAAAAGAAACATAGCGCTATTTTTTCTTCTTCTTCTTCTTCTTCTTCATATGAGCTAAGGGGCAAAGCTCTGGTGTCGAGAGTTTTCCAAGCCGCCCCAAGGCCTCGTGACTTGCTTTTGTACTAAGACTAACAGCCAGGACCTACAATTTAACTTACCATCCGATGAATGATGAATGCCACTTTAAAAACGACAGTCTTAGACACGGTCACCCATCCAAACACCGTCCGCAGCGACCGTTGCTTAGCTTCGATGATTGCGTCAGATCACCTTAGCTAGCCGAGCTACAGGCGCTACTAACGTAATTTTTCCTAAATGAATACAGAACAATAACTGAATTTATTTTATAAATTTGCATATCTATATCCCATCTTGAGTGCAACACCGGCAACAATTAATTTGCCTAAAATGTAACTCTAACCTTTTTTTGGAACGATGAAAGCTCTGCCGGCGTGCGGCCAGTGCGCTTATGTCCTGCAGAGCGTGGGTTCGAAACCCGCTAAAGAACTATACTTCTTTATCATTTTGCGATCCTTACATTGCATTAGATTTGATGGTGGTACAACACTATTTGACACTGCCCGAGATGTCTTTTTTTGTTCTACCCTCGACTCTGGATGAGAGCGGAAAAAGACAACTGACACATAAGTGCCAGCGAGTGGATCGACGACAAGCGCCTCCGTAGGTCGCATCTTTTTCAAAATCACTAAAAGGACGTTCCTTTAGCTCCGTGAGCTCTGCAAATAGCTGCCGTGCACTATTTACTAACCAGTGCGTGTGTGTGTGTAGACATCCGATAAGATCCCACCTTACCCAGGAGAACTCTCACCCGACCAGCCCTGTCTTGGAACGGCATTAGAAGCATTGAAGGTAAGTGGTAGATATATTGGCCTCCTCTTATCTATGTTTTTGTTTGGATCGGTGCATCACCACTGCATTGTCATTTTTTTATACAGTTCATATATCGAACAATCATCATCAAAACTTAAGGACACTTTATCAAAAGATGACCTATTATTTTCTGTTGTTACAAAATAGTTCAGTTTCGATTCAAGAGACTCCAGCAATAGTTGAGCACCTAAAGTTAGAAAATATAAGCTTAGTACCGGTCAAAAGGATTTCCGAAGCATTTAAGTCAATGGTTAATGTACCAATAGAAGCCTCGGCATCCATAGATCTTCGTGACGTCACATCCGAGTAGCGAGCAAGGATGCGCAAGTCGTCAGTTACCAGGAATCTATGGCATCCGCTTTCTATACGCTACTTTACGCCCACCAAATGCACCGTGTACTGCGGTGACACATGGATAAGTAGGTTAGCTAGGTCAGTCTTTTTAGGGTTCCGTACCTAACTGGTTAAAACGGGACCCTATTACTAAGACTCTAAAAGCTAAGCAACGGTCGATGCGAACAGTGTTTGGATGGGTGACCATGCACAAGACTGTCGTTTTCAAGTGGCATTTTAATCTGGACGCTACCGTGGGTAGGTATCACATGCTAAATTGTAGGTCCTGTTAGTCTTAGTACAAGTAGCCGTTACGCCAAGTTACGGTCTTCGGGCGGCTTGAAAACTATCGACATCAGAGCTTGGCCTCTTAGCTCATACGAAAAAGAAGAAGTAACTGCTGTTTTTATTATATTTTAAAGTGAACCGATTCGCCATTTGCTGCACCCGTGTGTCTCCTAAATTAAACTTGCATTGCACCGAGCAAGTTTCGGCGAGACTTGTAGCTCCAGTAATTTATATCTATTGCCGATGGCGCTAATACTCGCCTCTAGAACCAATCTCTTAGCTCGGCTTGCGGAACTTGCGACGTCTAGCTAAGTGTTCATCATCATCCACAGCCGATTCTATCCCACTGCTGGGCATAGGGCTCTCTCATGTAATGCCATATGTTTCGGTCCTGTGTCTTAATATCATGCTAAGTGTTAGCTTTGAAAATACTCCGCTGCTGTGTTGAGATCAGCTACGACCAGTACTTACATTTTTTTTGTTTTTTTTTTAACTCCTTGTATTTGCCAGCAGTGCGCCTAACCCGTGCTAGCCATAATCTGACCTAATAGAGTATGCCTTGTTTGGAAATGATTCTAAAGCTTTGAGGCTGATAAAGAAATTGGCTAATATATTTATATTTGTTAATTACAGTATGATCTCATGAATCTGGCACTATTTGAAACTAGAGGATGTCAGATTATACAACAATACATATACATAATGTTCTGATTACTAGGTTATAGAAAAAACATAATCAATTATAATAAAACATTGTGTTTCCGTAAATAAGTTTTTTTTTAGGAGACAGACATACAGAGGATACTTTTATTTTCGAAAATATAATTTTGCCAAAGACCAGAAGCCGTCTCATGAAAAGCAGAGGTTTTTAACACCAAGTCACATCGCTGTTTCAACTACTATGACATCAAATTACGAATATCTATTTATTAGTTTATTGAAAACAAATTATCTATACCAATATTAATATTATAAAGAGGAAAAGTTTGATTGTTTCTTTGTTTGACGCGAATATGCTCCGAAACTACTGGACCGATTTGAAAAATTCTTTCACCGTTGGGAAGCTACATTATTCCTGAGTAACATAGGCTTCATTTTGTTTCACTTTGCACCTTAGAATATTTTATAGCCCGTGCGAAGCCGGGACGATCTGCTAGTAACGTAATAAGTATAGAAGAAGTGCGAATTACGCAGTGCTTGAGTTTCATGGTAGCTCCTCGGCCTGGGCCTCTAAATGAGCCTCTCCACTACGGTGTGAATAATGAATGAATAATTTAATTTGTCATCTGAAGAGAGACATTCCCGCTGTGCCCCGTCTTCAGTTAATATATACAATTGATTGAAATATAATAGGCATGCCCTTTACAGCTGTTAATATTAGGCATACTATGAGATGGCGGTACGACCTCGACACACACAACCCACACTGGAAGACCGTTGCCCAGGACAGACAAAAGTGGAGGGACGGTAGGGAGGCCTTTGCCCTGCAGTGGGCTGATGTATAGGCTTAGATAGATAGATAGATAAGTGTTTATAATTTATAGTTTATTTATTATCTTGCAACACATGTATGACACAAGGCTATGTTACATGTACCCTGTTGTAATAGGGCGTAGCAAGAGGCACTGGCTAGCTTTGCTTCGAGGCAAACTAGAAAGTTTCTTTACAAATAATAGTGACTATTACAATACTACTTATGTTCGTTCATTTTGATTAAAATGTATGTTTCAACAGGTTTTCTGGTTAGGTTCCAGCTTTTAGTAATTTATTACGTTTGAACAAAAAACTTGTTTTACGACTTTTTGAAATCTTTAAAGCGATGACAGCTAAGTCGGGTGTGCAGCTACCTTATGCCCTTTAGACCTTTAGACCTGGGTTCGATCCGCGTCAATGAGCTCGATCTTCAAGGAAAGGAAAACCGCATAGTGATAAGTCTAGTGTTCTTCTGGCTAACAACCACACTCAAGATAAAAAATCTGTCACCAAGGATCTAGCGGTGTGTTCCGACTGCCTCTTTGAGACAATATTTCCAGACTAGGTATGCTCCACTTTAGGATATAGTGTCACTTGCTTATGTGGTAACGTGCCCTGTTGGACAAATGTTAAGCAATATTCAAAACAGTTTTTTAACTGCAATAGAAACTAAAGAGCATTATAAAGTAGACCTTAGTCCCTTGATGGCACCTTAGTAAAAGATAATACACTGGTTGTACATAAGCAAAGCTCCTAGCTAACTATAACGGATATACGATAGTATATACATGTAAGTATATAATCATAGTAATACATATTATAAATGCAAAAGGTTTGTGTGTTAGTGTGTTTGTTGGTAATTTTTTCACGGCTGAATCGTTTGATGAAATTGGTGTGAAAATATGTAGGTTAGACCTTGGATTAACACATAGGTTACTTTTTATCCCGAAAATAACTGTGGTTTCCGTGAGGTTAGCAAATAATTCAAAATATATGTTACTCCTTCACGCTCTAACGGCTGAACTGATCTTGATTTACTTTGAAGATAGGTTAGACCTCATTCATGCCAGATTTTTTTTTGTCCCAGATTAATGTGAGTAACACCACGGGGCGAAGCTAGTATAGTATATATATACATTCATCCCCAAAGAGCACGTAGCTAAAGACATTGTTTATATTTCAGTTTAGTATTCATAGCTCACAACTCCCTCGCGGTTAGTCGGGCCACAGTTTAACAATAATAAAACGCAGTAGGAATATCGGTCCATAGTGAGGATAATATATTTAGTAGCGCCTGTAGCTCAGCTAGCTAAGGTGATCTGACGCGATCACCGAAGCTACGCAACGGTCAATGCGGACGATGTTTGGATGGGTGACCATGCACAAGACTGTCGTTTTTCAAGCGGCATTTTCATCTGGGCGCAACCGTAGATCGGAGAACCCGTTAAATTGTAAGTCCCGGCTGTTAGTCTTAGTACAAGCAGTCGTTAAGCCAAGGCATAGGCCTTCGGGTGGCTTAAAAACTCTCGACACCAAAGCTTGGAAAAATAAGTAGAACTTTATATCCGGCCCAGATAAAAATGGCCAAGGTTTTGTTCATGGTACAAGTTGGGGATCTTCAAATCTTGAGTAAATAGGTTCCTTCTAGGCAAGCGTGTTACATCTTAGACCACAGTTAAGCTTAAAATCAGGCGATGTGCGGTCAAACGTCAATTGAAAAAAAAATGGTTACCCATCCAAAGACTGTCTGCATCGATCGTTGCAATCTCAATTTTAAATGATTGCGCCTGAGGCGACCTACAGGCGCTACAAAAATTTTGCAAAGTAAACACTTAAATCTGTCTTTACTGCGCAAATCTTCTCTGTGTCTCAGATAAGAATTACTATTCAATTTGCCAACGCTTGAAGTCATGCGACAAGTTCGCCCGAGACCAAAGATCATATACCACTTGATGGACCTTAGCTATAAACCTCTTTCGAAACAAGTGAGTTCATCACTTACGCTGGGTTCTACCAGCTTACTTTAACATTAACATAATGTATAAGAATCGGTTAGGAAATAAATAAGTTGCACCATTAAAAAAAATTGAAATGACGTCATAACTTTAACAGAAACCGTAACCGCCCTATCTTCGCTGGTTTTTGTTAACTAATTGTCAGATAACTAATGTCAATTGGCTGGCCACCCGGATAACTATATTAAGAAATATGATGATAGAAATATGTCTTAAGCCATACATAACTTTACAATCTAGTGCAACCGAGATTAGCTCTTTGAGCTACGTGCTTATTTTATGTCTAAATTATTAAAATCAGTCCGTCTGTAAGCTTAAATTTCTTTTTAAAAGTGTGCTTAGTTTTTTCTGTAATCTGTAACTTACTTAGGAATAATACACAAATTATGACGAACACGCGAAAATTTAAACAAACACCGATGCGCCGTTGTTTTCTTTTGTCCGTCCTGCTCTAACGAACGGGCACATTATAGCTCTGTCCTTTGCTAGCACCGCGTCCCGCGACCGCAGAGTCGAACAGTGCTAATATGAGACATTGCTTACATCGACCATCAAGTAAGATATTATCACTGCCCGAGCCATTTGCGTTGAGACATTAAACTCTATTCTTACTCTCAACAACCCCATATTCCATGCTGATTGTACTTCGGAGCGACCAGGGACAAGTTTTGTACATTTATTACACATATTTTCTAAATAAAACTTCTCTAGAATTTAAAACTTTGAAATGTATTGTAAATGTCATGAGGTAAAGTAAGATAAGTAAAATTTGTTATCTTATTTTCAAAACATTTTCAGTTAAACTTAAGGCTCGATGACACTAGTTTCCAAGTTACGTTAATTATTATACTAGTAGATAGCGCCCCGGCTTCGCATGGGCTATAGAATAAGTCTAAGTTGCAAAGAGCAACAAAAAAGTTGTCAATCTAAACATGTCCGTACCAAATTTCGTACCATCGTTTGATCAGTTCATCTGTCAAGAATTAACAAACATACACACACTCACACACCTACACACACACACACACACACACAAACACACACACATACATATAATTAAATCGAATAGGTTTAAAAACTACCTAAATGCTTAGCATAAGCAGCCCACTATACGTTCCCACTGCTGGGACTCTGGGCCTTCCAACGAGGAGAGAGATATGGGCCATACAGTACGCTTGCCAAGTGCGAATTGGCGGATGACACACGTTTTCGGATATTGAAGTCCACAATCGTGTCGGTTTCCTCACGATGTTTTCCTTCACCGTAAAGCGAGTGCAAATCCACACATAACTTGAAAAACAAGTCGTTGGTGTAGGGCCGGGATCGAACCAGAGGCCGTCTGTCGGCTACTACTACTGACCGGCCGTCGCACTGAAAAGTCTTTGCACTAGTTACGAATAACTCTGTATGCAATATGAATGCTATCAAATCAAAATTTCCAGAAACCGTTGCCGAATAAACTTAAATTTTCATTCCTAAAATCAAAGTTTAATTACACAGTGTAAGTTCAGAATTACTTCAGTACCATTTGGAACTAATTAGTTATATGAATTAGTTTCAGTGACCCGTTATTTCTCTTGAGAGCAATCTCGAAGTCTGTGTTATGTACCTACTACATTTAATATGTTATTTCATTGTTCGCTTTGCACGCTTTTGTCTATACGAATTATATAATAGAGGTAAATATTTGTTGTTTTGTTTTTCGACGCAGATAGGCTCCGAAACTACTGGACCGATTTGAAAAATTCTATCACCGTTGGGAAGCTTCTTTATTTTCGATTAACATAGGCTATATTTTGTTTCTCTTTGCAACTTAGATTATTTTAAGCCCGTGCAAAGGCGGGACGATTTGCTAGTATTACATAATCAGATACGTAGTGCCTGTAGCTCGGCTAGCTAAAGTGATCTGACACGATCATCGAGGCTATACAACGTTCACCCATCCCAACACCGTCCGCATCGACCGTTGCTTAGCTTTGATGATCGCGTCAGATCACTTTAGCTAGCCGAGCTACAGGGAAACTTTTTTTGCGAAAGTGAACGTACCTTATGTTGGTAACCACAGACTTATAGTTTATAGTTTACTAGCTGACGTTGTTTTGCCTTAAGTACAGTTAAAAACTATTGGTATGAAAATGTATTTAAATTGCCATAGAAAATAGGGGTTGGTGATATAAAAGGGTTGAATGTATGTTTTAATGCCACATTATAAAAAAATAAATCATTTTTTTTTAATGAATTAAAAACATATATTTAAGGGAGAACAACCCTTATCGCTTAGATTATGGAAAGTAGATAGTAAGCGATTCTCAGACCTACTGAATACGCATATAGGTAAAATTAGTTAAAAATCGGTCAAGTTCTTTCGGAGGAGTACGGTAACTAACATTGTGACATGGAAATTTTATATATAAGATAAAAGATTAGAAGAAAGATAGAAGATGTTTTAGCTTGCAACACATGTATGACATAAGGCTATGTTGTAATAGAGCGTAGCAAGAGGCACTGGCTAGCTTTGCTCCGAGACAAACTAGACAATGTCTTTACAATATTAGTTACTACTTATGACTAAATGTATATTATAAAGTACTGTACATTACTTTCCAGTTAATTGTGTACTTTGCGTAGTTGAAACAGATTTGATCCCTAATCACAAACAGAGGTTACTATGAGGGTAACATAGAGGGTGAAAGTCCCATGCATACATTCTAGCTGTATCATTTAAACACTTTAATTTGGTGAAGCGTCTGTCTCAAACAAGGAATAAGTAACATACATAAGAAGCCCGTTGGGTCTCTGGACCTTCTCTCATGAGTAGATAGATATAGGCCATACATAATCCACCTAGCTGGCCAATATCTTCAATTTACTTTTTATTGAGATACTAGCTGACCCGGCAAACGTTGTTTTGCCTCACTTAGGAGTAATTTGGTAAAAATCGGTCAAGGCGTTTTGGAGGAGTACGGTAACTAACATTGTGACATGGAAATTTTATATATAAGATTTTAAATACGAGTATTTTTTTTCTGTTTAGTTGAATTTGTACCAAAATAAATTTAAATAAGGGTTGCTCCTTAGAAGGTCTAGGAGTTACTTTTAATAACTTTAACTGTTCACCATTTATGACATTATAACCGTTTACCATTTATGACAATATGTATAACCGTTTACGATTTATGACAATATATGTAATGTAATGTAATGTTATATGACATTTATAAACATATAAAAAATATATTTTAAAATATGAGAGTGACAATAATGTGAATTTGATTAGTTTATTTTTATACACTTAATTATCGAAAACTATAAATTGCTCAAAACTCAACTCTTTGGAAGCAAACATTGCATTTTTTTCTATTTTCTATGCTCGTCCTCAAGTCAGCTGCTTCACTAGAGTAAAGCCTTTATCATTAGCAAAGTTTGATTAATAAAGTTGTTATTTGAATAGTGAAAGTGCGTGTTCTGGACGATCAATGCGAAACCACGCGGGTAGCGGAATCCTTACCACTAAGGGAAAATGGCGAAATGTAACTTATCAATTATAATAAATGAGAAAGTTTTGTGTGTGTATGTGTTTGTTACTTCTTCAAGCTCAAACAGCTGTACCAATTTCGATGAAATTTGGTGTGAAGATAGGTTAGACCTTGAATTAACACATAGGCTACTTTTTATATCAAAAACAATTGGTTCCCGTGGGATACGCAAATAACTTCTAAATCTATGTTACTCTCTGTGAATCCCCTCCTTTCAAACTATAATAGCCGAAAACGACAATAAATATTAAATAACAAAAGTTGTATATAGTAATTTTAATCAACATTATAATTTGTTCAAAACTGCGTTCTCTATCTAGCATATATACTTAATGTATGTTTGTACATTTGGACGATCAGATAAATTTTGCCCTGTAGAGCAAAGAAGCCCGGGGATGGTTTTTTGAGAGCCTCCTTGAGAGCCTGTAATTCCAAGCTAGGGCTGCTCCATCTTAGTCAGAATTGGCTATAGCTCGTGTGGTGGCGTGCCCTGCTTTTCTAATGCCGTTTTCTTATTTTTCGTGCATTCACAAATAAATGCATTTTCGCATCTCCCGCCACAAGCGAGGACGAGGCGAGCGGAGTATGTCGGACTCGAGGGCCAGAGGGGCCGTCACTACCGACTACAACCTCACGGTGTCTCATCTCACGACGGGGGCAGGGATGCAGGACCGCACAGCGCATTGCCGCTGCTCTAACCGCCCAAACTGGTCAAATGCCTAGCTTTATAATGAAACAGAAACTAAAGAGGCTTCGTTTGTTCGTTTATCCATCAGACCAGTAAAATAACAAACACCAAGTCAAGCCAAAAATAAAGCAAGCAAACAAGTAAAGGGCGCGCGAACTTCGAAAAAGACCCCTTATTATCCCGACAAGCATTCCTCGACTTTCAGCGAAAAACATTCTTGCCAAGAATAAATTTAAAAAAATTAAACCTGCGAACTATAGTGGCCTTCTTATTTGTAATGTATCATATAAATATAGTATCATATAATAGTTCCATTAACGATCGAACAGGGAGACTGCTAGGAGACACCGATATACAGTGGAAATGCCGAAAATGCGTACTAAGCGATTCGTTTCCACGTTTATAGTATGGGCGGCCAAACAGTGGAACTCCTTGCCGGAATCCCTGTTCCCACTCAACTACAACCATACTGTCTTCAAGGCAGTGAACCGGTTTCTTCTAGGCAAGCGCGCTTCATCTGAGACTGCAATGTCACTTAACATCAGGTGAGTTGTGGTCAAGCGCAAGCTTATTATGCGTAAAAACGAAGTAGTTTTATTCTACCCGTCAAGTTCTTTGATTTGATACCCGAACTAGGAAAGGTGCTTAAAATAAGAGATCCGCCATTTCGTAGCGGCGGCCATATTGGTCCGATTTCCATCAAACATAGCTAAGAACACTTCCGCTTTATACATATTACATACAAACAAATTAATAAAAAAGAACCAAGATCTTCACCTTTTTAGCTGTAATAAGGCAGAACTTGGGCAAGTTATTAAAGATTTGTATAATGTAATTTATGTAAAACCTATGAAATGAACAGAATATAATGTAGTGTATTTAATTGACTTGGATAAGCGAATTGGAGTAAATATGTTATGCTTATTTTAAGGTTTCAAAATAAATAAATAAATCTAAATGAAAATAGGTTCTTCCGTTAGGGAACCACGTTGCTACAGACAAACTTATAGCACCCCGACGTTGTTGCGTGAGGTTAAAAATTCAAACTCAACCGAAGACAAGGTTTCGCTTTCCAAAGTATTTGCAACAAATGTAATAACGAGAAATATAAAAGAAACAAGCTGTAAAGTTTTAATTGGAGGGTCGCGGCGATACTAAACTTAGCATCTTAGTTATTTTGTTGTTTGCTCAAACTTCGCGTCTTGCTCGCCTTTTGTGATATTGAAGGATTTCTGGTTCGTTGTGGAAATTTTGCTAGGCATTGAATTCTATCTTTGGTTGTGAAAGTCATACAAAATATAATATAATGCCTACCGAAGTTGCCACACCAAGAAATTCTTTCTATGGTTATGAAATTATCAGCAGGACGCTAGCTACACGAGCTAGCGACATTCTGACCTGAAGTGACGCATGCCTAGTCTGGGACAACTGTCATAGTCATATATGGTTGGAACAGTTTCCATGAAATTTGGTAACACACAACAGACTTTCAAAGAGTTTTATTTAATTAATTTGAGTATTATTATGATTTAATTAAAAAAGCGAATGTGGCTCGGTGGTAATAACGTCTGCTTGTCCATTAGACGGCCCCTGGTTCGATCCCAGCTACACCAATGGCTTGTTTTTCAAGGTATGTGTGGATTTGCACTCGCTTTACGGTCAAGGAAAACATCGTGAGGAAACCGGCATGTTTGAGGACCACAATATCCGAAGATGTGTGTCATCCGCCAACCCGCACTTGGCTAGCGTGGTGGATTATGGCCTATATCTCTGTTCTCGTGAGGAAAGGCCCCAAGTCTCAGCAGTGGGAACGTATAGTGGGCTGCTTATGCTTATACTAAACATGTAAACCATACATAGTTAACATCATTGGACTACTTAGATTCAGACCTTGCCTAGTTAAGTAGTCACAAGAGAATATGTAATCTAGTAATAAGTTAGTAAATAAATATTTGTCATTTTCATTTTCACCTTGTATCTAATACATAATCTAGCTATTAAATGTAAAAAAAAACTTGATTTTCCTTCACAGTAAGGACTGTAACAGTAAAAAATCCCAAAAAGCAACATCAATTGAGTGTCCAAGCACTCCACAATAGCAATTCGCGTCATCTATAACAAACGAGTCGTACTGTAGCCGCCCCGGCTCCCACGTCCTCTGATTCATCTCGAAACGACTCAATCCGTCTAAAAAAGGTCAAAAGTGCTCCGGAAATTAGACGAATGGACTCTATAGCCGCAGGAAAGAGTATAATGCAATGTGGTGGTTGCAATGGGGAAACACCCCCTAAGCACTGAGTAGGCCCGGCACAACCCCCCGTTCCAGACAGTCAGTACCCGCCACACCGTCGGAGGGGTCACACGTATCTCTCCAGATCCCTGTGTTCCATTCTAATTTTAAATTCAGTGCTTTTTTCGAGTTCTTTCAGCCGGCACAAAGGACGTTAAAAGCAGGTGGGTGCGTTTAAATATTCATTCCTTTTTTAAAACGTAAGTTATTCAAATGGGACAGTCGAGTGTTTTTTTTTTGTTTTAAACAGGTAAAGTTCGGTAGTTAATCCACAGTGGACCGGCGAAGGAGTTATTAAAAAAGTTGGGAATTATTCTGATATTTAAAAAGCCATTGGGGAGTATTTAAATAGAACTGAAATTAAAGATTTATAACTGTTTCTACGTCTAGATTGTGGTTCGACTCGGGCTTAGCATAGGTATTTTTGGTGTACTAAAATGTGAAAGTGTACAAACGTATAAAATGTACATTTTAGTACGCCTGGGCTCAGCTGTAAAAACTTTAAAAGGCTCATAAACGGATTATTACATTTTGTAAAGTTGATGTTTTTTAGTAGCATGCTTGTTTGTGAAAATCTACGTAAATAGAAAAAATATTACTATAAGATTTTTTTGAGAAATATTAATTTACGGTAATTAACATTCTTCTTCGTATGAGCTTACTGCCAAGCTCTGGTGTCTAGAATTTTCTAGTAGCCGGAAGGGCATAGCATCTGACATAGCTTATATTATTATTAAAATGGTCATTTTTTAAACGTATAAAAGCATTATTGACCCGGCAAATGTTGTTTTGCCATAATGAAAGTGTTAATATTGAAATTAAGTAGAAAAATATGAGAATATACTTTAGATTCTACCAAAAGTAGTTTAGAAATGATGATATTTCAAAACCTGTGATTTCTAATACTCAAAGCAGTGGAGTAGGAGTTACTAAAATGATATTTTACCTTACTGGTATTTTTTTCACACAACTGAATATTACGGCTATATATTTCCGGATGGAAAAAAAAACTTCTTTATACATATTACGCGCCTCGAAGAGGTTTTTGTAAAGACCAGCAAATTTTGTTGAGAATTTGTCAAAATGATTAATGTGGATATATACCCTTAAAATGTATTGTACTATATATAGAAGATATTCAAGAGGCGGTCTGTAAGATATATTTCTCTGCGCTCGTGGCTAAATAAGCCGATACGTGACTCACTGATGCGGTTACATTTATGACAGGTATGTATATATACAGCCATAGGTAAGGAAGGAAGAGAGTATGGTTCCGTCGGAGTATTTTTGGAGTGAAATCCATGACATCCTGGTTTGAAACCAGGCCTGAAATTATAACTTAAATTTGAAGCTGCTATAAACGAACAAGAACGGAGGTGTACACAATGTTTCGACGTAGTTTTTTTTTCACATTTTTGAGTTATCTTACTACAACAACTGGGACATATTTTAACCTTGCATGCGCTCCCGCTTGCTCACAACTCAACTGATGGTAAGGGATATTGTGATCTAAAGTAGAGCGCGCTTGCCCAGAAGAAACCAGCCCATTTATGGCTTGAAAACCGCTAGATTATAGTTTTCGGAAGACAAGGAGTTTGGTTTAAATTTGAAGCTGCTTAAATGAATAAGTGCAAACTCCGGTTTCGAAGCGAGGTGTACTCGTACTTTGAACGCAATGAAATTTGTTGGCCGTGGGTCTGGGTGCTAAGTATGTATCTATTTAAAATATGTATGTATGTATGTATATATCAGTTGTGTTAGCTTTACACAAACTAGAAATGGTTCAGTATGGAGTTAACCAGCTGTGTGTGAAATATCTAAAAAAACGTTAATTTTTCGAAAAAGTTAGCTTACTCCAACAACTGGACCTTTTTTAACCCTGCGCTTGATCACAACTCACCTGATGGTAAGCGATATTGTGAGCGCGCTTGTCCAGAAGAAATCGGCTCACTCGTGCCTTAAAAACCGCTAGATTATAGTTTTTTGGGAACAAGGAGTTTGGCAAACAATTCCACACCTTGGCGGCTCGCACAATGAAGGTGGAGGCAAACCGCTTAGTGCGCGACTTTGGTACCTCCACGGTATAACGATGCCGCCTTGGTTTTTCCGATGGTGGAAGGGGCTGGGGGAATTGAGTCATGTATTTTTTTTTTACTCCATATAGGTCAGCACTTGACCATAATTCACCTGATGGTAAGTGATATTGAGGTCTACGGTAATTCCGTCGCACTCGCACACTCTACGAAATGTAACCTATAGAAAACCGAAAGGCTACCTTTATTACGACGGTGCTCGAGGATCTGCAGCTTAGCTTTACATAGAGCATCGTTGTCAATAAGCTTCTTTTCCTTCTCTCGCAACGAGCTTTATGACATCTACAGGCCAAATGTAGGTTGCTCGAACATACACATTTTTTAAATTCTGTATTCCTCGTAACATGCGGTTTTTAATCGCGATTATATAAGGCCCCGAGTCCCAGAATAACATATAAAATAAATATTAGGTCACATTTAAAACACGGCTGGTTAGCCCCATACTAAACCATTTCTGGTTTGTATTATAGGTGCTAACACAACTGATATACTAAAAAATATACTTAATACTTTATATCGATATATATTTAACGCTTAGACTGACAGCCAACAAATCTAGTTTATCTCAAACATGTTTACCGTGCCGGGAATCGAACCTGGGACCCTCTGGTTGACAGTCCGGCACGGCAACCATTACGCCAACGAGGTTGTAAATATAAGGCCCCGAGTCCCAGAAGAAGTCACCATAAAACTTCAAAACTATTCGCTGTTACATTGTCAGTTTATGAAATTTTATTCCACGTTAGCTAAGTACTCGTAGCAAGCTCTGGTATCAGACATCCTAGTTGGTTGGTATATGAATGTTTTTCATTTCCAAACGAGAGGGTTGTAGTAATAATAAAATAGCTCGTTAAATAAATAGCAGCCATTCTTCAGTGATGATAATAACTAATATTTTAGCCGTTGAATGATGACGGAATTATATTTCAGGCTTTACTTTATGTAAACCGCCGGTTGAAGGTTTAACCAAGAAATCTCTAACCTAACTAACCTTTATTTTTGCAGTTATGTGTTAAATGAGTAGACCCATTTTATAGTTATTGTTATTTTTGCATGGTGTTACCAGCTACCACTCTCAAGACAATCTCTGGTGTCGAGAGTTTTCAAGCCACCCGAAGGCTTCTAACTTGGCTTCACGGAACCTACAGTTTAACTTGTCATCCGACCCACGGTGGCGCCCAGATGAAAATGTCACAAAACGGCAGTCTGGTGCACGGTTACCTATCTTAGCACTCCGCATCGGCCGCTGCTTAGTTTCGATGATCGAGTCAGATCACCTTAGCTAACCGAGCTGCAGCTATAGCGACAAATGTATCAATCAATATACTAATCTATCTAAAAAAAACAAATGATTATGACGTAAAAGAACATAATGACAATAATTTAAATGACGTAATCATAGAATAATTAATAATAACTAATGTATATTATATAAATCGGCCCGCTCCAAATCTAAATTGCTACACCCTGATTATGGGTATATTATGTGTTATTTAAGCAAAGATTGTTACATAACATTTAATTCTGCAATAAATGTTTGACTTTGACTTTGACAAAAAATAATAGTAGTTTAAAAAAACTAAAAAATACGTTTATCTGGCCGTTTTAAATGGGTCAAAATCGCGCCCTAAGAAGTCGGTTACAAACAAACATACAAACAAAAATACAAAAAAATGTAATAACTTTATCAAATTAGTATATTGTCATCGGTCCTCAATAAATCTACAAAGTTTTAACGAAATCTGGCCGTTTAAAGTGGGTCAAAATCGCGCCCAAAGAAGTCGGTTACAAACACACATACAAACAAAAATACAAAAATTTTTAATAATTTTATCAAATTAATATATTGTCATCGGTCCTCAATAAATCTACAAAGTTTCAACGAAATCTGGCCGTTTAAAGTGGGTCGAAATCGCGCCCAAAGAAGTCGGTTACAAACATACAGGTGAAGCTAATATAAAGCGTGTAAAAACAACCAGTCACCCTGTACGTGCCTGTACAAGTGTAGGTGTGAGCCCGGCGTTACATGTAACGGCTAACGGCGGCGTAGTTCAAAGCTGGAATAACGACAGCAGGTGTTTGTAACGCCGCCGTTGAACGACAACCATTTTTACTGCCTTTGTACTTTACGCGAGATGTCGAGAAATTCATATTATGTAACAGGTACCTATAGGTTTTCTTCCATAGCGTTGGTTTTTATAAATATTACATTTGCTACGTTCTAAGAATTTGGAATCGATGCACAAGCTGGCTATATGTTCCCACTGACGGGTCCCGGAGATTTCTTTCTCTAGGACTGATTTACAGACCTTAATCCACTATTCTGCCCAAGTGCAGGTTGGCGGATGACACACGTATTCGAATTTTGTGGTCCTTGGAGCAAGTGGGTTTCCTCACAATTATTAACCCTACAGATGCGCCACTCAAAAAATTATCAAAACTAGTCCAGACGTTCGAGCATATTGATTATTACATTAGATTATAGTATTTTTTTGTAGCAGGGAGTGGAAGGGAGTAAAATATTTTGTCTGCGATTTATGTTTTTGAACTGCTGTGAAGTACTGACTTCTATTTATAGACTGCCTAGTCCAAAACCTTCTATTGGGCTGAGCGCAGAATTCCCTAATTTAGTTTTGCCTTTGCTGATATGCAAACAAATCTTTTAGTAGGCGGAATCTAACTTCTTGTTTGGATCAAACAGATAACTAAAGCCCGCTGCACACGACGCTTGTTTTGCTGCTGGATTGCTTGCGGGGCCCTCTGCTGGCTACTCTGCTGGCATCGCTGCGAGAAAGTGACGTCACTGCTGGCTCTGCAGCGTGGTTGCGTGCTGGCTGTCGATGATAGAACGTGTGCTATTTTTCGTGACGGCTTGCTTGCGTGTTCTCTTTTTTTCGTGCTCTGTTGTTGAAAAAATATGTCGCAAAGGTGGTCTCCGGAGCAAATTAATGCTTTAATTGACGCATACAAAGAAGAACCGTGTTTGTATGCAACAAATACTCCGAATTACCACAACAAGCGTCTTCGAACTGAGGCTCTTGATAGAGTGAGGAACGCAGTTTTGGGGTTAAAGCCAACCGTGACGGCAAAAGAGTGCTCAACCAAGTTTCACAATTTGAGAAATCAATTTAATATCGAGAATTAATGGGTGCGTCACTTCGATGCACGCCTAGCGACAAGCACCGTGTGAAGCCAACCTACCAAGGGAGCCATCAGCGCAACCAGCGCCACAGCCAACTTCGAACCCAGCGGCAAATTCTAGCAAGCTATCTAGCAGCAAAACAAGCGTCGTGTGCGTTGGGCTTTAGTTTGGTGACATTGCTTGTCCAAACTCTTCTCACAAATTAACATTGCTACAAAAAACTATCTATTATCGAAATATTGTCAATATTATTTTCTGTAATTGTCACTATATTCAATGTCAAAGCATTTTTATACATATTTTTTTCATGGAAACTAATAAAGCGTCATAAAAAACGGGAAAAATATCAAAAGAGCCACCATGAAAGCAAACAACGACTTATACATTTGGAAAAGTCTCTAGAAAACATATGAAATCATTTAAACACCATAATATATTATGTATATTTATTCACTTTTAACCGCAGTTATGTCACGAATTTTCACACGCGCCACAGCTTATAAACATGCAAAACATATTTTGAAAACCTATCCCTTCACGAATGCAAATTCTGTTACCTCTAAAACCCTAGCCGATAAATCCTGCGGTAAGGACGATAGAACTTGCGAGAAACAGAAGCTAGACGCTATTTACGCAGCTCAAGAGGCCAAGTACCTGAGAAAAAAGGCCAGAGAAGAATTTGCCAAGCTGAGGGACATTCAGGAACAGGTCAAGAATCATCATCATTCAGTTAAACATGCCATGGATCAGGATAAAAGGAAATTTTAGAAAACTTCTTCTTCGGGCTTCTGGTGCCCTGGTTTAGTGCTTTTTTGTTGTATTTTTGACGATTTCAAGGCAAGCACGCTCCTTCTTGGATCAAAAAAAGAAAAAAAAGCACAATAGAAAGAAAGAAAGAAGTTTTGGGTCACGAAATAAAATACAAACAAATAAAAACAACTTAGGAAATGTAGAATGTATTCGTGCCACAACCGCCCCAATATAGTCGCAAGTCAGCAAATATCGCTAACCATCACAGGAATTTTAAATGTTCATATAGTTTAAAAAAGCTGCTCAAAATATGGTATGAGTGTTGTTATTGTACGGTTTTTTAGCCCAGTCATATTAGGGGTTTCACCTCGGAATGAAAGATAATAAGCTGGAAATTGGTAAAAACCTTTGTTTTGTTACCCTAAATATTGTCTCAAAAGTCACAAATGCTATCGTGTCCGCGTCTTAAGATATTGAAGGTCAAAGGTCACAAAAAACGATTTTTCGCGAATATCTCGGTTCCTATTGCTTAAATGATATTTTCACCTATTAGAAAGTTGTAGAGTATAAAATTCTCTACAACTTTTGTCTAAACTTTTTTTTTATACGATCAACCGTTTTTGAGGTAGAGCTCGAAGAGTGCGGCTAGTGCAGCGGATTGCACGCGGAGGGTCAAGCGTGAGCTTGACCCTGCATTAGCTCATATATGACTGTACGCTGCACATATACCTTATTAGAAGCGTTGTCAAAATCGGTTAAGGATTAAAAGAAATTTACTTCAACCACTGCAACGGCTTAATAATAATTTTATTTTAGAATAAACACTTAGCCCAGTCATATTAGGGGTTTCACCTCGGAATGAAAGATAATAAGCTGGAAATTGGTAAAAACCTTTGTTTTGTTACCCTAAATATTGTCTCAAAAGTCACAAATGCTATCGTGTCCGCGTCTTAAGATATTGAAGGTCAAAGGTCACAAAAAACGATTTTTCGCGAATATCTCAGTTCCTATTGCTTAAATGATATTTTCACCTACTATGAAAGTTGTAGAGTATAAAATTCTCTACAACTTTTGTCTAAACTTTTTTTTATACGATCAACCGTTTTTGAGGTAGAGCGCGAAGAGTGCGGCTAGTGCGGCGGATGAGCTAATGCAGGGTCAAGCTCACGCTTGACCCTGCATTAGCTCATATATGACTGTACGCTGCGCACTCTTTGCGCTCTACCTCAAAAACGGTTGATCGTATAAAAAAAAGTTTAGACAAAAGTTGTAGAGAATTTTATATTCTACAACTTTCTAATAGGTGAAAATATCATTTAAGCAATGGGAACCGAGATATTCGCGAAAAATCGTTTTTTGTGACCTTTGACCTTCAATATCTTAAGACGCGGACACGATAGAATTTGTGACTTTTGAGACAATATTTAGGGTAACAAAACAAAGGTTTTTACCAATTTCCAGCTTATTATCTTTCATTCCGAGGTTGACCCCTTTTTTTACCTAATTTCACTGGGCTATTTAGGCCTCTATTTATGTGATGTGCCATGTGTTCCACAGGCAAAGATATATTTTAGCAATGTTTAGCTGCATTTGCAAATTGCTTAGACTAGTACTAATAGACTATGCCTAACACAAACCTATCTGTTAGCTAGCGCTGATAAAATCACAATGTGACAAAATCAAACTTCTAAACTCTTCTTAATAAACGAAATATTTATCCATCCCTAGTTTTTTTTCTCTAAGGGCCCTTGACTTTGTTTCAAAACGTAATACACATGTTCGATAAACGCAAATTCGATAGAACGATTATTCGAAAAGGATTTTATTGCGAAACAAGCTAGTGTTGTCAAACGCTTGCGCCAGCATATTTAATAGAAAAACATGAGATTGGATGAGACAAAAAAATTGACAGAATAATTCTCAAGTCTGCACGAAATGAGCCGGTCGGAGGTCAAGCGTGGAGCGAAATGAACAAATTACTCTTCGCAATAAGGTAATGACTGTCCAATCTGCAGCCGCCTGTATGTACGTACCTACTTGGATATATCTTCTTATATATAAAATTTCCGTGTCACAGTGTTAGTTACCGTACTCCTCCGAAACGGCTTGACCGATTTTTACTAAATTTTATATGCGTATTCAGTAGGTCTGAGAATCGGCTACTGTATATTTAGAATTAATTATTAAGGCAAAACAACGTTTGCCGGGTCAGCTAGTCTTCTTATATATAAAATTTCCGTGTCACAGTGTTTGTTACCGTACTCCTCCGAAACGGCTTGACCGATTTTTACAAAATTTTATATGCGTATTCAGTAGGTCTGAGAATCGGCTACTGCATTTCTATTTTTAAGGCAAAACAACGTTTGCCGGGTCAGCTAGTAATAATATATACTAGCTGACCCGGCGAACGTTGTTTTACCTTAAGTACAGTTAGTTAAAAACACTATAACTGATCAGTTATCGAGCGGGACGAAAAATTATTACATTACTAAAATAGCCATAAAAAATTGGGGTTGGTGATAAAAATATCAAAATTTTGGGTTGTATGTAGTTTTAATGCCACATTATAATAGAATAAAACAAATAATTTCGTAAAAGCATTTAAAAAAATACTGTTAACACTTAGGAGTACGAAAAATAGATAGTAGCCGATTCTCAAACCTTCTGAATACGCATATAAAATTTTGGTAAAAATCGGTCTAGCCGTTTCGGAGGAGTACGGTAACTAACATTGTGACATGGAAATTTTGTAGATTGGATTAGATGATAAAAGAAGATAACTAGCAGATTGTCCCGGTTTCGCACGGGCTATAAAATAATCAAAGTTGCAAAAAGAAACAAAATATAGCCTATGTTACTCAGGAATTATGTATGAGTAGCTTCCCAACGGAGAAAGAATTTTCAAATCGGTCCAGTAGTTTCGGAGCCTATTTGCGTCAAACAAACAAACAATGAAACTTTTTGTAAATATGTAATGAAAGAAAGAAAGAAAGAAAGAAAGAAAGAAAATTATTTATTATGACAAATTAACACAAGACAAGATATAATACATAATACCCCGACTTACGCGAATTCGGAGTTACGCGATTTAATTTTCTCGTCTATTTTAACGTTTTTTGTTTGAAAGCCACGCACTTCAGATTGTGTTTATACATTTTATTAATATAGTTTGTCATAATATCTAGAATTAAATTAAAATTTATTTCCTAAATTATTGTTTTATATTTCCTAAATTATAGTCTCCGGTCCCAATTAAACATACTTTGTATGACTTTATAGGTATGTATATGCAAAATTGTACCCCGACTTACGCGAATTCGACTTACGCGGAAGCGCTCGGTCCCACCTATCACGTAAGTCCGGGGTATTACTGTATTTAAAATAGTACACATAATAAACTTTAATTAGTCACAACACAGCCTCAACTCAGCATAATGCTGGTTGCTGGAGAGCAACCAACGCTGGTCTTCCGTTGAGGCTGGCTGTGACGTCACGCACGGTACACTAGGAAGGAGAACACGCAATTATACGAAGAAATTGAAAAATACAATTTACATAAACTAATCAGATAACAGAGAACAACGATACTAATAAGATATAACAGATAACTAATGTTTTTTTTTTTTTTTTTTATATAGGACACATTTCACACACGGTTGGTTAACCCCATACTGAACCATTTCTAGCTCGTATTATGGTTGCTAACACAACTGATATACTACATATACATACATACATATTATATATAGATACATATTTAACACCCAGACCCACAGCCAACAAATTTAGTTAAGCACAAAGATGTTGGCCGGGCCGGGAATCGAACCCGGAACCTACTGGATGGCAGTCCGGCATGGTAACCCTTACGCCAACGAGGTCGTCAATGTGTACGTATATTCCTACATAGGTATGTGTGTATATTCAAGTACATCATGAATTCCTATCGTCCCTCTAGCTTTATGTTAATGAATAGGACGTGTAGTATTAAGGCTTTCCGAGCCCCATACTAAATGCTTCTCAGACTGGCAACCATTTCCTCTAAGATTTTTAAATAGTAATCACTTAACATAAACTTAAAATGGTCTAATTGGGGCGCGAAATAGGTAATATTATACATTTTTTATCGCAAAACAGATATATCAGCGTGATTTTTTCCAGCAAAATACACATGTATGAGTGCAGTGCAACAACTTAGCTGTTCAGTTGACAGTGTCGCTAGTGGAGATTTGTTGCCACCTAAGAGTGCTGTCGAACTTGTAATTCCAATTTTGGCCACCTGAACAGCTAAGTTGGTGACATGTATACGTATACATTGTTAGTTTCCGTTTCCGTTAGTGTCATTCTCTCTGCCAAACATGAACCCAAGCTTACCATCCGTAGTAATAAATCAACAAAATTCCGTTAGATGGCAGGATCAAAAAAAGTATTGTTAAAGAGTTTGATGAAATTTATTTATTATTTTTAAATAAATTATTGCTATTTTTATATTAAGTATCGTAATAGAATTAAAAATTTAAAATATGTATAATTTTGTTTAATTGTTTGAATGAAATTTAGTTATGTCAATGTCAGTTTGTCATATTTGACATACTTAAAAAAACGTATTTATATTGCAGCAATAATTTTTAGGGTTAGGTACCCTAAGAATGAAATTAATATACTACTGCGATCTTTTCTGTACTTAAAAGATAAAAACGAATGCCTTTTACAAAATATTCGTTGTCTGTCTTTATGTCACCAGGCTGTTTCTAATACACCTTGATAGCTGAAACTTTCACAAATTATTTGTTTCCGTTGTATAGCGCGCATCCCTAATGTTAGCTCTCGCACCCCGTCCCCCGCTATAGCGCGCATGCGACGCTCTGAAAGAATTAAGAGACAGTCGCACGATCACTAGCGAGCGCGCCGCCTGCGCGCTCCGCGGTTCACACTAATATTATGTATTTTTTTTATGTAACACTGGACTATACTGTACTGTATACTAAATACTAAGACGCTTCCGTAAATAAATATTTTGTAGTGGGACCCGGTGTCTTTTTCTTGTAGTTCATCGACGCCCCGCTATAATGGCGCCAAACGTGAAGCCGAACTCGAACTCAAATTCAAATAAGATCAGTGTTAAAACTATTCGCGAAAGTGAGCGTGTATACCTATTGCGTATTTTACCGCAGTGAACTGTGTTGTGTACTTAATATGTGTGTATAAGTATAGGGACAAACGCACGTGGCGCGATAATTGCAAAAAGTTCGAGAAGTATATTTGTTACCGGCCCCGTGTATCGTCCGGCGAGCGCCACCTATACTTACCGCGAATCCAAAATACATTCGAAAAGTTCGTTCGTTCAGACATTCACTAAAAATTCTTGAAAATCGAGATAAGTGTTGTGCGAACTCAGTCGAATGGCGTCCGTGCAGTTCTAAAGAAAAACAATAAGATTCTCTCGCCGCGAAATTACGTTGAAGTATCTGTGTACTGACTTGTGTTGTTAGTTATTTATTACCAGGTGTTGAACTCTCAGCGTAATCGTATCGGTAGTAAACACGTAGGTTATTGGGGACCTATTGTTTCGTGTTTATATGAGAATAAAGTCGGTTGTTTTTTGTCTAATGGACAGTGTTAGTGCGTTAGTGAACTTTGATGAACACGTAGGTATCCTAGACTTGGATTGGGACCTATTGTTTCGTGTTTCGTGTGACTATACAGTGTTTTATTTTGGTTTTCTATGCACATTGGTACCTATGTTGTTAGGTTATCTAGATTTTTATGAACCCAGTTTACGCGTGTGTGTTTAGAAAATAAACGAACGTTTCGTTTTCGTTATACCTATGATGGACTGTGATTGCTATTTATTAGACGTTTTATACCTACGATGAACGGTGAATGTTAGTTAAACTCCCGTGTACGAGTTAATCAACGTTTAGGTATATCGTGTACTGTGTTTGTGGACTTTTGCGGACAATGGTGTTAACGCGTGCCGGTGCCTCGTCCGAGGACTCGGCGCCGCCGCCCGCGCCGGCTGTTCTGGACGGCCTGGAGGCCGAACCGCCGCGCGAGCATCGGGTGCACCAGGTGCCGCTGGGACTGGGTCCGAGCGTTGGCTGTGTTGATGACACGGCTACGCCTGTGGCTGCGCCGGCTCTAACGGCCGAGGCGTGCGCTGCGCCGCCGCTGCCGCCACCCGCGGTTGCGCCCGCGGGCGCGCCGCCTCCTGCACCTGCGTCGGCTGGCACCCCGGTCCCGGTGGGTGCGGCCGCCGCTCCTAACATCGTGTTAAGCGCCGACCAACTTATGAGTCTACTAAATCAGCTAAGTCACGGACCACAAGGTACGAACATGCCTTCTAATAACTTATTGAAATGCACCGCTCGATTTAGTGGTGACAAAGCGTCCGATGTATTGGCATTTTTGGACGCCGTACAAACCTATAAGGAATGCGCTGCCGTCAGTGATGACGTTGCCCTCCGGGGGCTCTCTATGCTGCTTACGGATATGGCAGCAACGTGGTGGCAAGGAGTTAAAGCTACCACGGACACCTGGAAGGACGCAGTCGAAGCGTTGAGGAACACTTTTGGACCCCGACTGCCACCGCATCTCATCTATAGGAAAATATTTGAACGTGAGCAGGGTCAGCACGAGGCCACTGACCTTTTCATATGCCACGTGCGTGCCCTGTATGCCCAGCTTCCTCCGTCGTCGTTGTCACAAGTGACCCAGCTGGATATGCTGTACGGATTGCTGCACCTTCGAATTAGAGAGAAAATTCCGCGTTCGTCTTTCGATACTTTTGACGAACTGATACGGCGCGCCCGGCGAGTTGAGGATCTTCTGAGCGAAAGTGGTCAGCCAGTTATCTCGCCGTCGTCTTCGTCGTCTAATGATGCTGCCAGATCCAGCGTGACACGCGCTCCTAAGTCACGACCTCAATGCAGTTATTGTAAACAGTTTGGTCATTTGAAGGACGCCTGTAGACGGCTGAAGGAAAAGAAACCTGCAGAAAACAATGATGTTACCCAGTCGGAGAATCGTCCTAGTATCACGTGTTTTGGGTGCGGAGCACCAGGTGTTATACGGTCTAAATGTGAAACGTGTAAAAAAGCGAAAAGTGACGCGGTAAAAGTGGCCTTTCAGGCATTTCCGTAACGTCTATGATCAGTGATGATTTCGACTCGCGACCTAGACCGATTATTGAAGTGCGTATCTGTGATTCTGTAGGCGATTTATTGCTAGATTGTGGCGCTAAGCATTGTGTAGGTAGTAAAAGCCTTCGTGAACACTTAGTTAATAATGGTCATGTCCTCTCACAAAAGTTTGTAAAATTGAAATATGCTGATGGGCGAGTGTGCGTCCAAAATGTTGATGTAGCACGGGTAAAAATTGTCGTGCGAGGGTTAACATTTGTCGTTAAATTCATAATGCTCCCGGATGCAACCGAGAGTCTGTTAGGTATGAATTTCATTCGTGCAGCTGGTGTGGTACTTGACTTTGATGTTGGCGTATGGTACATGCGACATGATAGGACACCTCAACCTATTCGTTATGAAGCTATGGATGTTCAAGCTCTGACCTGCGCTTCGGTGGAGCTTAAGGAAGATGAAGGCACTCATCTCAATGTCGAGGATCGTGAGCGATTATCCCAAGTCCTGAATGTCAACGAAGACATTTTTGCTGCAGGGGGGAAACCGACAAAATTTGCAGTGCACCATATTGATGCGTTATGAAGCTATGGACGTTCAAGCTCTGACCTGCGCTTTGGTGGAGCTTAGGGAAGGTGAAGGCACTCATCTTAATGTCGAGGATCGTGAGCGATTATCCCAAGTCCTGAATGTCAACGAGGACATTTTTGCTGCAGGGGGGGAACCGACAGAATTTGCAGTGCATCATATTGACACCGGACACGCTACACTTATAGCTAGTCCACCATATCGCTGTTCTCCTGCGAAGAAGGAGCTGAAAACTTTTCTCCAGACTTGCTCATGGTTTCGCAAGTTCATCATGCAATTTTCAGAGATCGCACGGCCTTGACTGATTTAACGAAGAAGGACAGACGCTGGCAGTGGGGGGAGGAGCAGAACATCGCGTTTGAAGGACTCAAGAAGCGATTCTGCGCCAGCCAGATTTCGACGAACCTTTTATATTGCGAACTGATGCCAGTTCGTACGCACTAGGAGCCGTACTTCTACAAGGTTCGTGTCCGACAGAGGAGAGACCAATTGTGTGCGCTAGCCGACTGCTTAACTCGGCTGAGCGCAATTATCATACTACCGAGCGAGAAGCTCTAGCGGTTGTATGGGCTTTAGAAAAGTTTCGTGACTATGTAGAAGGAGCCCAAATCTTAGTGGCAACCGACCATCAGCCCTTGAAGTGGCTGCTGACTCTAAAGACGCCAAGTGGAAGACTAGCACGTTGGGCTATGAAGCTACAAGCGCATAATTTGGATGTCGAGTATACTCCGGGACGAGTTAACCTGGTTGCTGATACGCTGAGCCGCCCCGTCATTGAAGAAGTAGAGGAGCCGGCTACTGAACTTTGTCCGGTTGTAGTAGACTTACCACATCGCAGCCCATTGGATATCCGTAGTGCTCAGCTTGCTGATCCGGAAGTCAGCAAAATCATCTCCGAATTTGAAGACCAGACCAGTACAGCAGACCGATGGTCTGATAGAGGTTATTACATGTCACAAGGAGTCTTATATAGATGCGACCAAGATAATGAATCTGAGGAACCTCAACTAGTTGTACCAGAATCTCTTCGCGAAGATCTCATGAAGCAAATTCATGATGCGCCGACTGCTGGTCATCTAGGCTTGGAGAGGACACTAAAGAAGATAAAAGAACGTTACTTCTTTAAAAATATGAGGACTTATGTAGCCCAGTATTTAAAAGCATGTGATGCATGTCAGAAATACAAACCAACTAACATGAAACCGGCAGGACTACTCCAGACACCGATAATGAATCAGCGATTTGAGGTGTTGGCTATGGACCTTTTTGGCCCATTACCTGAAGGCGACAACGCAGAGAAGTGGATTTTTCTCGTTGAGGACACTGCCAGTCGTTGGGTAGAGCTGTTTGCGCTTCAGGATACCACAGCGGAGACCTGTGCCAAGGTTCGTGTCGAAGAGGTTTTCCTCCGTTACGGCTTACCTCGGCGTGTCATTTCGGATAATGGTACGCAGTTTGTTTCGGCAGTAATGCAAAAAGTTGTTATGGGGGTGGAACAAGCCCTTACTCCAGTTTACCACCCGGAAGCTAATCCCGCTGAGCGGAAGAATCGCGAATTAAAACAACTTCTGGCGATATTGGTAGGTTCTGAGCATCGTAATTGGCCGAAGGTTCTACCTTCAGTAAGGTTTTCATTGAATAATGCAATCAACATGACCACGGGTCATTCTGCGTCGTATTTGACGTTTGCCCGCGAAATGCGTACTCCTCTAGATGTCAACAATGACATTCGGGCAATAGTTTCAGAAGAAAATTTTGTGCCACAAATTACGCCGTATCTGAACGAGTTTGGGCGTATTCTCGTTGATGTCAAACGCCATATCGAAGACCACCAAGATAGAAGGAAGGCGGATGGAGATCAGCGGCGTAGAGACTTTGTACCATTCAACGTTGGGGATTTGGTTCTAGTGGATACACACTTGCACAGTAATGCAGCCAAAGGATTCACCAAGAAGTTCGCGCCAAAGAGAGAGGGACCCTATCAAGTTGCCAGGGTCATCTCTCCCACGTCTTTTGAGGTTGTCGATGCAACTGGGGTTATCCGAGGGAAGTACCATGCCAGCGCCCTAACTCCTTACATTGGAGATGCTGTTACCGTCAGACATCCTCGCCGTCGTGGACGTCCAGCCAAGTCCCAGTCGGGTCGATCTTGTGACTTGGAGGGGGAGGTTATAGCGCGCATCCCTAATGTTAGCTCTCGCACCCCGTCCCCCGCTATAGCGCGCATGCGACGCTCTGAAAGAATTAAGAGACAGTCGCACGATCACTAGCGAGCGCGCCGCCTGCGCGCTCCGCGGTTCACACTAATATTATGTATTTTTTTTATGTAACACTGGACTATACTGTACTGTATACTAAATACTAAGACGCTTCCGTAAATAAATATTTTGTAGTGGGACCCGGTGTCTTTTTCTTGTAGTTCATCGACGCCCCGCTATAGTTGCCTATAATCCAATGCTATAACCCAAGAGTATACAAGTACTAGATACGCTATAACAACAAATACTAAAAACACAAAATATACAAATATAAAGAGTGGATGACACGTTTTTAAAGTGTACCTTAAAAGACGTGTTATATTTTGTATTTTTGCTCAATATCAAAAACGATAACAGGACACTAAAGAATTCTACAGAATATTAAGCTACGTATTACCTCTTTTTACTCTATCTTTACAATGACACTTGGTAGATTCTTTCATGATTTCTCTCTTTCTTTCTTTCAAAATAAAATGAATGTTTGATATGGGGTTCCCATACAAAAAACATGTTTCTTCGCCATATTTTAATAATGGTACGGAACCCTTCACGCGCGAGCCCGGTTCGTACTTGGCCAATTATATCAAATTTTTATACCTACGTCTTTTGTTTACCTATCAATATCTTTAACAATCTCATAATTACAAAAGGCTTGTTTGTTTGTTTGTTTGGATGTTTTTATGTTTTTTTGACGCGAATAGGCTCCGAAACTATTGGACTAAAACTAAAATTCTTACACCGTTGGGAAGTTACATTATCCCCAAATGACATAGGCATTTTATTTTGTTGCAAAGGGTAAGAACTTCTTATTAAGACTCCAGTAATGTAACACAAGGTATAAAAAAGAGTAAAAAATTTGTTTCATCGCATGCGCTAAGAAAAGTTAGTTGTGGCGGGTGTCGTTTAGTATGTCTTGAGAGCAGCGGAACCCATAAATACAAAAAAAAACTTTAATCTATGTCAAAATTATAATGCGATAAAATTTAAATGTTTGTTTGTAACGAATAACATATTACACATCTGAACGACTTTCAAACATATCTCCTAGAATTCAATTTTTTTTATGCCCGTGCTAAGCCGGGACGGGCCACTAGTGTATAATTATATCAACGATACATGTAAACTGCCAGATGTACATTTATTATAACTAAGATTTCGACAGGCCTCTTACCTTAGAATAATAATAACAGTTTTTTTTATTTCAAATGTAGCTAAAATTGTATCCATAGTCTAATAAATATAAATTCCCTGATAATATGTAATTATTTACTTTTCTGATCATTAGACTTGAAGCTGATAAGATGGAGTAAAAATTAGGTTTCATCAATAAAAGGTCTCTGGATACGTAGCTTTATCAGATTTTGGCACCCCACGCACGCACTGTATGTAGAAGGTACATATGTGTCTAGCTCCGGTTTTGATGTTCTTAGCTATGTATGATGGTATTCGCATGTCCGCGAATACAAAATATTGGATATGATATTATTCGCAACTTTCCCAAATGAAAGGGCTTACATTTTGGAATCATGCGAAAAATACAACTGTTTCATGCAATATGTTAGATGATTCGTGAGAAAAGTTTTTTCTTGTTACTTATATCATGTACCCTATAGATTTTTACTTTTCTAATTTCGTTTGAGGTTTGAAGGTATGCGCTATGAATATTATATACACGAAAACGAAACCTATTGAAAATATATTCTTTCTCATAATTTTCCTTCAAAAAAAAAGTTTCAAACAAAATAAAATAGCAAGAACAATTCATGAGATTCGAACCATGGTCAATTCAAATCATAAAAATATTTCATGTTCCAAAAATGCTTCCTCTACGAACGAGCTATATAATCGACAATTGAGCGTTCGAAATTGGCATCCATATTCAAATATGCTGAAGTTCAAGTGACAAAAAAAACTGTCAATGCTAGTGTGAGTGTAGCCGCATCGTCACAGAATAGATGATAGTAGATATGGGTTTTATATGGCTTTTTGTAAATTTTTGCTATCAACGCTTAATATATGTTGTTTTGTGATGAGCCTTAAAAATAATACATTAACAGTAGATTTCGCGAACCGATTCTGAAGTTACAAAAGAAATCACTTGGGCTGCTGGGATGAATATAACTAACTTATACCTATTTAACGCCATCTAGCGGCATATGAGCACTTGCAGCATGCTAGCGAACAACCTTAATGCGTCTATTTCGAGAAAAGGGTCGGCTCGCATGCAAAGGTTCTCTCAAGAAATATGGTCCTACGTATCCTTAACATTAATAGCTTTACATTAATTCAAATCTGAGTTAGGATTTCGTCCATTAACAGAAAACAATATTTTTGTTTATTACCGGCTTGGCCAACATCTTTGTACGAGTACTTTACTAAATTTGTTGGCTGTGGGTCAGGGTCTTAAAAATGTATCTATAATAATATGTATAGTATGTATATAGTACAGAAATACAGAACTTTATTAGCCCTAAATAACATACGTTAAAGGCAAGTCATACTACAATAATTACTTAATACTTAAAAACATTAGTTAGATAAAATTAAATAAACTTACAAATTTCATTAAATAAATATTCTACCCCATTAAATACTACACACATTAGCACTTGTTTTCCATCTTTATTAAATTTAAAATACTACTGTTTACACATGAATAACGATTCTGCAAGCTCCATATTCATATATTCGCTTAAATTATAAAAGGAATTACTTTCACAAAAACTCTTTATTTTCAGTATGTATGTATATCAGTTGTGTTAGCTACCATAACATAAACTAGCACGCTAGGGTTTAGTTTTTAGTTTTTGTTTGTTATATGCTTAAGATTATAGTATTTTTAGTGCTAATTTAGAGAACACTGCAATGGAGGTTAAACCTTTTCGAGGCTTTTTTCATTGTGCATATCATTATAAGTAATATTTTTGTAAAACAACTAATAAATAAAATAACTAGAAATGGTTCAGTATGGGTTTTACCAACCGTGTGTGAATTGTGTCCAATTTTTTTTTTATCTGTTGTATCTTTCTCTTAGGTCGTAATTCATAATGAATGCTTTTTTACTAGAGAAACGACATCGCTATAGAGAAGAAAGCATTTTAATATGTTTCAATTTATTTCAAGTGGCAGCTGCACTAGTTTTTACGGTGTTTTTATTGTTATTTCAATGCTAAATAAAGTAAATACATTCTGCAGTCGAACTGTAAATTGTAAAGTTAAATTGAGTTTTAATGTATTTAAATAGACGCATAAAACATAAGCAGCCCACTATACGTTCCCACTGCTGGGACTCGGGGCCTTCTCTCACTAGAAGAGAGATATAAGCCATAATCCACCACGTTGTCCAAGTGCGGGTTGGTGGATGACACACGTTTTCGGATATTGCAGTCCTCAAACGTGTCGGTTTCTTCATAATGTTTTCCTTCATCGTAAAGCGAGTGCAAATCCACACATAACTTGAAAAACAAGTCATTGGTGTAGGGCCGGTAGGGTTAAACCAGGAGCCGTCTGATTGAAAAGCAGACATAATTACCACCGAGCCACACTTGCTTTCCATCGCATTGGTGTATGGCTGGAATCGAACCAGGGACCGTCTGGTTGAAAGGCAGACGTTTATTCCACTGAGCCACACATGCTCATTTAGATAGATGGGTCGACGTTAATGGGTTTAAACCTAACTCTTATCCCATAACCCTGTGTTCTAGAATTCCTAAACTACACTTTCTATTACCCGTGCTCCATATAGAGCTGAAAAATAATATTTCCTTCGCAAACAAAGTGAGGACCTTCTGAAAGCGCTCTTTGTGTTCCATTGTCGAACATACGAGAAGGTTTTACACAAAGATAATATGCCACTTGATGGCGTGTTGCGTTACCCCTCTTCCGAAACAAGTAAGTGTTTCATCACATAAGCTTGTAGCGCCTGTAGCTCGGCTAGCTAAGGTGATCTGAGGCAATCATTGAAGCTAAGCAACCTAAGTCGACCATGGACAATAGTGTCATCTTTCAAGTGGCATTTTTATCACCGTATCTACCGTGGGTCGGATGACATGTTACATTGTAGGTCGTGCCTAGAGTCGTAGGACAAGCTGTCGTTAAGCCAAGTTTGATGCGTTCGGGCGGCTTGGAAACTCTGGATACCAGAGATTGCTACTAAGCTCATACGAAGAAGAAGACTTAATCCTTACACACAGTGCACTGCGCAGTTGTTTTTTGACAAAATAAATGAAAACAGTCCGTCTGAAAGCTTCAATTGGTAAGCTTAATTTTTCAGTGAATCCGTTAATTACTCAATCAGTTAGTAATGTTTTTGTGTATTCTTACGTTTTTAATAAATTGTTAAGTTGTGTTAAAGTTAAAAATTATTGGGTTCGATCAGTTATTACAGAAATTATGACGAGCACGCGAAAATTTAACACCGACACTCCGTTGAACTCTTTAGTCCGTCCTGCTCTACCGTATGGACACACTATAGCTCTGTCCTTTGCTAGCACCCCGTACCGCGCAGAGGTGAACAGTGCTAATATAAGACATTTTCTACATCATCGGCTATCAAGTGGAATATAAAATTTGGTATTACATAAGACGGTGTTATTTACAAACGCGTGCTGTTTATAACCTGTTGGATAAATATTCTTTTGAGACAAAATATATCTTGAGTTTTTGGTTTAGCTCAGAGTGAAAATTCCATCCGAGGGGATAGAATCTTCATTGTGTAGAAAGGTAGGTTAGTGTGAGTTGAGTAGAGGTGTGGTGTTTGGTCGGGGGAACACACCAAAACTTTGTTTTTAATTTTATTTAATACCTCTTAACGCTCAAACGGTTGGACTAATTTGAAGGTTGACTGGAAGATATTGCTGCAAGTGATAAGGCCGCCTATTGTGCAACAAAATTGCTGGAACTGTTTTTTTCACTTATTGTTTTTGGTGTACAATAAAAGATTCTTGTATTGTATATTGTATTGTGAATCAAATTTAAGTAGCCTTTTCGGAAGGTCGTAGTATTTTTTTCCTTTTTATTAAATGACATGGCAAGGCTGACCTAGCAATTGAGAAAATTGTAATTAACTTTTTAGCAGGTTTCTGTGATAAAAGTTCTACCGAAGCACAATTTACTCGCAAAAGAACAAAGGTTTCTTCCTCTTGTAATAAATTAAATGACCAGAAATATATTTCTCGCCCGATTCCCGGCAGCTTTTACACAATTAGGAATGTTATTTCAAATGTCAATAGAAGCAATGATTGATACATTTCTAAAAGTATTAGAAATTTTAATGAATTTTATTTAATTGTTTATACAAGTCAATTATAAAAGTAAATAAAAAAAGAAAAAAAAAATGGTTGCCTGTAAAGTCGGTTTTACGGGCGAAGATTTTACGTGACAACGTCTGCCGCGCGCGCAGCACGATCATAGTTGAGTGGGAGAGAGACGCAAGGCATTCGGCGGGCCTCTCTCTCGTTCGGTGACTCATCGTAACGTTACCGGGCGTTACACTTTTTCATAAGTGACTCCCAGCCGCAACCTAATTTAAGACGTTGTCACGTCAAAAACCACACATAAAATTAATTTAATAGAATTAATATTTAAATTTTATCCTGTCGGAAAGGTACCCATAACGCTCGTGGCATTGGCGCGTTCTATAGCTATCGATAGCCTTTGCGCCAGGTACGATCCGGAGCGGTATTCGCCTGTTTATTTTCCTAGTCAACGCCCAATTTAAGAAATAAAAAGTTTGGCCTCAGTTCCCCAACAACCCATTATCTCAAAAGCAACGGGCACAAAGAGATACTGAGGCAACATCGTGGTGTACTTTTGGCGCTTCAGATTGGCTGCGTCCTCTGCTGCAGCCGCCGGCGAGTGGACGGTGCGACCGAGGTGACTGGCGGCAACTGTGCTGACGCAAGTGTCGTCCCAAACTAAGCACTTACCTTTCTTCCATGGCACCAAGGTCAGCCCGTCCGGCCTCTTTCCGTCTGTTCTGGACAAACCCGGCGGCTTAAGAATACTAGGGACGTTAGCCGAAATTAAAAAAAAATGTTAATTTAATTTGTAATAAAAAACTAAATTATAATTACAAAAGATAGTATCTCATTTATTGGAAGACATCATGTAATATATTACACAGATTATTTATAAGTACGGTGTTAAAGCGTGGCCTAAAAGTAGTAAAAATTACGAGATATTAAAATTCTTCGCTGAGCTGGCAAAAGCTTCCCTTTCCCACTTTATGCTATTAAGGCCATACTTTTATAGCTTATATTTTCGCTTTTGTTTGCTATAACTATTCTTAATACAATTTACCCTCCGTCGAAAAAGCCTTTTCCATCACAAGTACCAGGGAATTATGAGTACAGAAGAGAGTGAGGTCATAACACTGAGCTTTTGTGCTTATTTTGCTGAACTGGGGGAATTTATTGATGTTTTATGGCAATAAGAATGGCGTACCAGGCGTTTGAATAATATATTTACCATCAACATGAGTGTCTTAGTTATCTGACGCTATTTATCAATTAGAAGAAATGTATATAATTTAATAGAACTGTATAATAATGACCATTCAACAAAAACTCGACAAACTTGTCATTCAAAATAAAGCTCAAAAAAAACATATTGAATCCTACTTATAATAAATGCCAAATTTGTGTGTAAGTGTGTATGTTTGTTATTTCTTCACACTCAAACGCCTGAACCGATTTTGATGAAATTTGTTGTGAAGATAGGTTAGACCTTGTATTAATACATAGGCTACCTTTTATCCCGAAATAATTGTGAGATATACGCAATTTTTTTTTAAATCTATGTTAGTCCTTCACGCTCCAATGGCTGGACCGATTTTTTTGAGATTTACTTTGGAGATTGGTTAGAACCTTGGATTAACACATAGGCTATTCAATCCGGATTAACGTATTTTGTCCCGGATTAACGCGGGTAACACCGCAGGGCGTAGTTAGTAAAGTATATTAATAAAATCATTTTTTTTATAACACCAAATACCCCAGACATGATCCGGGACCTTGTTTTCTAGTTTTGTTTCTACAATTTAAATCACAATTTTAACCATTTACCAAAATATCGTTAAAAAAACTATGACAATGTTTATTTAAATAATTTTAATGATTCTTTTGTTTACGGTAGCCTCTTTGCAGCTAGTTTTTCCAGATCTCTACTTTTGACCAGAGTGTCACCTCGTGATATAATGCGCACTGTAAAGAAAAAAAAAGCTTATTTCAACAACACTAAAGTCGCTTTTAGCCTTAGTTCAGTAACTCTATGAAACTGCTATGAATCTAACACATGCATTATCCGAACAAGCAGGCAGGGTACTACGTGACCAGGCAAAATCCACGGCGTTACGTGTAGAGCTATTAACCTTTGCTACCAGGCAAACATATTTGCTCGGTGTTACTCACAAAGAGTTATTTTTCATGTAAACGAGCGAAAGAGTACAGGGCTACTGATAACAGTTTCTGCAAATAGGTCAATCTTCTTCCTTACCTTATCCCGCTTAGGTGGAGTCGACACTGCAAATCTTCTTCTTTCACTCTCTTCTATCCATCCATGTCTTTTTCGGGCGGCCTCTTGCTCTTCTTCCTTGCATTACCATTTCCATACATCTCCTAGTAACATATGCATCTCCTCATTTATATTCTTTCTTTCTTTCTTTGGTACTGTGGAATGCTCTGCCTTTGTCTATAAGGCAGGCTAAATCATCACACGTCAATTTTTTATTTTTTTTAATTCTAGTTTATAATCACTTTTTGGCCATTGCTTAGATTTTTAGTTCATTACTTTCCTGTTGTGTTTATGTTTGTATAGCCAGTAGTTTCAAGTTGTTTTTTTTTATACCACCGCTTTTTTCCTATCTGTACTGTCCCTCTCCATTCCTGGTTGCCTGGTAGGGATCACCATAGGTGATAAGACCACCTTAGTACTCTATGTGTAAATATTTATTTCCTTAATTAAAGCTGTTTTTTTATGTGGTTCTACAATAAAGTAATATTCTATTCTATATGGTTATCAATAACCCTGTAAACTTACTCCTATGTTATATATGCTCCTGGTACATTTTGCGGACAATAGTGTGAAAAGATAAAACCGTGGCCAAGCGGGACACATAAAAATAAATGCCAAAAATACAGACAAACATACAGAATTAAATGTAGGCAGTTTGTGTACCATTTGTTGGTATTAACTTTGGTATGCTGTGCGGGAAAATTCGTATTTAAGTAACATGCGGGAGTTTAATATTTGTTTTTTTTTATACTAAATTATTGTTCATTTGATTATTAGGCCCTGCTTGAAAGTAGTTAAATAATTAAAAGAGACCTTCAGCGGTGTCACCCATGTATTTTCGGGATAAAAAGTAGCCTGATCCAAGGTATGAGCTTCTTTCATTCGAAAATCTAAATTAGTTCTGCTGCTTGGGCTTGAATGCGAACGTATACACATACGAACGTTCGGCTAAAAAGTGTGTTAGTAGGATATAAAGTGTGTTTGTAGGATATAAAGTGTGTTAGTAGGATATAAAGTGTGTTTGTAGGATATAAAGTGTGTTAGTAGGATATAAAGTGTGTTAGTAGGATATAAAGTGTGTTAGTAGGATATAAAGTGTGTTAGTAGTAGCTGGGATCGGCCTGGGCATCATTGGATGCTATAACTACGCGAATGACGATGGAGACAACAGAAGATACAAAATACCTACGATGTGATGAGGCCCGACGACCCCAGAGTCAAGCTTATTCGGAAAGATTAGGAAAACCAAGTGTAAATACTTTGAAGAATACTAGTGTGAATTATGTAATAAAGCTGTTATATTAAATATATTTAACAAACTGTGAATCAATATACCCAACATAACAATCCGGGGGTATAGCAGAAATAGAGCGTGCTTTATCCTACGTTATACAATTCTTTATAGCCTTAGGTTCTGTTTAAAATTCTTACATATCACTACGTGGTGTAAAACAAAGTCGCTTTATCTGTCCCTATGTCCCTTTGTATGCTTAAATCTTTGAAACGACGCAACGGATTTTGTTGCGGTTTGTTTTAATAGATGGAGTAATTCAAGAGAAAGGTTTATATGTATAATAACGTCTATTACATAGTTGAGAAATACTGTTATTTTTGAGGTTTCTAATGTGATGTCGTAAATTATCATTTTTTTCCGCTTACATTGCAAACGCAGGCAGAACCCTACGAGATTTATCAAAATAATATACTAATTATTTGTACTCATTGAAAAGTTGACAGATAATTCCGCGATAGTATATGTTTTTCTGTTCGATCAACCAAGTGTAAATTAATACATATTTTATACTTTAAGCCTAGTACTTATTTAGTCATAGTTTGTGTTGATTTACAAAAATGTACAACTTTTTGGTAAATAAAGATGTTTATGTTTTCTGTAGTATATTTAGTATCAGCATTGCGTCCGTGCGATGCCGGGGCGGGTCGCTGTTTTATAACTCTTATTCTCAGCGACTAATGTTAGTTGGGTATATGTATTAAAAGAATTAAGTATTCAAAAACCGTCTTTGTAGTTAAAAAGCCAAGTATTTAAACGAATTGCTAATAAAAGCCATAGATTTAGTTCGGAGGTAAGCTTTTTCTTCCAGAACATTAAAATTCGCAGTCTCATTGTGTGGAGCGAACCAATCGTGCATGAAATTGGCGGCTCCAAATCATAACGCGTCTTCTCTTGAAGCTATGCGATGCTCGCTTCATTTTTAGGGTTCCGTGCGTAGATTTAAACGGAAACTTTCGTTGTGCGACTGTCCTACAGTTTTTCACCTAGCCGTATCCCTTGAACTGTTTTGCTAAGCAGTTAATGTTAAAATATTATTTATAACTGTAGCCGCTATATATACATATATTTAAATTATATATAAAACGTGAGATTTTGTCCGTCTGTTTGTGTTTTTGCGAGTTTAACTTGCAATTTACCGGTTTAATTTTAGCGACTGTTATAAGGGTTTGTAAGGCAAATTTTTTAATCATTTGTTTTGCTTTAGGAATTTTTGAAATTCAGATTCAGATTAATTTATCGTAAACTGTACAGATTATGGTGTTACAAGTTCTTACATAGGTTCATCGGTATCAACAGTTTTGTTCTATTCGAACATACAATATTTAATAAATAAAATTCAAACCGATTGATTTCGTGGTAATTTACCATACATATATACCTATCTTAACTTACTTCTTTTAATAAACATATTCTTTTTCCAAAATAAATTAAATTAAAGACTTAAACTAAAACTTAACTAGACTAGACCTAAAAAAGACCAGGAATAGAGGTAAAGGTGCCTAAAATGCTGGCAGCATTGCCATGTTAGATAGCAATTCTTCGTTTTTAACCGAAATAAAAGTTGTGTGTGACATTTGAATTTGGAATATAAGCAGGAATTAAACACTGCGTGAGAACAGTATTTTAATAGGAACTTTAGAGAAAAAAGTTTAATAGCATAGCATCAAAAGGAAAGTCGCACACGATCTTTCTAAGCTCCGGTCTCTATGGTAATGGAAGAGTGTTTATTTTTGCATATTTTGAGAGGGATCTGTGTGCGCATGATGAGGCAATTTCTTTGTAACTGATATATTCAGGGTGCCAGGAAACGTCGGACAACCTTACTTTATCTTGAAGGAAAATTCTCATTTTTGGTTCACGTAAATATGTTTTAACTAGCTAGAAAAATGTTTTATACGAGTATTCAAACGATATTAGAGTGTTATATGTAGAAAAAAGCCGATATTATAACTGTAGCATAAGCATAAGCAGCCCACTGCTGGGGCTGGGCCCTTCTCTGACGAGGAGAGATATAGGCCTCACTCCACCACGCTGGTCAAGTGCGGCTTGGCGAATGACACACGTCTTCGGATATTGTCTCAAACATGTGGGTTTCCTCACGATGTTTTTCTTCGCCGTAAAGCGAGTGCGAAATCCACACATAACTTGAAAAACATGTCATTGGTGTAGGGCCGGGATTGAACCAGGGGCCGTCTGGTGCAAAAGCAGACATTTTTACCACCGAGTTACACTCGTTTTTACTAAGCTCTCTTATTATTATAACTTTGATGATACAAAAAACAAAGCAGACGGCGGTTGCTCAGCTTCAATGATCGCGTCAGATCACCTTAGCTAGCCGAGCTTGCTACAGGCGTTAAATTATAATTGTATTTACAATTCCTTACACTATTTGAATAATAATGCAATATTAAATAATATCTATAGGTAGATTGTCTACTTTTTACAGAATAATTTTTAAAGTAGGTACAAAGCATGATCGTGTCGCCCAAATTAGCCACTCTAACTCAAGGTGGAGCATGCTTAGTCAACAATTACTGACTCTCAAGAAGACTGCCATTACACTACACTAAAGTTAAAAGTATCGGTCGATACGGACTTCTGTCGGATGGACATCTTTCAGTTGACTAGATTTCAAAAGTGACAAGTTTATTTGAGAGCTGCCGTGGGTAGGATGACATGTTAACATGTAGGTTGTGACTAGTTGTCATGTAGCCCTTGGACTGCTTGAAAACTCTTGACGCAAGAATTCGGCCGCTTCTTTGATAAATAGTGAAATGAAAACACTTTCCTATCATATCCACCATCCGGCCCGAGCCTTCTGTTTAAGCTTTAAGTCTCCCCAATTTGGATCCCTCGCTCCGTCCCCTCTAGGTTTTAATTAAATGCGGTGTTGAGTAATGAGTTTCCAATCGGGTGTTGTTTAAAGCGGAGGGAACTGCCCGCTGCCTGCTGGCTATTTACATTTCAGATGAGACGGTTAAAGTCTCTCCAAGAGACAGTTTTCTTTAGTAATAACATGAAGATTTGTTGAGATGTTCAACCGTTTGGAGTTTCCTTTTCCTCCTAAGTCAAATTTCTCATTACTAAGAGACCTGGAAGAGATCGCTTTAAGTGATAAGGCCGCCACTTGTAACACTACTTATAAGTTGATTAATTATTTTTCTCTTTGTTTTGTATTTCCTTTTGTGTTGCAATAAAGAGTATATTTATCTATCTAAGAGACGTATACGTAAAAAAATAAAAGGGGAAGGATATCTTCTTCTTCCTTGCCTTATACCACTAGGTGGGGTCGGCAGCAAATTTTCTTCTTCCACTCTCCTCTATCAGCCGTCGTCTCTACACTCACTTCTTTATTTCTCATGTCCGCTGCCTGCTGGCTATTTACATTTCAGATGAGACGGTTAAACTCTCTCCAAGAGACAGTTTTCTTTAGTAATAACATGAAGATTTGTTGAGATGTTCAACCGTTTGGAGTTTCCTTTTCCTCCTACGTCGAATTTCTCATTACTAAGAGACATGAGTTCTCCGCATAATAAAAGGGAAAGACAAATCCACACATTACTTGAAAAACAAGTCAGTGTTGTAAGGCTGGGATCAAACCAAGGGCTGTCAGATTGAATAGCAGACAATTTTCCACTGAGCCACACTCGCTATTTGAGACCAAGTTTTAATAGAATTGCTGTAATCATTTCAGCTAGCCCTAATAACTCTTAAAGTTGAAATTTGAATAACATTTATAGCATTTATATTGTTAAACGAGTAAATGTAGATTTCATGTGAGAAGACATACATACATACTGACCAAAACTCCCGCCTGATTATCTTTAGTATATATGTAAGTCTATTTATTCTATAATTATTCTAAGTACCAATACATTCTCAATCTAATTTATCTTATTTATTATCTTCTTTTTCCTAGCCTTATCCCACTAGGTGGTGTCACTATACTAGGCAGCAAATTTTCTTCTTCCACTCTCCTCTATCAGCCGTTGTCTCTACGCTCATTCCTTTCTTTCTCATGTCCTCATTCACACACTCCATCCATGTCTTCTTCGGTCGGCCCATTTCCCACAGGTGCCGGGTGCTGCACCTGCACGTCACTTGTGGGGTACGGCCTAGCCCTGTCGCCCTTATCAAATTTCCTTCTATTCATTTGCTGTCAAGCTTAGGGACTGCCCGGCGGCAAAGTCCGTCTGTGATGTTTCAACGCCCCAGATGGGGGAGAACGGGGCCAACATTTGTAGAACTTCAGCGGCAGGACATGCCGCAAAGTTCATGTTTCGGTCCTAATAACCGAAAGGTTGGTGGGACCATGGGAGGTGGTGAAAGTGTATCCATTTGCTGTACAAGGCTGTGGCTAAAGTTTTATGACCGGCCGCCTGTCTCACGTCAACTCACCTTGGAAATTAATTGCTAGTGTATATCAAATAATAAAAAATAAATCAATTTGTGCAACGCTTTTGTACAGATCAGCTGATCTTTATACAAAAGTTAAAACAAGAGAGTAACTTCTAGATCAAAAGCTGCACTTCATGGGTTAAGCTTTAGAATGGTAACTAAGCTGTTTCAGAAACTCGGTTTAGCTAACTAGCCAACAACAACATTCTCACAAAGCCAGTTCTATCCCCAAGCACTTCGTAATACGTATTGTAAATAGTATTTACTTGTGCTTACGAGAAAACTCCCACAATACGAGAAAATCCGAGTAAAACCACCTTTAGGAAGTTAAACAGTACTTATAAGCCGGCTTCCTCACCCGGATATTGCGCTTTGCAACTCCAGACATCCGGCTTGAACCGGTTCCGTGGCACAACCGGTGGAACAACCGGGGAGCTTCGGAATCCAATTGCTTACGACACTGACTACTTAGTAGGACAGAGTCTAGTATTTTTATGTTTTTTTAGGGTTCCGTAAACACCGGAGCCTATTACTAAGCTTCCGCTGTATGTCTGTCTGTCACCAGGCTGTATTTCGGAACCATGATAGCTAGAAAGCTAAAACTTTCACAAGTTATATATTTCCCGTGCCACAATAACAACAAATACTAAAAATGAAAATATTAAGGATGGTATCCATACAATAAATATGTATTTTTCATATTTTGTTGCTATATCAATAACGATAGCAGGTAGAGGCTTAATATTTTCACAGAACATTTAAATAAGTATAAAAAAATACAATGTGTATGAAGTTTTAAAATAAATAATTGAATAAAAAAATATTGAATAAGTATGTTTAATTTAATCAATTTAATTTAATTTATTATTTTTAGTAAGGAAGAAACTATAACACTTTATAGATTTTTTTCTCGTGTGTAAATATAATAACCACAGGTTGATAGTGATTAATTTTCGTACGGTTTAAAAGATTTTAACCGCTACCATTTAAAGGCTGTGGTAACTATATGGCTACCTGTCTCTCTAACTACGTTCATCCGGGTGCAGTCTACAGCCGGTGCCATAGATCCGGTTCTTCTGTTAGCTGTCGAGCTACTTTATAGAGTTAAAGGCTCATAGTAGAAATATCTTTATGGCTATTTCTAATGGTTACTAATGCTATGGTTTAACCAGACGTGTGGCTCTGCAACTACAACTGCATACACAATTCATAACTAAATGTTCAACAAATTACTCACTTAAGTATATAAAAACGTAATTTTTGACGTCTGCACCCCATTGTAGCCAGGTATCTAATTGAAGATTTCCCCCACGTCCTCAAAAAAGGTTGTTGACCTAGCAATATGTGGCTCTTTTAGGTCTGAATGTTACTAACTTGTGTGGTTACTTAACATACATTCATGAGCAGCCCACTAAACACGTACCCACTGCTGGGACTCGGGGCCTTCTCTCGGGAGGAGAGAGATAAAGGCCATAATCCACAACGCTGGCCAAGTGCGGGTTGGCGGATGACACACGTCTTCGGATATTGTGGTCCTCAAACATGCCGGTTTCCTCACGATGTTTTCCTTCGCCGTAAAGCAAGTGCAAATCCACACATAACTTGAAAAACAAGTCATTGGTGTAGGACCGGGATCGAACCAGGGGCCGTCTGATTGATAATAATAGTTTAAAATAAAACTAAAAAAACTACTTAAAGTAGGTCAAAATCGCGCCCAAAGAAGTCGGTTACAAACAAACATACAAACAAAAAAAATGGAATAGTTTTATCAAATTAGTGTATTGTCATCGGTCCTCAATAAATTTGCAAAGTTTGAACGAAATCTGGCCGTTTAAAGTGGGTCAAAATCGCGCCCAAAGAAGTCGGTTACAAACAAACATACAGGTGAAGCAAAAAAAAAGCGTGTAAAAAGCAGACGTTATTACCACCGAGCCACACTCGCTTTTTTGCGTGGTTACGCGACTTGATGGTCAAATAAATAAATAAATATATGGACACATTCACACACGGCTGGTTAGCCCCATAATGAACCATTTCTAGCTCGTATTATGGTTGCTAACACAACTGATATACTACATATACATACATACATATTATATATAAATACATATTTAACACCCAGACCCACAGCCAACAAATTTAATTAAGCACAAAGATGTTGACCGGGCCGGGAATCGAACCCGGAACCTTCTGATTAGCAGACCGGCATGGTAACCTTTACGCCAACGAGGTCGTCATGTCAAATGCCTAGCTATACTGTGTTAAAAGAATATTTCTTCCCCTGCCATGCTAGGAGAACCAAGTCTGCAAACACAACAAAATCCCTCATCATAATAAACAACCGTATGTCTAGTTGAGCCCCTTCATTAGAGAAAGAACAGAGAGTTGGCCAAGACGGCTGGAGTCTAGCCAACACCGCTGCACTTAGTGGATGATTGCATTACCACTATTATGTTGACTTGAATTTGGAAGTACTTTTCATTACTCATACTCTGAAACTAGGTTTAAAGTTACCTGAGGAGCGGGATGAAAGTAATACATTGCATCCCTAGGGAGAATCGCTGTGCAACTGACCGAAATTAAAATAACTTAAAGCTTGATTGATTAAAGAATAAACATTTTTAAAATAACTTAGATTTGGCCAAATATTTACCATTTTTGCAATGATGATTAATTAATAATGGCTGAATAGTTGGCCGGCCACAGAAAAAACAGTATTCGTAATGAAAATCACAGTGCGTATCTCGGGTTAAAGACTTATTTAGTCCCTCAAACTATTGGCGCCGTTTTGGGCCAAAATAAGTTACTTTCATCCCTAGGGCAATATACTAGGTAATGTACTATTATTTACGAGTACATGAAGGTATGGAGTTATTATTATTATAATTATCCAACTAATATTATAAATGCAAAAGGATGTGTGTAAAGTATGTATGATTGTTACTTCTTCACGCTCAAACGACCGATTCGGTTTGCACGAAATTTGGTATTGACATTGTATAGACTTTGGATTAACACATATATAGTTTATGTTTAATTTAAATTTAATTTGACATTTTAATTTTATTTTTGACTTGTTTTTATTTTATTTACTAACTAAAGCTTTCCCGCGGCTCCGCCCGCGTGTAGGCGTTTTTTGGGTAATCTGTGGAAAAATTCTATTGTATCCTATTCCCGTGCAAATTTTATATAAACATTACATTGCTACGATATCAAAATAAGCCGCATCTGCCTTTCCGCATTCGATTTCTGAGATCTAGTTAACCTCTGTTTTTAGCTACTTTGGTGATGATGTGACAGATTAAATCGTTTTCTCCAAGCCATTATTTTAATTTAAATAATTAGAATACGTGAACCATACCACTAAGTGAACCACCTACTTAAATGCCAATTCAGAAGTATTTAATTTCAAAAAGACAAAACTTTCCCTTTGAACTTTAAACCCCAATGGCTTACCTTAATGCACTCCTGGCAAATATTTTTACAAATTTATTTTAACCATCATAGAAACTACAACCATGACAACATTCAAGACTTTAACTTGATAAATAAATAATTATTTTAAAAAAAACTTTAAACAAAATTTGAAAAACTGTCACACACATTCAGACACTTACACACACATTAATAACCCGTTTTTCGTCGGGTTGAATTAAGGCGTACCTGTTTTTGTACTCGTATGTGCTTATGAGTATATACACTATATTCTTCTCACACTGAGATCACATCTCGCCGATTCCACGACGACCGTAACAAATGATGGAAGGAGGAGCATCATTTGTCTTGTACTCGTTAAGTCTTAGTCCGCAGACTCACTAAATCCGATAGAACATTTCATTATATAGGAGGATAGAATGGTGCGACGTACTTGTTTGAACGCAATGTATGAGCAAACTTTGAGCTTAGATATTATGTCGCCAGAGTGAGAATGATAAATTGAAAAGGGAACCAGTTAAAAATAATATCAATAATTATTTTTATATTTAATATTATTATATTTAATAGAAAATTTGATAAGTGATATCGTTATAAAAAAAACTATATCTGGTCATTTACAGTGTTTTGATCGTTATACTTTAAATTTTTTTTTAACTCTTACGACATATAAATAAATACATAGATACTTTATATCGATGCATACTCGTATTTAACACCCAGACCGACAGCTAATAAATTTAGTTCATCACATCACAAAGATGTTGGCCGTGCCGGGAATCATTCCGGGACCCTCTGGTTGGCAGTCCGGCATGGTAACCATTACGCGAACGTGGTCTCTACTATCTCTCTCATTTCAAGATATGTCCTTGATTCTCAGCAGTTGGAACTAATTAATAAATCGTTCTAGGTAAGCGCGCTTTACCGTAGACCTTAATATAACTTACCATCAGGTGAATTGTGGTCATGCGCTGACCTATTCAGAGTAAAAATAGTGAGCTTTTTTTTCGCTTAATAGGCTTGCGCTTGACTACAACTCACCTGATGTTAAGTGATATTGCAGTCTAAGATGAAGCGCGCTTGCCTAGAAGAAACCGGTTCACTCTCGCCTCGAAGACAGTAAGGTTCACTTAAGTTATGTTATTTCTGACTTGTAACTTTGGTGTTATCAATAAATGATTTGTATTTGTTTTGTATTTGTATTAGAAAAAACACAAAGTTCAGTTCCGTTCTCTGCAACGTGTCCAATCCACGGCATGTCGCCCCAGTAGTTCACAATTACCGTGATCTTTATAGATGTTAGTGGTGAACTTACTCAGGTTTTTCCTTATCTACTTTCTTTAGTTTTTGCTTCCTTCCCCTAAGTTTTCTATCTTATTATTTCTTATTTGTTAGTAGCTCATATAGAGGTCGTTAATTATTATCATTGTACAAATAAAAAAGTTTTTTTTTTTTAAATATACACGCACGGCTGGTTAGCCCCATACTGAACCATTTCTAGCTCGTATTATGGTTGCTAACACAACTGATATACTACATATACATACATATAAATACATATAACATACGCTAAATATTTATTTACTGCAATTTTCAATAATTAATTAAATACATGTCAATTATAAAATTAAAAAACTAATAAAAAAACCACTAATAAAATTAATTTAATAGGCCACTCCGGATAGAACCAGACGGAAAGGTACCCATAACGCTCGTGGCATTGCCGCGTTGTATAGCTATGGATAGTCTTTGCGCCAGGTACGATCCGGAGCGGAATTCACCTGATTTCTTTATTTGTACAAATTATAATTTCCAGTTAATTAGAGCAAAAAAAAAACGTTTTTATGTAAACTTAGGAAAGTACAATTATTTGATGATATTATTTGACGACCTCGTTGGCGTAATGGTTACCATGGCAGATTGCCAATCAGAAGGATCCGGGTTCGATTTCAGGCACGGCCAACATCTTTGTGCTTAACTAAATTTGTTGGCTGTGGGTCTGGGTGTTAAATATGTATCTATATAAAATATATATGTAGATATATCAATTTCGCTAGCTACCATAACCCAAACAAAAGAAGGGAATAATAAATGGAGTTAACCAGCCGTGTGTAAAATGTGTACTTCTATTAAAAAAAATTACTTAGTGTGAATCAAAAGTTACCAAACATTTGTAAAAATTTAAATTCTAAATGCGCTACTAAGTATATGCATAATATGCATATAGTATTCTTAATATATATAAATCTCGTGCCACAATGTTTGTCCTCAATGGACTCCTAAACCACTTAACCGATTATAATAAAATTCGCACACCATGTGCAGTTCGATCCAACTTGAGATATAGGATAGTTTAAATCTCAAATTATAGTCGCAATTTTAATTTATTGCTAATTATTGTCTGTTATTATTTGACAGTCACAATTATCTGTTAACTCCAAATGATTCTAACAGATGTCGATACCTTTCGACTGGGTTGAGTAAGTAATCAATAGATGGCGCTGCTATGGTAAATCTACGAACGTGTCATATAAGCTACACTATGTATTTTTCATACCCCTAAGTGAGGCTAAACAACGTTTGCCGGGTCAGCTAGTGTATGTATATGCATATTACGTAAAAACAACAAAGTGCTTATGAAAAAGTAAGAAGGAAACGAACTTTGTTTTACACAGCGAAACAACAAGGTGAGTAAACTTTGCTAATCAAGGAAAGCGTGTGAGTTTTCCTAAAGGTTCTGTGTACAGGGTTATTACTGATAAAAACATTAAGCATATTGTGTGGTCAAGCATTTAAAGACTGTTCTCATAGACTGTTAGCGATCGCGTCAGATCACCTTAGTTAGCCGTGCTATAACTTGAACTAAAATACCACTAAAATTATAAACGCGAAGTTAAGTGCTCGCATATAAATTCAAACGCAGCAAAAAACAAAAGATTAAATTAAAATAATAGGCCAAGTGCGAGTTGGTCGCCTGAAGAGCATTCATGGGAGCCTATATTTATAGCCAATATATTTTTATGTATTTTGTGAAAATTTTTAATATCTATCACCTACCATTATACATAACAAAAAAATACGAAAAAGCACATTTATTGTATGGGGACCCCCCTTAATATTTTCAGTTTTTATTTTAAGTTTGTTATAGCGGCACGAGAAATACATATCTTGTGAAAGTTTCAGCTTTCTAGCTATTACGGTTTCTGAGATACATCCTGGAGACAGACAGACAGACAGACAACGGAGTCTTAGTAATAAGGTCCTGTTTTACCTTTTAAGCCGACCCTCAAAAGTAAATAAATATTTCTTCTCCCAGTGGAGAAGTTTTCCACTGGCCGTGTTTTCCCCGCAGGTATATGAAGGTATCATCCGGTGGTTACCACGATAACTTAAATATTAAAACTGACCGGTACCGCGCCGCTGTGAATTGTTTACTACGTTATTTACATACATAATTGCTGTTGGAACGGCTGCAGTTGCTCAACTGGACGTACGATGTTAAATCTGGATTAAAATAGATGGATTAATAAACTACCTTCAGATCTAAAAAATGTAAGCCCGTTCACCGCATTAAAAAGTCAACTTTACCAGCACGTAATAACTTTTATGAATGCGTTGGACGGGCAAACTGTTTATGTTGTCAATGTCAGTGTCAATTCAATTGCCTAGTAATTTTAAAGTGGCGACGAATGATACAAATAATATTTATGTAAACATGTTCTCATATAATATATTATTAGGACACATTCACACACGGCTGGTTAGCCCCATACTGAACCATTATGGTTGCTTACACAGCTGATATACTACATATACATAAATAAATATTTTATATACAAAGGGTCTGGTGTTAAATTTGTATCTAGATACAAATTTAACACCAGACCCACAGCCAACAAATTTATTTAAGCACAAAGATGAAGAAAGATGGCCGTGCCGGGAATCGAACCCGGAACCTTCTTATTGGCAGTCCGGCATGGTAACCTTTACGCCAACGAGGTCGTCATTATAATAATAGATTCATATTTACTAAGTTGTTAATTCATAATAATAATACATAATATGTCTCATAAAAGATGAGTTAAATAAAAATAAATCTAACCGGACTTCTATGATAACTACGAGTAAGTTTTACATTTCACCGTCCGCATAGTGTTATGCAGATCCCTATCCCACGGAATATCTCGGAAACCTCACTGAATAATGCTTCAAAAACTTAATAAGGTAATTCCCAGGGATGAAATTAGTATTCTCCGGGCGAATCCGTCTAAATGGATGGATTCAGGAGTAATTTCGTGCAGTTCTTCTGGCGTAACTAAGGATCCACCGGGCGAAGGCGCAAGACAGTAGCGAAAGCTACATTTTGGTTTTGCATTTACTTTATCTTAGATATATATAAAATTTCCGTATCACAGTGTTTGTTACCGTACTCCTCCGAAACGGCATGACCGATTTTTTCCAAATTTTATATGCGTATTCAGAAGGTCTGAGAATCGGCTACTGTATATTTAGTTTTTTTTATTTCTTTTATTTATTTATTAAGGCAAAACAACGTTTGCCGGGTCAGCTAGTAATATATGAATTAAGGTGGTCTGGAAGAGCTCGTTTTAAATGATAATGCCCACCAACTGTGGTACACTTATTTTTAAGCCTTTTTCTTTTGTTTAAAATTGTTTCATGTATTTTGTATCCAATGAATAATTTTCTATGTATATATCTAATAAGTAATTTTTATAGGGTTATTTACATAAACAAACTAAAAACACTAATACATATATAGACATGTAAAATTATATTTACAAAACAATAAAAGCAAGGGATCTCCAACAAAATATGTTTGTTCAACAAACTGCCTCAAAGTATGACATATTAAAAATTACCATTTCACACATTTAGAAGAAAATTGGAAATCTTCTTTGTGGAAAACCATTTTTGTGCCTTAAATTAATATATGAGTTTGCCTCTTTCAGAACCTTTGTTTAAGTACGACGTACTGTAAAGTGATATGAATTATGCGGTAAATGTGTTGTTATTTTCTATTATATTATTATGACATTGTTAATTAATAATTAATGAATTGTCAAAAATAAAGGTCACTCGATTTTGCGGCAAACTCTCTAAAGCGTCGAAATCAATTTTAGTTGGTTTAGCTTGTATTCCATACAATGATACATATATATAACCATAAAATGCACAGTCCCTTCAGTGTCGATATATATAGTTTACACTGTATATGTAAATTTGACGTGCCTAGTCTAACGCAATGTTATATGGTTAATTAAAGTTCTATGATTTCTATATAGATACTAGCTGACCCGGCAAACGTTTTTTTGCCTCACTTAGGGGTATGAAAAATAGTAGCCGATTCTCAGACCTACTGAATACGCATATAAAATTTGGTAAAAATCGGCCAAGCCGATTCGGAAGAGTACGGTAACTGACATTGTGACAGGGAAATTTTATAATAATATATAAGATCATGGAATCAGAGAGTTACGGCACGCGTACACCGAATCCGTCATCGGCCGAAGTATGCTCGGGCGTCATCGGCCGAACTCGGCCGATCAAATCAAACGTAAGTAAATGGAAGAGAGCGCATACACTGCTACTACCGACGTCGTCCGATGACGCCCGAAAACGGACGATCAACTGACGAGTCCGAACGTGTTTGGATTTTTTGTCAGTTTTACCGGCTTTTTATGTCTGTACTCTGTAGTTGCACAGTTCAGACTTCATAAGTTCCACCGACAACGGCCGTTATCGTTTGCAGTGTATTCAGTTGAACGTCCGAGTTACTTGTCCGAGTAGTTCTGTCCGCCATCTGCTGACAAAATCGGTTTTAGTGTACGCGTACCGTTAGTACCTCAGTTTTCCACCGGCGCCTGTGTCGACGTCAGCCGGATATAGCTCGCCCCAGCCAGATAAACTGCTAATCCGTTTACAGTGGTCCCGGCTGGCTGTGAAATATTACCGCTATAGCTACACGGACATTACGGATAGCCGGATAGCTTGGCCGGGGAGCCACGCAGGGAGTTGTGAGCTGATTGAGCGAGCACTGTGGTTCGAATACCACAAGGTTTTTTAATAAGAAAGAAAGAATGAAAAAAGTTTATTGAACACGCGTATGTTGAGTGATTACATACAAAAATCATAATATGGGATGTTAATAAGTTTTTCATTACTCATACTCAAGTAAAAGTGTTGAAAGTGGGTCTGAAGTTGCCTGAGGAGCAGGATGAATGTACTACTTTTCATCCCTAGGGAGATTCGCTTTAAACTTTGTCTGGCAGCAGTCAAATTATTTAAAAAAAAAACTAGTTCTATTTTTAATAACTTTAATATAATTTAGTTTCAAGACTTTCTGTAATTGTAATAGCTTACATATATTTGGGCAGAATATATATTTACCATTTTTTCAAATGATGAAAATAAAAAATAATGGCTGAATAGTTGGCCACCCACAGAAAAAAAAACAATCAAAATAGTCGGTAAAGTAGCAATTCGATCTTCATTCATTTATTTTACTCATTTTTTCTTTAGAAAGAGAGAAAGAAAATACATTTATTGCGCACGAAACAAAAAATGTTGCGAGTAGATAATTAAAACTAATAGTGTGTGCATGTCATGTTTTTTTACATTCTTTGTATTTGTGCACAGTGTTCAATAATTTAAAGTTGTTACTTTTTTATATTAACTTGACACTGTACCTATTATCTGCCTATGATATATGAATATTATACACCGAGAGCAGTTATAATTTTACGAGTCAATAAAATACTTGAAACGGCTGAAGTTGGTGCGAACTAGTAAAAGTGGTAAAGCTTGAAATATACTCGACTAACCACGGCTGTACAAAGGAAAGATAGAATATGTACTTATAGAATGTAAAGAAAATTCGCCATATGTCTAGATCTGGTGAAACAGAGATATTTTAAAACTAGACATGCGCGTCGAACAAACAATAATATTAGTTCATGCCCGACCAAATCAAATCATTTATCAATTTTTTTTTTCAAACACAGACTTTTTATAATAGGTAACGCAGTCAATGACATCATAAAATATAAAATCATAGCCATTGAATATAGACGTCTTTTTGTTCAAAGTCAATTACATTTATTGCTTAATTATGGTTACATCTTCTATGTTATTTTTATATTTTTGACGCAGCGAGTCTCCTTAACAATTCAGAGGGATAATGCCGCCAGCAATGCAATAGCAATGCCATCGTGGTCGTCAAGATAAAATGTTACTGTTATATTTAACTATTATTAAGCTTAGATTTGACTTTACTTTGTGACTTTAGCAGTGAACAAATGGCTACATGCTAACATAAAACATTCTCCTATATTTTTTTTAATTTTTTTATTCTGAATAGGTCAGCGCTTGACCACACCACAATTCACCTGATGGTAAGTGATATTGAGGTCTACGGTGGAACACGCTTACCTAGAAGGAACCGGTTCACTCTCGCCTTGAAAATCGCTGGATTGTAGTCATTGCGGAACAGGGAATTCAGCAAGGAATAGTAGAGGCACTGTATATAGAATAATCTATATACAGTGCCTTACACCTGAGGCCCCTTGTCTGAACTATAGCTCCATTTAATTCAGCATGCATTGCTAACACCCTCTGAGACTCACACACATACACAGACCTATCTGTCGTTCGGATTATTCTGCCACTTACTAAAGCATCAAAATCAAGATTACAGCTATAAATGTAATTACGCTTGCTTAGTTTCCTGGTATATTAACATATTGACGACCTCGTTGTTATAATGGTTACCATACTGGACTGCCTACCAGAGGGATTGGGTTCGATTGCCGGCACATCCAAAATCTTTGTGATGAACTAAATTTGTTGGCTGTCGGTCTGGGTGTTAAATATGTATAGGTATAAAGTATTTAATTGTGTATAACAGTTGTGTTAGCAACCATAATACAAACTAGAAATGGTTTAGTATGAGGCTAACCAGCCGTGTGTGAATATACAACGATAATAAGGAACTTAAGTGTTTTTCGCAATACAGCTAGAATTGATTTAATAGTCAGCAAAGTATATTTATTATTATTAGAATTGTCTTATGTGTAGGGTAGGTTATAAATATAAGTTTTAACGTATTGTACACTAAAACTATATAACGAAGCCAAATTTTAACCAGTGCTACCTTAAAATTTGGCCAAGTGCCGTTATTGATATATAGCAAAAAAATACGAAAAAATCAAGTTCATTGTATGTTCCCCCTTAATTTTTTATTTATTTTTAGTATTTGTTGTTATAGAGCGGCACGGGAAATAGATATCTTGTGAAAGTTTTCTAGCTATTACGTTTTATGAGATACAGCCTAGAGACAGGCAGAAAAACAGACAGCGGAGGCTTAGTAATAGGGTCCCGTTTTTACCTTTTAGGTACGGAACCCTAAAAACATTGTTTTACACAAACACACAAACCTACACCCCCAATTCATTGTTTCAACTGTCTTTTTAAATACATTCACAAATTGAAGTATCGATCTATCAACACGGTAGCAAAGCACGGATGACCTAAAAACCTCACGTTGGCAGTGCACTAACCTGTGCCTAGATATGTACATAATTACTTAAATACTAACGGCACAGGTCATTTAATTATTCTACTGCATTAAAGCATTTTTAAATAAAATATGGGCTCTATGCAGTAGCATTTAAAATTATGACAAGCTGTGTGTTTATTATAAAATTAGATTTATTTATACAAACTTTTAATCTTATAATGTAAATATAAATCTCGTGTCACAATGTTTGTCCTCAATGGACCCTAAACCACTTAACCGATTATAATAAAATTCGCACACCATGTGCAGTTCGATCCAACTTGAGAGATAGGATAGTTTAAATCTCAAATTATAGTTACAATTTTAATTTATTGCTAATTATTGTCTGTTATTATTTGACAGTCACAATTATCTGTTAACTCCAAATGATCCTAACAGATGTCGATACCTTTCGACTGGGTTGAGTAAGTAATCAATAGATGGCGCTGCTATGGTAAATCTACGAACGTGTCATATAAGCTTCACTATCTATTTTTCATACCCTAAGTGAGGCAAAACAACGTTTGCCGGGTCAGCTGGTACACATATAAAGAAAACCAAATGTTATCAACCCTAAAAACAAATTAAATTATTCAATCTAAAAGTCCAAGTATTATAAGCAACCTAACTCTATCGATACGCGACATAAAAAGAAGAATTTGTTTCCGTTTCTTAGACTTTCAGCGAAAAAAGGTTTTATATTAGCTTTACCTCTTTTTAGTTTAGCTACCCTTTTCTGTTATTTCTTGTCTTCTCGTGTGTATTTTCAGCGACCGTGTGTTTCCGTAAGGATGACCATCGTCCGACTGAATTAAACCCACGGCGCCCTTTGATCGGCGATTCACAGAGATTCTCAGATAAACGTTAAATCGAATTCAAGCTGTTAGAGAATATACTAGCCATATAATATACCAAACTTTTATATCTCGTACAATGAAGAATGTATATAATAATAATAATAGTTAAATAGAAGTGTAATTATATATGAGTTTAATTTTTACTTCAAACATAATCAAATCAATCAATTATTAGCAACGCTCATAATATATTATATACATATTTTATATATGCATATTTTATATACATACATATTTAACACCCAGACCCACAGCCAACAAATTTAGTTCAGCACTAAAATATTGACCGTACCGGGTATCGAACCCGGAAACTTCTGATTGGCAGTCCGGCGTGGTAACCATTACGCCAACGAGGTCGTCTAAACACAGGATGTGCCTCGTCCGATTCAGGGAACATCTTTGTGTGTGTGTGTATTAAGGCATAAATATAATTGTGAGTCTAGTTCTTTTATAATAGTTTATGTGCCAATGTACAAGAATGTATATAATTATTGTTACAAAAAAAAACTTTTTTTTTTTCTTAAGCAAGTTTCTCCAAAATTGTTTCCCAAACAGTGCAGTTTTAATCAATTACACCTACACAATAGCTTTAATGCTTTAGGAAACATTTTACGAGTTTAATTATGCAAACTAATTAAACAAATAAGTAAATCAGCAAATTGTTTGAGTTACCCAAGCCGGCGTAGTCGCGTGTGTTGGTGATATACGAGCCAACCCAGCCTCCAGTGCCGCGATAAATTAACTATTGGCAACATATTGAAAGCGTAATTAATGTTGATTTCGCTCCGTAAGCAAATAATGATGCAGATAAATTTACATTGTGTTGTATTTGGGGTCGATTGCAATCATTTGTGCATAATATACTGCTCTCCTAACTTTACGTAGCATGAGCAAAAAAAACATTTTACTCTTTTATTTTCAAACATATTAATCATTATCATAATTATATTCATTGGTAAAAAAAAAACAATATTATTTTTCATGTCAGTTCATAGATAATTAATAAAACATTATAACAAAAAAAATATATAAACGTACATGTGTACATTTCAGAGTAAAAATGTCATCTGTATTAATCAAAATAACTAATGTCTAATAAAATAAATTTTAATAGTTAATAACTAATAAAATAATGTCAACATACGAGTACTACTATCTTATTTTGTATTTTTTTATAAAGTCATCTATATCATAGAGAGTTTCCTCGATAAGCCAGCGTTTAAGTCAAGCTTTACCTAAACTTGTTGCCTCGGCCATTCATTACTATTATAATTATTTAAAAACCTCTACTTAGCCGTTTAAAAAAAAAGATTATATAGATAATGCCCCTATTTTTGTATGATGTTTTTACTTAATCCTTTTCAGGTATTACATAATTATGAATTGATGATTATTTCTTCGAACAAATATAGAATTCCACTCATACAAAGGATCAAGAATGTACAGCTATAAATGAATATAAAATTCTGCTACTAAATTCTGATTTCATAAATATTATTTGAAAAGCGTGGGCAAAGCAAACTAAATTTTTTGGAAATCGTATTTTCAATTTTATCATCTTTTATGAATTAATTCTTAAAGCTCTTAAATACGATTACATAAAATTAGCTCGTTATTTTTTAATAGAAAAATACAGATATACATATCTTTATTAGTCATAAATAAAGTACGTTAAAGGCAAGTCACACCACAATTATTACTTTATACTTAAATACTAATTGACGACCTCGTTAGCGCAACGGTTACCATGCCGGACTGCTAACCAGAAGGTTCCGGGTTCGATTCCCGGCCCGGCCGACATCTTTGTGCTTAACAAAATTTGTTGGTTGTGGGTCTGGGTGTTAAATATGTATCTATATAAAATATATATGTATGTATATGTAGTATATCAGTTGTGTTAGCTACCATAACACGAACTTAAAATGGTTCAGTATGGAGTTAAACAGCCGTGTGTGAAATGAGTCCTAATATTTATTTATTTATTATTTATTTATTACTAGTTTGATTAAATGAAATAAGCTTACAAATTTCATTAAATAAATATTCTACCCCATTTACTTTTATTTATTTCTTACCCCGTTATAATAGAAAAAAGTAAGTGTGATGCGGTTGAACTGGGTACATATTGACTTAATTCTATTAAGGTAGAGTATACGAGTACCTACAATGAAATCAATATAAGTAAGAATTTACTTTGAGAATGCGTGTAAATAGATATTAAAACGTGTCTAACATATTAAAGTGTTGTTAACTTTTAGAATAACCATTACTTGGCCGTGTTTATCCCATATTTCATAAAGGTTTGGCCTAAAATTATTTTCTTATCTCAGATTAAAATCTTAAACCAACGTTCCTGTGAGTGTTGAGTATGCTAGTTAGCTGACTTGTTGGTATTTTAAGGGTCCGTGCACTCATGTATATGTAGCTATTTACACGGTATAACATGGTACAGTTAAACCTTTTAAAGTGACTTGAAAAATCTGAGAAGGATCTCATTTCAAATGTACTTTTATTTAACTTTGTTTTGTTGACAAGATTTCGTGAATATTTATTTTAAATATTTATATATATTAAACTAAATAAATTTATTTATTTTTTTATGTTTTGTATTTGTTGTTAAAGCGGCACGGGAAATACATATTTTGTGAAAGTTTCTGCTTTCTAGCTATTACGGCTTCTGAGAGACAGCCTGGAGACTGACAGACAGCGGAGTCTTAGTAATGGGGTCCCGTTTTTACCTTTTAGGTACGGAACCCTGAAAAGGTGATAAAACGTTGGGCCGGGGTAAAATCTCGCTATGATGATAAATGTTGCCAGTAACGTATGAAAATTACCATGTTCGGGGAAAATGCACTTTCAAGATGGCGTCGCATGGAGATTTATGTGTGTGCGATGCTCGCGGAGTTACAACATTTTAGCGCTCGCCTTGTAAAAACTCTCGGTTCTCAATTTTAATTAGAACATACTACAATTTTGCTAATGTATTACTTCTACATTTGTGCTACTTACAAGGTAACTCAGGTAAATTATAATAGCATAAATCTATGAAACATATTTATCACGAATTGGTTTGTATTTTTACAAAATTAGTATGAATTCATTTACTAATAAATTTATGAATGATGGGTTTGAAACAATGTATACGTTTTACCTATACACTGTACACAATGCGATAAATCTCTTAATATATAAAAAATATTAAATCGCTTAATATGTATGTATATCAATTGCGTTATATATCTAACCATTCAATATATGAATTACTAAATATATGTTATTTTTTTTTATTATAATAAGTGACAAAACGATCTACTTTTTAACTATTAAGTACTGATGGTAAGCATAGTGATAAACAAGATAAACAAGATAAACCATTTATTGATAATTTTACAATTATACGTCAAAAATTAAAAAAATGTCAATATGATATACAAATAAATTGTAATACATGTCATATGGAATAATGTCAATATCAATACCTAATAAAAATAATAATATTTAACAATGTCACGACATGATTCTAATAACATTTCTTCTGATATTCAAAAATTCGTCCATAGAATAAAAAGTTTCCTGAACGAGCCAGTTCTTGAGCTTATTCTTAAAAATGCTATCATTACATGCATTTTTAATATCATTAGGTAAACAGTTATATACTTTCGGCCCTATAACGTGCGACAACTTGTCCGAGCGCACGAGCCTCACCGGCACCCGCGCCAACTCGCCGTCACGCCGGAGAGTCCGCTCCCTCGGCCGACCATCTCCTCTCTTCGGGAACGACTCTAAGTTGTGCCTCACATACAGAGCAAGCTGCATAATAACCAGCGAGGGTAGTGTCAGAATCTCAAGTGATTTAAAATAGGGTTTCGCCGATGTGCGTCGCGACACACGTGCCACCGCTCTGATAGCCCGTTTCTGCATTCTGAAGGCGCGCAGCCTGTCCGCCGCGTGCCCCCAGAGCTCGGCCCCGTACTGCAGTACCGAGTGCACGGTCGCAAAGTAGCACGTGCGCGCTACATCGACTGAAACCACTCGAGATAACCGACCCAGCGCAAAGCAAGCACTACCCAGCTTCGCGCAGAGCTTATCTATATGTGAGGCCCAAGTCAATCCGCGGTCAATCTCGAAACCGAGGAAAGTGGTAACATCAACCTGCTCTATAAGTTGTCCTTCAATATCAACTTCTAATTTTTCCACTGGACGTCCAGATACGGCGAATTGAACAAAGTGAGTCTTTTTTAAGTTGAGTACTAGGCCATTTAGACTGAACCAGTTTGCCAGCTGCTTCGCTGTATTATTTAGCCGTTTCTCTAGCTCTGCCGTTGAGTTCGCCGTTACAATTGTTATTACATCATCCGCATAGAGGTAACTCTCACCAACCGATATATAAGCTGGTAGGTCGTTCAGAAGAAGGGAAAATAAGATATTCGATACAGACGAACCCTGCGCCACACCCATTATCGTTTCAAGTGGATCCGATCTCATCTCCCCGCCATCACTGACCACCACCTGGGCTCTACCGCGCAGCATGTCTGTGAACAGCGCTAGTGCAGGTCCTGCGATGCCGTAGTGAGCGAGTTTGACCGCGAGGACTCCGTGATCTGCCAGGTCGAACGCCTTCGATAAATCGCAGCATAGCACGGCTACCCGCTGTTTCTTGTCACATGCACTTAACACGCTCTTGACCACTTCTCTTGCGAGTCCGGTCGTCGAGCGTCCTGCTCGGTAGGCATATTGCCGCTCAGATAGAGCGCCAGTGGCTGCGAGAAACGCGGACAGACGAGCACTGAGGCCGTTCTCGAATATCTTGGCCACCATGGGTATGATCGACACAGGTCTGTATGCGTCCGGATCTCTACGTTTTCCTTTTCCCTTGAACAATGGTGAAATTTTACTCAGCTTCAATGCAGTCGGAAAAATCCCTGCACTCAGGCAACAGTTGAAAAGAAATGCAAGACAAGGTGCTAATGTTACATGGGCTTGGTTGATTAGCTCCATCGATATGTCGTAAATATCTTTGGTAGGTTTTTTTGGTATACGTGTTGTAATAATCTTATCAACTTCTTCAGCCGTGAACCGCACGAGGCGCAAGCTGCAGCACGCGGGCGGGCGCGCGGCGGCCAGCGAGGCGCGCGCCGCGCTCACGTCGGCGCGGGGCGCGCCGCAACCCGCGCCCGCACACACGAAACGCGAATTCAAGGCATTAGCTGCCGCTTTTTTTGAAATAAATTTGATACCAGAATCATCTCTTAGAACATCGGTAAAGTTGACGCATGACTTTTTACACGTACCTCTTTCTGTATTCACCACCTTCCAGATCGCTTTTGACTTGTTGATTCCCTTCGAGATAAGTTTGGAGTAGTACCCAGCTTTGCATTCCGACAGCCTTCTGTCATACAATACGCTTAAACTATCAGAGAAAATTTGTAGTTCGTCATGGCCTGGGAATCTTTCGCTCAACTGTACTACGTTCAGTAGAAGCTTCTTTAGATCGAGTACCTCATCACTCACCCATGTCGTTTTCTTAATATTTTTACGTTTGACTGGAAAACAGATATTAAACTTATTTCTAATAATGTTTATCACCGATTCTGATGTACGGTTTGGTTCGCCCCGGTGCTTAGTCAATATGTCATTCCAGTCTATACTCGCCATGGCAAGATTAAAGTTGAGTCGGTTGGCGTCGGAGTAGTCTCGGCCCAGTACAGTGCGCGCAGGCGGCTGACTCGGCCTGCAGGCGAGCTCGACGCGCACGGCGCAGTGGTCGCTGAGCGGGTCGTCGGGCGTGTCGCGCGACGTGTCCACCACGGTGCTCACCTCCGGCCCTAGCGGCATGTTGGTGTACGCGTGGTCTAGGCAGGTCGCGGTGGTGCCGCACACACGCGTCGGGCACTCTACAAGATTTTTAAAGTTATGGGCCGAAAGCATATCACACAAGTGATTACGGTGCATGCAAGAAGTTTCTAACCAGTTAATGTTAATATCGCCTATTATTATGATCTCTTTATTACTCTCACTGGCTCGTTCAAGTACACGTTCAAAAAATTGCAAAAAACTATTAGCAGTAACTAGATTAGTTCTGTAAATACATAATAATACTATAATGTCATAGCTGAGAAGCTCAATAGCTGAGACTTCACAAACTCGTTCTTTAGATAATTTCACGAATTCCAAGCTTTCTATAGCCTTGATCCCGTCCCTTACATAAATGCACGACCCGCCGTGGCCGGTGTGCTTTCTACAGTAGCTCGATATAAGGGTGTAGCCGTCTAAGTTTATACATTTTAAATTATCTGCTGTATGCCAGTGCTCCGTGATCCCTAGTACGTCACATATTAGCTCTTGCTTAAGTAGCACGTCAAGTCTATTTATTTTTTTAACATTTAGGGATCTGATGTTTTGTAAACAGATAACAATTTTATGCTCTTGCTTCGATGTGATAGTCACACTGTGCGGCGCGCGCTGTCGTTTACCTCGAATTTGTTCTGCGGGCGGCGGGCCCAGCGGGTGAAGCTGCGGTGGGCCCGGCGGCGGCGGCGGCGTAGCTGCCTCGCTGGTGATGGTGGCGGCGCGGCGCGGCGAGCGGGCGGGGCGCGTCCCTCGCGCGCCCGCCGCTCCTCCGAAACCACTCACTGACCTGCGTGCTCGCCGGCCAGTTCTCGGCGGACATGAAGAATTCAAACTTACTGCTCGGTAGAGTGACCGCAAAGGACGAGTAATACGCATGCGCTAGCTTCAGTTTTTCAATGTGGTAGCCCTCGCAAGGTTTCTTCTTGTTCATGTACGATTTTATATTATCAGGCGTTGTTTCTGGCGCAAAAAAGCATACATGAATTTTACGCGCTCGCTCCACTGTTTTGAGTTCTTCATCATTAGCGCCGCATCCTTTGACTGTCCGGCGGCGCTGGTTGTTTTTGTGCTGGCCCATTCCAATTTCACTGCCACAGGTTAAAAGCTAACGCTGCTGGCAACCCCACTGAATTGTGGTTCTTTGTTATTAAATTAATTACATTTCAGTATACGAGTAAAAATTAAATAATTAGCCAAGTGCGAGTTGGATTTGCGCATGAAGGGTTCCGTACCTTTGTTGTACGGGAGCCCCCCTTAAATAAAATTTTCTAATTAAATTATTTAAAAACACTGCACAGAGGCTCATAAAATTCAGTCTAATTTAAATACAGTGTATTTACAAATAGGTACAGGTTATTTTATTTTTAGTATTTGTTGTTATAGCGGCATGGGAAATACATAAAATTTCAGCTTTCTAGCTATTACGGTTTCTGAGATACAGCCTGGATACAGATAGACAGACAGACAGACAGACAGCAGAGGCTTAGTAATAGGGTCCCGTTTTTACATTAACCCTAAAAATATGTTTTTTTTTTACTAGTAATGGGCTTGCGCTTGACCGCAATTCACCTGATGGTAAGCGAGATTGCAATCTAAGGTGGAGCGCGCTTGCCCAGAAGAAACCGATTCACTCTTGCCTCATGGTTTACCTATTAACCAAGCAAGTTCAAGTATTTTTCGCTCCGGGGTAGAAAACCAAGAATATTTTAAGCAAAATGGATGGCGTAGACGTCTCTAAATAATGGCAGGTATTTTGCTTGGAAATTATTTGGTTTTATGATGCGGGATACACGACGCGGCGACGGTGCGGTGACAACAAATTCACATTACATATATGTAATGTGAATTTGTTTTCCGCGAGGTATTTGTGAAGAATTTGTTGGCTTTCATGAAACAGTAATTGCGTGCTTATAGCATCAGGCAAGCTGCGGTCAAACGTAAGCCTATTCATCAATAAAAAAAAAAATATATATAAATAAATAAATATTACGACCCATTTCACACACGGCTGGTTAACCCCATAATGAACCATCTTTAGATTGTGTTATGGTAGCTAACGCAACTGATATACTACATATACATACATTGTTTATATATAAACACATTTAAATAAAAAATAAAATATTAGGACACATTTCACACACAGCTGGTTAACCCCATACTGAACTATTTCTTATTATGGTTGCTAACATACTTCATATACATACATATTGTATACAGATACATATTTAACACGCAGACCTACAGCCAACAAATTTAGTTCAACACAAAGATGTTAGCGGTGCCGGGAATCGAACCCGGGACCTTCTGATTGGCAGCCCGGCATGGTAACCATTACGCCAACGAGGTACAAAAACATTATTACATTTGCATCACTGCCGTTGTGCAAAATATTCTAAATCTACGAGTAAATTAAACCAAAAATCTAATTGTCCAAGATCAAAAATAAGAATCATAATTAGGCAAAAAAAATAGAAGAAGAGATAAAATAATTAGGAATCCAAGTAGTTACAGGTACATATAGAACAAAAGGCGTGAACTTTATACGAAATCACAATAACACATGTACATACAATTCCGTTTGAAATAAATTTAAATAAACAGATATATTTTTGTTTCAGGTAAGAGACACCGCTGCCAACTAAGAAGGCCCTATCTGAACGGGTAACCAAGCATTCCTTTCAGAGCTTTTCCCTAATGAAGGAATTCTCACAATTTCGAGGACACGCTTTTGTTCAAAGCTGCATTATGAATGCAATGCCAAAGTAAATAGGGGGAAAAATATTATCTTTGAGTGGATAAAATAAAAAAAATGCATTTACAATTTTATAAGTAACTTGTTATATAAATACAAATCGTTTATTGATAACACCAAAGTTACAAGTCGATATATTGTCTTTGAGTGGATAAAATAAAAAAATGCATTTACAATTTTATTAGTAACTTGTAATACAAATACAAATCATTTATTGATAACACCAAAGTTACAAGTCAAATAATATGATATCATTACGAAAGCATATGATACTCGTATGTATCAATGTCAATTTTCAATTCTAATTCTAATAATATAATATCATTACTATATGATATTAATCAAATTTCAATTATAATATACTTTGCCAGGCAATATTAAACAACTATTTAGTTTTCTGTAGCGCCTGAAGTTCGGTGATCTGATGCGATCATCGAAGCTAAGCAACGGTCCATGCGGACAATGTTTGGATAAAACGCGAAAACTAAATATCTGCCGCCATTTTGAGTAACTGAATTATTATTTTTAAATTTTTATGCCTTAACCTACCAATTCTTGCTCTGTAAATAGATGGGCTACTTAACACAAACAAAGCCATGTTATGTCATGTCAACAAACACCATAATAACAAAACGCTGTCACAAATCGGGGTCAGTGACCTGTCCGCCATAAATGGCCGATTCGATGCGTCCAATTCCCGAAATTGTCATGTGTCCACTGTTTGCTGGTGGGGGCTAATTAATACTAATGGAATTACTAATGTAGCCGCACACAACCGCGTTCCCACTAAATAAACTAGCCCACTTACCATAATGGCTGACAATGTGTGGTTTGCTCAAACAAATACAGAAAATTGGTGCTTTTTAATGACACCTATCATTATTGGTTAATGAATCTCCAATCAATTATTACGAATAAGGGATATCAGAAAGACAAGTTTTATACCGTACCATTTTTTCCATATCTGTACTATCTGTATTTAAATCTGACTTTTTTATAAATTTTTCTGTGACATACTGTTATTTTTAATTAAATTACATTAATTTACTAATAATTTTATGTAATATGTATTACTTGTATATCTTAATTAATATGTATATCTTTTGTGAGAAATAAATATCTTTAAACCTGTTGGCGATGGACATGTGTATGTGTGCGTGAACGAACATTAGTGTGCGTAAATATTAGTAACCGCCGCTCGTCAATAGATGTCGCTATGTGTATCGATATTGAAGAAAATATAGTTTTAGTAGTAGTTCCGCTACTCGCCACCAGGCGGCAGTGATGTCATAGAAAGTTCTAGGTTGTTTTCGATTTGTCAAGAACTTCGATAACTTTCCGGATGATTCTAGAAGGCGAATCTTCTGGAAATAATTCTTGGTATAAATAGGCGAGTGATTGCGGGAACTGAGTCAGTTTATTTTTCGAACTCGTACGGACAACAAGTGAAGTGAAAAGTGCAAAGTAAATACAAATTGGTGATAAGTAAGTGCATTGTATACTGAAGTGAAATAAAGGTTTCTAAGAGTTTTTATAAAACAGTGTTTGCTTCAAACCTAGTACAAGGACCTCACTACCAACTTCCTATACGTACGCAGCGGGTGTACCAGCGCGTGTTCGGCGTAAGTTTACAGGGTGTTCTTTTAACTTGCGTGGCGGACACTACGCACCCGCACCCTTTAGCGACAGTAGGACGCTGCATCGCTTACAACTGGTCCTTCGGCACGGATTAATAGTGCGACGTGTTGGAAGTCAATTACAACTGGACTAGTGAGTGTTATAATTGTGACGATTGTGTGTGAACTATACCAGTGACTAAAGTAAGTGTTTTAGTGAGTGTGTATAACTGGTGTTTGAAATGCCTATCACGAGAAGCCAGGACGGCGACAATCGCCCAGTGACGCGACAACGTCGCGAACAGGTTTCCAAGGAGAAAACGCCTGCTGAAGAATTAAGAGCAACTTCATCCGGCACAATCAATGATAGCATTTTTACATCAGGTACGTCACATAGTACAACAGACTCGAAACCCGTCACCGAGCAAACGATAGTTGAAACCTTGGATCATACGAGACCGAAGTCCATGGCCACGTCAGTGGCCTCTGCTGATAAGCGGAGAAAGGAATTGGAACTTCGGGCTGAAATGGAGCGTCGTCAAGTGGAAGCGGCACAGGCAGCAGCTGCGTTGGCCAAGACGCAGCTCGAGCTTCTGATCCTGGAGGATGACGACGACTTAGAGAGCAGGAATGAGTCTGTGGTAGAAGGGGTCAATGACTCGGTTGAGCGAATGTCCGGGAAGGGACAGCGGTCTACGCGACCAGAACAGATGCCAACCAAGGAAAACCACAGCATGATGCCGGACACGGGATGGATTACGACGCTTGTTAATTCGATTATGGAGGCAATTAAGACTGCTACGATGAACGCAACTGTACCTAGCTATATGTACGAGTTACCTGTGTATGACGGAGACGCAAGTGAATGGTTGGCGTTCAAGACAGTCTACGAGGACACTGCACCTAACTTCTCACCTATTCAGAACATGACGAGATTGAGAAAGGCCATCAAAGGAGCAGCTAGAGAGGCAGTCAGGAGTCTTTTGTATTCCGATTGCAAGCCTGAAGATGTGATGGAATCGCTTCGGAAACGATTCGGAAGACCAGATGCTTTAGTGTTGGCTGAGATGGAAAAGCTAAGGAGCTTACCAAGAATAAGTGAAGACCTAAGGGACGTCTGTGTATTCGCAAGCCAGGTGAATAACACAGTGGCTTCAGTGAAAAGTATGAAGAAGCCTCAGTACCTGCAGTCACCGGAGATGGTTAAGATTATTGTGGATAAGATGCCTGCAGTGCTACGTTATCGCTGGTTTGACTACGCAGCAGACGACGAAGAACCCGATTTGCTTCTTCTTGCAAAGTTTCTCGACCGGGAAGCGGACCGATGTGGACCATATGCTATGCAGGAAACAGTCACGAGAAGAAGACAAGAAGGAAGAAAAGAGTACTCCCATGCCACACTAGAAGGAAGAACATATCCTACGGAGAAAGAACGCTGCCCTCATTGTGAAGATGACCACCGCCTGTACCAGTGCAAGAAGTTCTTGGAGGCTACACTGACAGAACGCTGGGATATTGTGCAGAAGAGCAAGTTATGCTTCAAATGCTTGCAAGCTGGACACTGAAAAGAGAACTGCAACAGAACAGCCTGCAAATTCTGCAAGAAATGGCACCACAACCTGCTGCATGAAGACCGGCAGAGACCCGCAGCTACAGAGAAGAGGGAAGTCAGCAATAACGTGCTACGGGTCAACGCCACGAATACACCAAACGCCTACCTGAAGATGGTGCCAGTGAACATCTACGGACCCAAAGGAAGTGCTAGAGTTCTGGCTTTACTGGATGAAGGATCTACGGTGACGTTACTTGAATCTTCGGTCGCCGACCAACTGGGGCTTCAAGGACCAACAGAGCCTCTGACAATTGAAACGGTCGGCGGGAAGCTCATCACGAAGAGGAACTCCATGAAGCTACGTTTTAAGATCAAGGGAGTTCATCAGGATAAGAAGAAGAACTTGAACGTGGCCAGAACGATTGACCGGTTACACCTCACTCCGCAGGCGGTGGATAAGAAGGCAATCAAACATTACTCTCACCTCGACAAACTGGCAGACAAGCTGTGCTATGAGGAAGAGCGACCAAAGTTGCTTATCGGGCAAGACAATTGGGAGTTGATCATCTCCAGGGCAACGCGCAAGGGGAAGAAGGATCAGCCCGTCGCATCACTCACGTACCTCGGATGGGTTCTACACGGATGCGGCTCGGGGGCATCAGACCATGTCAACTACGCAACCTGCGCGTACGTGTCTGCTCGAGAAGGATGGATTTGTGCGAAGAACGATCCAGCCGACGACAAGCTACGAGGAAAGGATCTCCGCACCAAGAAGAGAGGAACCGCTCGAATATACCAGCATGGGATTTCGAGTTGCGGTACGGGCGACAGGGCATCGATGACTATGGTGCCAGGTCTTCGAAGACCAGCCACAGAAAGTACCGACGAGACATCTGCCAGAAGACGAGGCAACGAGCGACGACGACACGGCAACAACAGGTAACAACATCGCCAAGCCAGAGGATGGTGCTTGCGCACGAGGGGGAGGATGTTGGCGATGGACATGTGTATGTGTGCGTGAACGAACATTAGTGTGCGTAAATATTAGTAACCGCCGCTCGTCAATAGATGTCGCTATGTGTATCGATATTGAAGAAAATATAGTTTTAGTAGTAGTTCCGCTACTCGCCACCAGGCGGCAGTGATGTCATAGAAAGTTCTAGGTTGTTTTCGATTTGTCAAGAACTTCGATAACTTTCCGGATGATTCTAGAAGGCGAATCTTCTGGAAATAATTCTTGGTATAAATAGGCGAGTGATTGCGGGAACTGAGTCAGTTTATTTTTCGAACTCGTACGGACAACAAGTGAAGTGAAAAGTGCAAAGTAAATGCAAATTGGTGATAAGTAAGTGCATTGTATACTGAAGTGAAATAAAGGTTTCTAAGAGCTTTTATAAAACAGTGTTTGCTTCAAACCTAGTACAAGGACCTCACTACCAACTTCCTATACGTACGCAGCGGGTGTACCAGCGCGTGTTCGGCGTAAGTTTACAGGGTGTTCTTTTAACTTGCGTGGCGGACACTACGCACCCGCACCCTTTAGCGACAGTAGGACGCTGCATCGCTTACAAAACCTAAAACCTTACTTGCTTACATGAAAAAGAAACTACACAATAACTAGAAATTTAAAAAATATGTATTTTTATTTGTAATGTCATAGACAAAGTTTATACTTTGTCTATGGTAATATTTTGATATGGGGCTAGATCCTGAAATAAAAGAATTTAAATTTAAATTTGAATAGCCTTCCGGCCTGCTATAATAATTAAATTAAGTCAAATCTTAAACTACACACTTACAGGGTCGACAACACTTTTAAATAATTAGGTACTCCAAAAGAACAAACGGTATAAAAAAAACTCTTTAAAAAAACGTCTGGATTAACAAATAGGCTGCGTTTTAACCAGGTTAAACCCGGAATCAAACGGCTAGTACTGCTTGTCTGACTTGGAAGATTTTTAAAATATAATACACCCATTAAAAAAATGTGTGTCATCCGCGGGTTGGCAGATGACACACGTTTTCGCATATTGTGGTCCTCAGACCTTCGATATTTTCCTTCACCGTAAAGCGAGTGCAGATCCACACTTAGCTTGAAAAACAAGTTTTTGGTGTAGGGCTTGGAGCGAACCAAGGGCGGTCTGATTGAAAAGCAGACGTTCTTACCACCGAGTCACATTCGCTTTTAAATGTTTATTACTATGTGTAAAATCACAATCAAATTTAACATAATCAAATTGATATACATAATAATCTTATTTAAACTTGACATGCTGTTTTATAGACATTTTATTTTATGTCAAATTTAAAGAATAATAATAATAATTAGACACTGTAATGTTATTAATTCTGGAAAATAAAGGCTATTTTAATTTTTATTTTATTTTACTATGTGTGAAATACTGTTATTGACCCTTACAAATAAAACATACACACGATACGCAACCGCTAACAGCTCGGTAGAATCGCGGTCAAATGGCCAACATTCTCGTCATAATTAATTACAAAGGGCTCAGCCCTTCACCCGCCCTTTGGCCACGCCGCCCGCCGGTTGCGAGAATTGTAATTTGGTACGTTGGAACACCTGCGGTTCCTACACTCAGATTTATGGTTAACGATGGATTAGGATGATTTGGTTAACTTAGCTGGGTACACTAGTAACCAGACAGATGTAGATGAAGTATCTAAATATACAGCTAAGGTGATCTGACGCGATTACCGACGCTTCGGTCGATGCGGACGGTGCTTGGATGGGTGACCATGCACAAGACGACAGTCTTGTCATTTTTGGCATTTTCATCTGGGTGCTACCGTGGGTAGGATGACACGTTAAATCGTAGGGCCAGTACCAAAAATGCTAAGCGTTTTGCCTCCACCTTCATTGTGCGCCAAGGTGTGGAACTTTTTGCCAAATGCCCTGTTCCCTGAAAATTATAATCTAGCGGTTTTCAAAGCACGAGGGAACCGGTCTCATCTGGGTGAGCGCGTTCCACCTTTTATCGCAATGTTGCTTACCATCAGGTTAATTGTGATCAATTGCAAACCCATCTAGTATTAAAAATAATAATATACTTTATACAAAACTTTACTGAAACCTTAATGCTAAAGGGACGAAGGCATTTAAATACTGTTCTAGCTGTGCCCTGCGGTGTTATCTGGGATAAAAATATGTGTTAATCCAGAGTTTAAACTAACTATTTATAAAAGTTTATGGAAATTGGTTCAGTCGTTCAAACGTGAAGAAGGTACAAACATATAAACACATGCACAAACTTTGGCATTAAAAATTATGAGTAGGAAATTTTTAGTAGGCATTTTTAACTCTCTTCTCCGGAGTGTTTACCGGAATAACCCAGAGACCTCCGTTAAGCAAAGCAGGTCTGGCAGGTCACCGGGGGGGTTTTAGTGGGTACAAATCCCACATAACCTGGCTGCGCCCCATCGTAGCCAGGTATCTTGTTGAAGATTTCCCCTCGTCAACAAAAAAAAGGCATTTTTAATACGAAATATGACATACAACGTTCACATTTGAAACCAAACTCAAGTAGTAACGTCAGGGCCATGTCGCTTAGCATTTTAATAAGATTGTAATAGTTCTGCCTTGTACGTTAAGTCTCAAACTCCGTTGAACTTTCTTTAACAAATGCACAAAGCACGGTACAACGAACGACACCGCTTACACCAGGCGTTGTTACCTCAAGCGACGTTAATGCAAAATGTACAACAAAGGCATTCGCCCCGAAAAGCCCGTGGAACCTCCTTATTACAATTTTGCACAAAGATATGCGCACAACCGCCGCGGCGGGGCCAAATTGAAAATCCTTTTTAAAAGGCACCGACGAGACTTTTGATATTGTGAAGGTTCGAAACGACGCGCGGGGCAAGTCTGCACAAATAAGATTAGAAGAATAGCGTGGAGGTGATTTATGAGTTACGTTTTGTAATAAAAATAGAGGAAATTTATTTATTAACACATTTCACACACGACTGGATAGTCCCTTGACGACCTCGTTGGCTTAATGGTTACCATGCCGGACTGCCAATCAGAAGGTTCCGGGTTCGATTCCCGGCACGGCCAATATCTTTGTGCTGAACTAAATTTAATGGCTGTCGGTCTGGGTGTTAAATATGTATCTATACAAAATATAAAACATGTATGTAGTATATAAGTTATGTTAGCAACCATAATATGAACTAGAAATGGTTAAGTATGGGGTTAGCCAACCGTGTGTGAAATGTGTCCAAAAAAAAACCATTTCTAGTTTGTATTTTGTTGCTAACACAACTGATATACTATACTACACATACATACATAAATACTATATATCGATACATAATTAAACACCCAGACCTACAGTCAACATATTTTAGATAATTACAAAGATGCTAGCCCTGACGGAAATCGAATCCGGGACCCACTGGTTGGCAGTCCGGCATGGTAACCATTATGCCAACGAGATCGTCAAATAAAAACTTGCAAACTTCGCATTATCATTTAAAATACTTATATCAAAGACAAATATAGTTTGTCTATGCTTATATGTTTTTTTTCTGGTAATATATACAATTATTGTTAAAAACGTTGCCAGCTACACAACAGAATTTGTTGCCAACTCCCAACAAAAGAAGTCCCGGTTCGCTCGCGAATTTTAAACTCATACAACTTCCTTTGAGTTACTGTCGCATTATTTTGAATAGAATTTTGACAAAGGATTCTTGTTGTGTCTATTATGACGAAACTTGGACTAAATATACATGACACACTTTACACATAATTCAATACGTTAGTACTACATACATTATTGTATGAGCTAAGTGGCCAAGCTCTGGTGTCGAGAGTTTTCAAGCCGCCCGAAACCTTCTGACTTGGCTTAACGACTGCTTGTACTAAGACTAACAGCCGGGATCTACAATTTAACGTATCATCCGACCCACGGTAGCACCGAGATGAAAATACCACTTAAAAGACGACAGTCACATGACTGGGTGACCATGAATCAACAGTGATGCATTGTCACCCATCCAAACACCGTCCGCATCGACCGTTGCTTAGTTTGCTCCAATGATCGCGTCAGATTACCTTAGCTAGCCTTGCCACAAATTTATTAATATAGCAAAACAACGTTTGCCGGGTCAGCTAGTGTTAAATAAAGATATTTTAAAATTTTATTGAATTGCATAATTGCGGGAGCGGTACACGAAAAAATCTCAATATGGCGATACAGCACGTATAGGTAATGTCATTCCCATGTTTATGTCCCTATTACGGGCTTGCAATGGGCAGGAATAGGGCATAATTCACTTTGTAACCCCCCTTTGTGAACCCCCTTTCGTAACCCCCCCTTTGTAACCCCCTCCCCCCCAATGCCAATGAGAATTCCAGGTAATTGCCGCGTGATAATATTACCGTAATGTTGTTTGGTTGTTTGTTTAGCTTCGGAGAAATTAGCCATTTGGCGTTCGTATAAAATTTTATTACGAGTACGTCCGATCGGTGAATGGTTACACTTTTTCAACGATTATTACTAAAAATATTAATAATAAATGTTTTATATGAGCTAAACGGCTAAGTTCTGGTGTGGAGAGTTTTTAAGCCGTGAAAATTCCACACCTGCTTGAAAACCCAACTACAATTTAACGTATCATTCATATAAACATCACATTTTACAATAAAAAATATTAATTGATTTCGTAAACTATCTTTACATATAAACATCACTTTTTACAATAAAAAATATTACTTGATTTCGTAAACTATCTTTACGTATAAACATCACTTTTTACAATAAAAAAGATTACTTTATTTCGTAAACTATCTTTACATATAAACATCACTTTTTACAATAAAAAATATTACTTGATTTCGAAAACTATCTTTACATATAAACATCACTTTTTACAATAAAAAATATTACTCGATTACGTAAACTATCTTTACATAAAACATCACTTTTTACAATAAAAAATATTACTCGATTACGTAAACTATCTTTACTAATGCTATAAATCTAGATAAAAAGGAATAAACCAAAAATTTGGGTACATTTGTTATATACATACATTTCTTGAACAATTGTGTTCACATGACATAAAATGTCGATATTTTTTTAATTCTATTTCTTATAACAATATTTTCCATTTTTACGTATATTACCCGTGTTTTGCAAGATACATTATTTGATTATAATTTTTGTAATCGATCACCTTTCAGTCATTTTGATATCTATATCAATATCGAATGATTCGATAAAACTCATCAATCGAATGAAACATCCCCTGTAATCGACAGACACATCGTTTTGTGTCTGTGATTGCTCCATTATTGGCAATCAAAGCGAACCAGCCGCCAATATTGAAATTCAAATTACGGACATAACTACACCTGGGTATTACTAGTTATCTGACAAACTAACTTTAGCTAAATAGGAATGACGACCTCGTCGGCGCAACGGTTACCATGCCGGACTGCTAACCAGAAGGTTCCGGGTTCGATTCCCGGCCCGGCTGACATCTTTGTGCTTGACTAAATTTGTTGGTTGTGGGTCTAAGTGTTAAATATGTATCTATATAAAATATATATGTATGTATATGTAGTATATCAGTTGTGTTAGCAACCATAATACGAACTAGAAATGGTTCAGTGTGGAGTTTACCAGCCGTGTGTGAAATGAGTCCTATTATAAAAAAAAATAGTTTTATAACCTAAACATTAGCCGGGTAAATTGAGTATTTTTTATGATGAAAGAGCATTTTTAAGGTTCCGTACCTAAAAGGTAAAAACGGAACCCTATTACTAAGACTCCGCTGTCAGTCTGTATGTCTCCAGGCTGTATCTCAATAACCGTAATAGCTAGAAAGACACTTTCACAAGATATGTATTTCTCGTGCCGCTATGACAACAAATACTAAAAATAATAAAAAATGAAATTCCCAAACGATAAACGTGTCTTTTTCGTAATTTTTTGCTATATTTATTGATTTAACTTTAACTTAAATTTTTTACAAGATATATAAACGTATATTATTAGCTATCAAATTAAATTATAAAATTTAATAAAATAAATATTTAAGGGGGGCATTAACCCATACACCAATGGTACGGAACCCTTCATACGCGAGTTCAACTCGCACTTGGCCAATTATTTAAATTATTTTATTTCTATACGTCTAAGCTAATTAAAAATCCGTAATGCGTCTTAATATCATCTGACACTGGTTCAGAAACACAGAAATATGACATGTACTAGGGTAATATGAGTCTCAGCCGTACACAAAAGGTTGTAGTACTCGTTAGCCTAAATGTAATTTTACGGCTATGCTAATGAGTTTGTACTAGCTCCTCCCTTGTTCTAACTCCCTGGTACCCGGGTCATTACCACAGGACATAATAAGGATCTTTATGAAAATATCTAAAAATTATAATAAAAACACACAAGACACACTCACACAAGTAACACTCTCGCCTAGGTTGGAGTATGTCTAATCTAGAATTACTAGCTCTCAAGAAGGTTGCCAGAACACACCGTTAGGTTAGGTTTAGGATAGCCTGACAAACACTAGAAAATACCTTACACCGTGATTTGATTTCCACTCGATGTTTTCCTTCACCGTAAGCTTAAGGTTATTTATTAGCAGGGATTGAACCCACACCATATGAAACACAGGACGACCGCGATCCCGACTGAGTTTCCATCGCTTCAAAATGAATGAATAAATAAATATTAAGACACATTTCACTCCCGGCTGGTTAACCCCATACTGAACCATTTCTAGTTCGTATTATGGTTGCTAACACAACTGATATACTTCATATACATACATACATAAATATTTTATATAAGCACATATTTAACACCCAGACTGATAGCCAACAAATTTAGTTCAGCACAAAGATGTTGGCCGTGCCGGGAATCGAACCCGGAACCTTCTGATTGACAGTCCGGCATAGTAACCATTACGCCAACGAGGTCGTCAAAATTAGGAACTGGATTCAAGAAATATGCCAGCTAAAAGAACCAATATAAGTGGGTTATTGCGTTTCTAGTATAGGATAGAATAAAAAGACAACTAAGAATATGATTTTCTAACTAAAAACCATCAAGGTCTATGTGGCATTTGGTATCCCCCCAGCACCTTGTTAAACAGAACATTACAAACTTTTTACTGTTAACGAACCTTAACTAATTTAACTGAGGTTTCACAGTAATCACAAGAGGAAGAGTTTTGCTAAAAATGTTTCAATTTGTTTAGGACCACAGTTTGGTACTTTGGTCCTAAACAAAAAAAAGCGCTTTAAAAATAAGCGACGCAACGGAGACCCGTATACGCGTAAAAATAAAGTTTGTGGTGTGTGTGGTTCTTGCTACTTTACGTTCAAACGGTTGGATCGATTTTGAAGAAACTTGATGAGGAGATAGGGTAGACTCTAGATTAATAACTTTATATTCTTTATATTAGGACACATTTCACACACGGCTGGTTAACCCCATACTGAACCATTTCAAACAAACAAGCAAACAAAAAGTGTGTTTTTTACTGCTTTATGCTCAAACGGTTGAACCGAATTCGATGAAGTTTGGTGTGAAGATAGGTTGAATCTTGGATTGACACAAAGGCTACTTTTTATTCTGAAAACATAAGTAACTGGTTCCCAAGGGATGCGCAAATATCTTCAAAATATATTTTACTCCTTCACGCTCCAACAGCTGGACTGGATTTTGATGAGATTAACTATGATGATAGTTTAGGTCTACAATTAAGAGGTAGGCCACTTTTTATCCTGGATTAACCTTGTCCTGGATTAGCACGGTAACACCGCGGGGCGCATAGTATTTAATATTTATATGTAATTTAATGTAACTTTTTGACACAGAATTTGGAAATAACCCTTATTTACGAGTATTAAGTTTTAATTTTGCCATACAAACACACAATACGTATAAAGATAATAAATAACGTCTCAATTTGCACAAAATAAATAAAATAATATAAATAGTAGTGTCCGCGGGCGTCAGATGGCGCCGCGCGTGAATCAATCATTGTACATCATCCATCATTACCTACATCGCTCCCAGACGTTGATTTATTTATTGAACGACTGATTTATTCAGCGGGATTAAACTAGGCTAGATTTACAAACGCAGGATTGCCAATTACGATTACTGTAATAATTTGTTAATGTAAATTATAATTTCTAAAGCCGGCTGTACACATGGGGCCAAGGTGTTGGGCCAACGTGTTGGGCCAACGTGTAGAGAGATACTTGGCGGTATGTTGGCTTAGTTGGTCTAGTTGGCGCCAACATTGGCAGGCCATCCGAATAGTGTCGGTTTTTAGTGCACACATCAAAGGATCTTGGCGCGCTCCGCAAACAGCGTTCACACGTTGGTGTCTTGTTCAGTTCGTTGTTACTCGTCAGCGGAGACAGTATCGTTGCGCGTGAGTGAAATTTACGTTCCCATGTTCCGATAGCGATGGCGGCGCCGGTGTGGACAAGTAATGAGGTTTTACAATTGCCGCGGCTGCAAGAACTTCTACGTCCATCTTTGAAGCGCCAATGCAGAATGAGCAGTAAGCCAATGTGTGAACAGGAATCTTGGTTTCCATCATTTTTGCCCAACACATTGGCCCAACACCTTGGCCCCATGTGTACAGCCGGCATAAGATATTTTCCCAGAAGTGAGAGAGTAATTAGGTCAATAATAATTGGCCAAGTGAGAGTTGGGCTCGTGCATGGAGGGGTTCCGTACCATTGTTGTATGAGAGCCCCCCAATTTACTTTTAGAGATACAGCCTGGAGACAGACAGACAACGGAAGCTTAGTATTAGGGTCTTGTTTTTTTTTACCTTTTAGGTACGGAACCTTAAAAAATGCTTTAAGGCGATATGAAAAAAAATAGATTTTTTTTTAAATCCTTTTTGTATCCTGCGTTAACTCTTCCAGTTTCTGACAATTAAAAACACGATTACATAAAATTCGCTCGATAATTTGTTTCGAAAATAGTTAATTCATAAATTAAAAATGGTGAGTGGTAATAGTAGGTAATAAAGAAATAAATCATTAATTAATTAGCTAAGGTACAATAATTAATTAGCTAATAAGTTAATTTAATTATCTGTAATGCTATATGAATAAATAAATAAATAAATCTTACTTTCTTTTGTAATTAATGATATAATCTAAATTCTTTTGAGCTTATTATTTCAATATTGTCAAATGTTGTTTTTAAATGAATTTATTTCGTGAAATACCTACTACCGCGCTTTGCTCAAACATAAAAGGCGCGGCTGATCTCGCTACAACGTCGCCATAACGAATTCAGTGTTGCCACAATACCTTTCGACAAACACACAAAAGGATAAAAATGTGTATTTACTTCGGTTTTCCTTCACGAAAATACAGCTTCCAAATGATCCAGAGAACTGATTTGGATAAACATTGTGGTAGCTTTTTTAATAATCTACCAAGTGATACAATTTCAAGTGATAGGCTCGTTGACAATGCGAAAAATAACGTGTCAATTACTGACATCAGTATAATCTTTATATATATTATAAATCTCGTGTCACAATGTTTGTCCTCAATGGACTTTTAAACCACTTAACCGATTATAATAAAATTCGCACACCATGTGCAGTTCGATCCAACTTGAGAGATAGGATAGTTTAAATCTCAAATTATAGTCGCAATTTTAATTTATTGCTAATAATTATTGTCTGTTATTATTTGACAGTCACAATTATCTGTTAACTCCAAATGATTCTAACAGATGTCGAAACCTTTCGACTGGGTTGAGTAAGTAATCAATAGATGGCGCTGCTATGGTAAATCTACGAACGTGTTATATAAGCTACACTATCTATTTTTCATACCCCTAAGTGAGGCTAAACAACGTTTGCCGGGTCAACTAGTATATTATGAGTGTAAAAGTGGTTATTTATTACCGGTAGTTGAAAATTATAATTAATTTATTAAAAAAATCATAAATTAAAAAACCTACATATTTTTAAACGCTTGTCACGTGACACAAAACGCTCCTAGTTGTATAACATCCGTTAACCCTGCAGCCTGGGTGAAAGAATAAGGCTACGGAATTGCCCCTGCCTGTCGTAAGAGACGACTAAAAGGGGCATCAGACTCGAAGGTGTTCGGATATGGGGCTCCGACACCTGCTCCATCGAGTCCGGGGTGAACGATAACAATCCGGGAAGGGCCACAGCGCAGTGCAAGGAGGTCTCCGGAGTGTTTCCCGGAAGAACCCGGAGACCTCCGTTAAGCTCAGAGGCAGGTCACCGGGGGGATTTTAGTGGGTACAAATCTCACATAACCTGGCTGCGCCCCATCGTAGCCAGGTATCTTGTCGAAGATTTCCCCCTCGTCAACAAAAAAAAAAGTTGTATAACATCCGTGTAAAAATGATGAAACATAAAGAGGTATGCACATGATACAGTGGAAGCTCGCCGAGGTGTCTCCACACGCTTCACAGGTAATCGCTTTAGATCGGCGCTCATGCGTGACTACGTGTGAACACGCCTTTAGACCGTTCTATTTTTAAACTTTTGCTTTTGGCGCGAGGATTTTTTTTTTCATTCTGTCGTATTAGAGACTTCTTATTTGAATGAATGAGGTTTATATCCAAAAGCCGACAGGAATTCGGTTGATTATTTTATTATTGTATGTTTTGCCGTTATGCAAAAAAAAATAAAAAATCGGTGTTGTTAAAACGAGTAATTCATGACAGTAAATCATATTAAAACAATTTACGTATGGCTCTATGCATTTACGCTTAAATAAGTTTTTGAGTACACCGAGTCTAAGTTTTTCTTTATAGCGGCATAGCATAAGCGGCCCACTATACGTCGACTCGGTGCTTTCTCTCACCAGGAGAAAGATATGTATATGATATCCACCACGCTTGGCAAGTACGGATGATACACGTCTTCGCGCATTGTGGTCCTCAAACATGCCGGTTTCCTCACGATGTTTTCCTTCACCGCAAAGCGAGTGCAAATCCACACATAACTTGAAAAACAAGTCATTGGTGTAGGACCGGGAACGTGATCAAATCAGGGGCGATCCAATTGAAAAGCAGTCGTTTTCTCACCGAGCCATTTTCTTTTCTGTATTTTGTTTTTAGTTTAATGTCTTTAGTAAACAGCATAGTTAAAGTTAAACATAGTATAGTAACAGCAAAGTACAAAGAGTTTACCCTAAACTAATAATTATTAAAAACAAAGGACTCGGCTGAATCTATGAATAGTTTTCCATTTGACGTGAGAGTCAGCAGTCCAGTCAGGTTAGCACGAAACAACACGCTCGTGCATAATTTGTGCGACGGCGGCCCCACAGCTTCTCCCCGTAACGTTATAACGACCTCTTTACAGTGGGAGGGCTACTCAGTAAGCAAAGCTTTATAAAATTATAGAAATTGTTTTTTTAAGCGCACAGGCCTGCGTTGGGGGGGGGGGGGGATTTATAGGGGGTAAATTAAAGGCTACCTTATGTTTCTAATAAACAATGATAAATTATAGGTACATAATAAATGTAGCGCATGTAGCTCGGCTAGGGAATGTGATCTGAAGGAATCATCGAAGCTAAGCATCGGTCGATTCGTACGCTGTTTGGATGGGTGACCATGCACAAGACCATAGACAAAATATATTTTTCTATGACAAGAATGTTGTTTTTCAAGTGGCATTTTCATCTGGGCGCTACCGTGGGTCGGATAGCTTGTTAAATTGTAGGTCCTGGCTGTTAGTCTTAAAGTTAGTTAGTACAAGCAGTCGTTAAGCCAAGTTAGAGGCCTCCGGGCGGCTTGAAAATTCTCGACACCAGAGCTTGGCCACTAAGCTCATTCGAAGAAGAAGAAGATGACAAAATTTACCTGAAAAATAAAAATTTTAAAGTCGAAGAAGAAAAATAGGTAAACCTTCAATACAATTGAGGATCAGTGGCTATCAACATCCAACGAAGAAATGAAGTACCAAAAATAATTCCCAATCAATCGCTGAAAAGAGCAAATATGTTTGTACGCAGTGTGATGAAGGCTGATGATGACGATGTTTGAATACCTATGACAACCTTCTCCTAAAGCAGTAATAGTATTAATAACAACAAAAAATCTCAAAAAGTAGTGTAACAAACTTGAGAGGTGTCAAGACACCCGGATTGAACGAAGTTCTTTTCGATTAATTAGTGAAGGAATTGTAATAAAATTTTATTATTTTTTTTATTATTAACTTGCGCAAAAGCACTTTCCGTCTAGCCCCCTTTAATGACGCGCGATATGGAACTTCGTTCCAAAAAATGTATATGACAAGTAAATAAATTGTTATTTGAAAGTTATTCAAATGTTTTTATCGCTTCCTCTTGCCCACACTCGTTTGGTTACACGAGTGAGAGGACTTTTTTTTTGGTAAATATAAAATTTCTCAATATAAATTTAATAAATAAATAAAAATAATAATATGGACACATTTCACATCCGGGATCCTCTGGTTGGTCCAACCAATACGCCAACGAGGTCGTGAAAAGTAGAAATTACAAAACAATACTCTATGCTCTAGAAAGTTAAGTACAAAAGTGCATTTCCACTTCCCTTCTATTTTCCACTACACTTGAAAACCGTCAAAGCGCTCGCGAGCCGGTAGTACCCCCATTCGTACTAGAATGTATGTCGAGGGTCCATCCACTCGTACTTCTCGCTACGATACTATTCCGATGGCCTCCGCGCTTTGTTCCCGCGCTTTTTTCCATAGACTGTATATTTTTTTCCTCCCTCGTTCGAAATTTGAATTTGTAGGCGTTATTCAGCCAGCATTCGTATGTTGCGATGCGAAAAAGTTTTGAATGGTAATTTTAGTTTGTGAACTGTGAAACATATTTTATTTGCATTTTGTGTGAGGTAACTGGAACTATAATATAGCCATATATCGAACTATCCGGGATAAAAAATAGCCTGTGTGTTAAAGTCTAAGCCACAAGCTTAGACCTGGGTTTAACACACAGGTCGATATTATTACAAGTTAGTTATTTTTTTTAAATAGTGTTGAATCTTAAAAGAATTGTAAACAAATATTTTTGGTAGGTATAGATACAGTATAAACTCTATGCTGGACCGATTTTGATGACATTTACAAATAGTATAAAGATAGGTTAGACCTTGGATTGTAACGCCTGTAGCTCGGCTAGCTAAGGTGATCTGACGCGATCATCGAAGCTAAGCGACGGCCGATGCGGACGGTGTTTGGATGGCTGACCATCCTCAAGACTGTCGTTTTTCAAGTAGCATTTTCACATGGGTGCTACTGTGGATCGGATGACATGTCAAATTGTAGGTCCCGGATGTTAGTCTTAGTACAAGCAGTCGTTAAGCCAAGTCAGGGGCCTTCAGGTGATTTGAGAATTCTCGATACCAGAGCTTGGTAACTTAGCTCATACGATGAAGAACAAACAACCCGGATTAACTTCTTTTGTCCAGGATTAACACAGGTAAAACCGTGGGGTATAACCAGTAAAATAATATAGGTAAACATAGTTACAGAGAGTGGTATAAGTTGCGAAGGTCGCTCGTAACTAACACCTAACACGCAGTAACTATTTAGTAATCTGTGACCTTCTAAGTTACTTCCTAAGTTACTCCAATCAAGCGGAACTCATTTGAGCAAATAAGTATATAGACCAAGTTTTGATAGTTAGATACACCTACATATATTATAACTTTGTATCAAACTATAGGCGAAACAGCGGGGCGAGCACTGGACGAAGACTTATGAACTTTCCACCATTATTTCCACCTCTCAGTGGAACCTTTTTACCGTGGCAAAAAGAAACAATTTGTCTTATAGAATTAAAAACATAGATTTATTATTATACATATAACAAAAAAATATAAAAATCAAAATAGGACCACAAAACTAATATAAAAGACCACTCCGGACGCAAAGGTACCAATAACGCTCGTGACAAAAAATATGTCTACTTGAAGTCTATTGTAGACATTTTATGTCGTTATTTCACGCTGTTTCCAAGTAAAACGACGGTAAATACTCCTCGATTGACATGTGTCAGAGTCAAATTAATGTATAATTTGGAAGTGGGGGAAAAAATTATGTACATCATTTTGTGTTTTCATTTTTACAATAAAATCAGAAATATTATTTGTGTTGCAAAGAGTTTGCAGTAATTAAGACGCAGCAAATAACAAAAAAAAATAATTAAGGTAAGAAAATTGAGCATTTTATTGTCTTTCCCGGTGGAGAAATTGTCCACTACCCGTGCTTGCCCCGAAGCACTTTAGCTCGACAAACTTAGATGATCTCACAAAATCATCGAAGTTAATATAAGCAACGGTCGATGCGGACAGTCTTTGGAAAGGTGATCATGCATAAAGGCTAAGAGAGATTTACATATACCTACTGGAGCGCCTGTAGCTCGGCTAGCCAAGGTGATCTGACGCGATCATCGAAGCTATGCAACGGCCGATGCGGACGGTGTTTGAATGGGTATACACAAGTCGTTTTTCAAGTGGCATTTTCATCTGGGTGCTACCGTGGGTCGCATGACACGTTAAATTGTTGGTCCTGGCTGTTAGTCTTAGTACAAGCAGTCGTTAAGTCAAATCAGAGGCTTTCCGGCGGCATGAGAACTTTCGACACCAGAGCTTGGCCACTTAGCTCATACGAAGAAGAAGAATATCATGGGTCGGATTACATATTAGATGATGAATTGTAAGTCTGATTACTGCAGTTAGTCTGAAAAAGCAAAAGCAATCTTAATCCATCAACACAAAAACAAAAATCTTGTCATTAGTAGAAATATAATGTTACTGAAATAACAAAATCGAAACAACAAAAACTGTTTAAAAAGTATTTTTAAGTAAAATTGGTCAAGTGCGTGTCGGGCTCGCACATAAAGGGTTCCGTACCATTGTTGTAAGAGAGGTTCCCCTTAGATATTATTTTAATTTTAATTGTATTATTTATTTTACGATTTATTCTTATGTGTATTATAAAAAATAATAATTTAACAGACGAATATAAATTTTTAATATTAATTAATGATAGACCTTTATTTATAACCAACATAACAATGATTACTGTGAACTGTATATTATAATTATTTAATTATTTTACTAAAAAAAAAGTCCCGCAGTAAGATTTTTGGTACGAAATCTCAAAAATTTTATATGTCAATTAAAATTCCTAGATTACATCAATGTCTCTCCTAAAAGTAGGCTGGCAGCATGCGGTCGCTGTATAGCGATGAAAATTTACTGCCGTAGATAGTTATTGCAAAAGTGCAATATCCTGCGATGCAGGCGGCTGTCCGAAGCAAACCAATCAAGCTCTCAGCCCAAACCAGCTCGCCTGTATTCCAGATGACCTAGATATAGAGTAGGTAGATCTAGTTTACCGATATATGGAGCCCTTCGTTAGGCACAGAGTCAGGTCACCTGGGTTTAGATGAATTTTTTAAAGGTTTTTCATATCAGAAAAAATGTTATGGGAACCATGTCGTAATTGAGTACTTAAATTTGATTATTTTTATTAGGTATTAATATTGAAATTATTCCATATGACATGTATTGCAATTTATTTGTATATCATATTGACATTTTTTAATTTATATTCGTATTGACATTTTTTAATTTTTGACGTATAATTGTATGATTATCAATAAATGGTTTATCTCTATCTTTATCTTTAGTGGCTACAAATCTGTAAATAAACAATATTCAAGGTTTTACCATCGCCTTAAGCTAAATCTTTCTTTCTTTTCATCATCATCATCATCCACAGCCAGTTCTCTCTCACTAAATATGATTTGATCTCTTGAAATATGATTCATCTATTTTATTTATGTGATTATTTGTAAAAATGTGGATTGCATAAGTGAGTCACAACACACTTATGATAAATTTTATTACAACACAAAAACATAGCACATTTATGAATATATTCTATATCTTTTATTTATTTGCTGTATCTATATATTTAATTTAACGTACCTATTTAATTAAACTTAAATTAAAAACTATACCATAATTAAATATGAAAACCTAAATTACAAATAATAAACTATACCTTAATCTATGATTGCGGGTAAGGTGCCTAATATGGCGGCGTTATCTCGCTGGATTGCCAAACTTATTAATATTTTAAATCTCTTTTCTGAAATCAAATTGTTTATTAGCCTTACGGCATCGCACCGTACTGGGCAAGTCAATTTACAATTATATATTACTAAAATTTAATTTATATATATACACATACATTCAGACATAATAAATATAATATACACACATATGATAATAATAATAATAATAACGCTATTTATATCATCCATTGGAATCGTTCAAAATTATAAGAAAAAATATGAGACTTTGACCCAAAGAGATAGACAGAGGATAGAGGCATTTGAAATGTGGTGTTGGAGGAGAATGGAAAGAATAAGTTGGAAAGAAAAGAAAACTAATGAAGAGGTACTCTGCCTAGTACAAGAACCATAATAAATACTATAGACAACAGAAGAGGAAAGATGGTTGGCCACCTTATACGACATGAGAATTTCATTAAAAATATCGTAGAAGGAAAGATAGAAGCCAGGAGAGGAAGAGGAAGACCTAGAAGATCATACTTAGACCAAATTAAGGAGAAGGCGAAAGTCATGTCGTATAGGGAGGTCAAGGATTTGGCCGAAGACAGAACTACCTGGAAAAAACTCCACAGACCAGCCAGCTCTTAAATATTGAATGAATGAGAGTTTGCTACGAGAAGGAAGATATATTATTATTATTTTATGACAGGATAAATGATTATGATTAAACATCTAAATAATGTCAATCTCAAAATAATGTCAAGTGTTCATAACGAAAATTATATATATATCTTAACTATGCATGTATATTGGATTTTCTCAGAAATAGGTAACATATATTCAAAACTCGATAGTTTCCAACACTTCCCAATTCCCCATTCCCAGAGATGAGGTAGCTTCGATAATGGAAGTTTATATCTACCAAACGTGTATGAGCTATCGATTCCCAAATGTGACATTTGAACACGTATCTCTAGTTGAGGTCAAGGTTGTGTATACAGAGAACTATAGCATACGCACCCACTGCTGGGACTCGAGGCCTTCTCTCACGAGGAGAGAGATGTAGATAATCCACCACGCTGGTCAAGTGCGGGTTGGCGAATGACACACGTCTTCGGATATTGTGGCGGTTTCCTCACGATGTTTTCCTTCACCGTAAAGCGAGTGCAAATCCATACGTAACTTGAAAAACAAGTCATTGGTGTAGGGCTGGGAACCAGGGGCCGTCTGATTGAAAAGCAGACGTTTTTACCACCGTGCCACACTCGCTATACAGGGAGCCATAACTTGAGTTAATAAAAAAACATATTTTGTAAGATCAAGTAACATTGGCTAAATGTTGTTTCTCGTTGCAACTTAGATTATTTTTTATAGCTCGTGCGAAGCTGGTACCATCTATAATAGTACATTCATATTTTTGTATAACATCCCTGTTTCTGCGCAGTTTAGAAGTTATTCGATGTCTGTGATTTTGAGAGTCAAGTGTGTTAGGATTACTCAATGATGTTATATGTACATGTAGCTCAATGGGATTACTATTTTTATTGTTCCTGCAAAAGGCGATATAATTTACTTTCCAATATTCCTAATATCATTACAGGCAGAAGCTGTAGCACCCACTAAAAATATTACGGCTTAGGAGTAGGTATGAGGTTCCTTTTTCCATGTTCTTATATTTTCTACTTACTCTGCTTATTTCTATACGCTTCTTACGCACCACTAAGGTATCAGACTCTTATACCTGCGCTGCCGAATGGCGTAAAATTCATATCCGGCGAAAGCTTAGTGACAAAACATGTATGATAATAAAATTTGATATGGTTTTTAGAGTCTTTTTCGTGACGTATTCTTGGAAAAGCCTGGATTTACATAATATACGCAGGTACTTTTATGTAGATAAGAAGAAACGATATAAACAGAAAATAAAGAGTTGTTGTGAAAGTAATTCGTTTTATATTTTAAGCGAATATCGTCGCCGTAGTTGGAAAATTAAATAACTAACAAAATCAAAATTGCGAGAAAAACGCGATTTACTGTTTATTTGCAACAAAAATGATGATAACTTTTTTTTGAAAAACAATTTTGTTGTCCAAATTTTAATATGTTAAAGACTGATAAAGCATCTAGTTATTCATTAAAAGAAATTTTATTTAAATTGATTCGTTTGTGAGAAAAGCAAAAAATAGCCACTATGTATTTCTCCCTCGCCCAAAATTTTAATATTTTATGTAATTATTTAGTTTTGCATGTTAGTTATTTAGTTCTTCTTCGCCAATATCTTTCATTAATATATAAAAAGCCCATAATAAAAGCACTTATTTAATTTTCCTCCAACGGGAAAGTTTATAATTGATCTATTATTTATTTATTACTAAGGCTATCCAACCCAATTGTAAGTATTGATTTTTGATTACTAATTAAGTTTTGACAAATTCTTTAATTTTTTTATTATTAATAATATCTTACATATAACGTCAACATAAAAAAGAAAATATTCAAACATAAGATCATCCAAGTCCTTCGCCCAAACGTGCTCATCAGACTCGCAGCATTTCCCCGCTGTATGTATGGCAAGGGAACTTTGCTGTCTTAGGTACTGCCCTGCCCGCGGGTCTCGCTCTTTCTCGCGCAAACGACGCCCAATGTCTACGACAGATTTTTTGCCTCTTCCCGCTACTGCCCCGCTATTTCGACAGCAAAAGGCACAAACTCATACCCCGATTCCAGGGCAGAATACTTCTGGTGATTACTGAGCGCAGCCGCCTCCACACCTTCACCAGCCACGCTTTGAGTAGCTGGAAGATGGCAAGATGCAAAGGTACTCACGCAAATGCTACTTTCGTGAGTACCTTGATTACCTAGCATGCCCAGATAAGACAGCATTCTTTCTGGCAAGGAATCAACTTAAGTCTATCCGCTCGTTTACCGTCGGAGCGCGATAGGCCGGGAGGTTCCAACACGCACAGAACTTCGGCTAGCACCAGAGCCCTCCTTAAAATTTCATTAATGGCATGATACCTAGGTCTGCGTCCTGCACATCGGGAACAACTAAGAGCATGTAAGCCATTCGCCTCTACTCGCACGCCACAGATGCAAACGTGGGGCTCACAAACCACACAACCGAGTCGGTTTCCTGCACCCAACCCTAAAAGAGTCGTCGTCCAGCAGTGTGTCCACATGAGGTGAATGCAGCTAGGCTCCGGACTCAGGCTTAGTAGCGGCATTGAGGCGAGCCAACTCGGTTCCTGAGACCCACACGCGCATGCGAGACAGGATGTAGGAGCTTGATAAATCATCTCAACACCTTTGTGAGTTTGGCTTCGTTGGCAAAACTGCACCAGGATGCATCGCTACCCAGACATCGTGCGTCTCTGATACAAAAAGGATGGTGAACGAGTCCCCACATTCAGGCAGAATATGCCCAACCAACCCGGAGACACCATAAGCTGATGCCAGCAAAGCAATGGTACCGCACTCCTGTAATCACCTAACACCCAGACCTCTGAATTGGACAGGCAGATTAGCCTGGCACCATTGCTCCTCACTAACACTGATATTGAGCCGCTCCTCGATCACACGTTTCAAACTGCCATCAAATTGAAGGACCTTCTTCGGGAGCTTCCATGTTGGCGGCGTACGCATGACATAAGTCAAGTTGGGCATCCCGAAGCAGGCCCGCAAGAGAACCATAGAGACGTGTGCCGGCAGGTGTTGGAACTGATCAGCCCGTGAGGTCAGAATCTGTTTTTTCTAGCTATCCCGCAAGCTCTGCTCAAAAATGGGCGAACCGAGATGGAAAAAGACATGCGAGATAGGATTTTTAGCCCAGGAATGAGAGACTTAAAACTGTATTGAAGTTTTTTTAAATAAAACCATGAGTAATGTTATTAATAATGTATTTAGAATGTGAATGAAGTATGAAATGGAATGTAATGATGAACTTATGGAATGAAATGATTCTGAAAAATTAATTTGTAGTATTTTTAACCGACTTCAAAAAGAAGGAAGTTATATTATATTCAACTGCATATATTTGTTTATGTATGTTCACCCATTTCCCAGTCATTTGTGAACCGATTCTCAAAATTATTATTTTAATTAAATGAGTATAGTCCTGAAATGGTCCCATTGGCACCAAGTTAAGATCTGATAATGGCATCCCAGGGAAATCGAAGGAAACTATAAAAAGTTAGGTTAATTATACGCCTGAACAGATTCACGCTCGAACGGCTGTACTGTCTAAATTTCATCAATAGATATTGATGAAATTTGGGATGAAGATAGGTTAGACTATGTGCTACATAGGCTACTTTATATTCCGAAAATAATTACTGTTCCCGTGGGATGCACCGGATAACACATCTCTTTTACTTCCTCTAGCTGTACTGATTTTCCTAAAATTTAATATAGAGATAGACTAGATCTTGAAGGTTACTTTTTATCTTAAAAGTAATTGATGTTCCAGTAGAATGCCCAAATAACTCAAAAATCTATTCTACTTCTTCCCGCTAGCTCCTCCTAGCAGCCCTTAGTCTGGCTAACAAAGGTAATCTGACGCGAACATCGAGGCTAAGCAACGGTCCATGCGGCCAGTCTTTGGATGGGCGACAATACTGCACAATACTGTCATTTAAAAATGTGATACTTTCACCTGTGTGCTACTGTGGATCACACAACAATTACATAATTGTATAACCATCACATTCCATGAGACACGAAATATTACATAACTGCCTTTAATAACTTTTTTCGAGACCGTATTGGTCCAATAGAGAACAAATGTGTCGAGGGAAAATTAAACAAAATACTTTATGCACTTTATTCGCTCTTGAATTGACGCATGGGTGTAGTTAGCTAATTATTGCAGAGTTAGCTTCTTTTCCTTCGCTAAATTATTCTCTTATATTCGATATTTATTTTTCCAACTATAGTGTGTTGTAATGTTTATGTGTAGTTTATTTTGTGATTAATTAAGATATTACAATTTTAGTGAGACAGAAAGATGCCGCTTGAATTGGACTTTATGATAATGCAAAAAAGTTGATTTCACGAAATTGGTTAGTTATTTAATTTTCCAACTACGGCGACGATATATGAATATGGATCTTGCGGAATCGTTATTCACGTGTAAAAAGTAGTATTTTAAATTTAATAGAAATGAAAAACAAGGGCTATTTAGTGTAGTACGAGTATTTAATGGGGTAGAATATTTATTTAATGAAATTTGTAAGTTTATTTAATTTAATCTAACTACAATCTACATAAGAGAAATTAATAATCTATTTATCAAAATAACAAAAGCAGTACATATGTATAATGTAATAAAAAAGTACATAATTATGTACTAACAGACCAGGGACAATCTTGAATTTTCTTGGTTAATAAAAGAAAAGCCTTAGATAGACTTTTTACGCTCGCTCTTCCATTTCAAAGACATTGATTGATTCGGGTCCTCAGGTAAATACTACGCATTTACAGTAATCGCTCTTTTGCCAGCTTCTCTTGAAAAGGCCTTTTTACGGTACGCTTCAGATTGGGACCGTGTCGTGGTCAGATTGTAACTAGAACAGTGATAGATTGGATAATACACAGAGTGAGGAGAGTGAGTACTTGAGAATCTTTGTGTTATTTTACCAATTTAAGCGCTAATGTATCTTGTACAGCTGTGTTAAACGTATTTCAGCGAAGCGCCTGAAGCGTGGCAGTGGGCAATAAATTTATATAAAATCAGCAATCTATACTACATACAAGAATTTTTGTCCTGACTCATTCATCTATAGGCAACGCAGAGCTCAAACGGCTAGAGTCATGAAATTTGGAGGGTGAATTTGTTTTAGTACGTAGATGCGTACTAAGTACGGTTTTTTGGAAATTCCGCCCCTAGGGGGCTGAAAGGGGGTAAAACAGTGTGTATTACATATTATTAGTACGTATTATTACAATTCTTACCACTGAGTTAAAGATAATAAAACTGAAAAAAAAGCCAGATTTATCATAAGGTACGTAAACGTAACATTTAAAAAAATGATATCAGTAATAGCTCTCATATATTTCTGTAGGCATAGTGAGTGATACTGTCTATAATCGTAACAACTTATAATTTCAATATTGTCAATTGTTGATTTTATATGAATGTATTACGTGAAATATCTACTGCCGCGCATTAAGCACTTCGCTCGAAAATGTAGACGCGACTGGATTAGGTATAAACACGTAAGCTTAATATATCTGTATAGACTGAACTTACCCGTACAACCTATTGAACATAAATGTTGGATCACAGATCGGTAGCTACCAAAAAAGTATCCTACTTCGCAAAAATATCTAAAAATAGTTTAATTTCACTTTCGAAGCACGTATAAAGGTTGCTCTGAACTGATTTCGACATTGTTATTACGCCACAGCGCAGACGTGTTATTATTTTGGCTACAAAGCCGAAACACACTTCTGATGGAATTCAGAACAGTGGAATTAACTTTTTAATCCTTTATTTTTCGCTACAATAATATAACACGCAATATTGTACCGAGTTTAACCGCCGCATATTTAAGCGACGTGCAGCAGTGGATTTATCTCGAAATATTTGACGACCTCGTTGGCGTAATGGCTACCATGCTGGACTGCCAATCAGAAGGTTCCGGGTTCGATTTCACGGCCAACATCCTGTCGGTCTGGGTGTTTAGTATGTATGTATCTTTATAAAATATGTATGTGTATGTATATGTAGTATATCAGTTGTGTTTGCAACCATAATGCATTCTAGAAATGGTTCAGTACGGGGTTTATTAAATAAACAACTGCCATAATAATTTTCAAGACTTTAACTATATAAATAAGGAATTTTCGATGCAAACTTTCACCCCCATTACATACCCTTAGTTCACCCCTGGCAAAACAAACTTCATACCATTATTCTTAATTTTACATAAACTATACATATTTTAAATTTCATTGCTAGAAGTTTAAAAACAAAGAAGTTTCTTACAATCTGTTTTACCCCGTTTCACCCACTTAGGGATGGAATTTCCAAAAATCCGTTCTCAGTACGCGTCTAAATACTAAAACAAATACACCCTCGAAATTGTATACCCCTAGGTCCAGCCGTTTGGGCTCTGCGTTGCCTATAGATTAGATGAATGAATGAATGAGTTAGGACAAAGAGTCATATAGTATAGATAAACTCAGCGCTTGAACAATATTGAAATTATAAGCTCTAACGATTCTATATAATATCATCTTATATATAAAATTTCCGTGTCACAGTGTTTGTTACCGTACTCCTCCGAAACGGTTTGACCGATTATTTCCAAATTTTATATGCGTATTCAGTAGGTCTGAGAATCGGCTACTGTATATTTAGTTTTTTTTTATTATGGCAAAACCACGTTTGCCGGGTCATCTAGTTACCTATAAAAAGTAAGTTGTTGTGATATCTTTGTTACTTTCAGAAGCACACCATTATAAATTGCTCGATTGTCTTATTTTTTGCAAAATAGTCGTTTTGCTCCCATAGCGCGCGCCTTAAATAACGAAACAATAAAAAAACTAATTAACAAACAGTGTTATTCTTCTCCAGTCAATAATTGCAAAGCCTTATGGGTACGTGCAAATGAAAAGTGACATAATAATGCAATAAATTGTTTGACTTTGACCTTAAAACGTCTTTTTGGGGTTCCATACCCTAAGGGTACCAAAGGGTACCATTACTAAGACTTCGCTGTCCGTCCGTCTATCTGTCTTTATGTCCGTCTACCACCAGGCTAAATACTTACAACAAAATAAAATAAATATTAAACAACAAATATATTTCCCTCTTAGACAACGGCCCTACATCGTATCAACATCACTGATCCCATTTCACCGAAAAACGGGAACCTAAACGGTCCGCTTATCTGCAGATTGGGATGCTAAAGAAAAACTAAATTAAGATAAATCCGCTAAGGTCTCCCTAGGCGACGTTTTGTTGCAAATATTGTGGTTTTTGTACTTACTTATCTTATTGGGGGTGTTGACTAAACGGAAAGGCCTTAGTTTTTTTCCGAAATGAAATGTCATTGTCAATTTTAGCTGAACCAGTTATTGTAAAGGCAAAACATTGTTTTTTTTTTCGCATAGTAAGGCCGAATGAGACCTAATAATCGGCCAAGTGAGAGTCTGGTACGCGTATGAAACACGAAAGGGGCCTGTATTATCTATAACAAAATGGAAAATATTACACATTTGTTGTATGACTAAATGACTAAACGGAAAGGCCTCAGTTGTTGCCAAATAGGAAATGTCACTGTCAATTTTAGCTAAACAAGTTTTAGTGAAAGCAAAACATTGTTTTTTTTTCGCATAGTAAGGCCGAATGAGATCTAATCATTAGCCAGGTGAGAGTATGGTACGCGTATGAAACATGATAGGGGTCCGTGTTATCTATAACAAAATGGAAAATATAAGACATTTTTTGTATGTTAAGTACTAGTAAGTTGTTTGTTGTATGCTAAGTACGAGTAAATTAATTTCATATCTTGTTATAACGGCAACAGAAATACACCCTCTATGATAATTTCTACTAGCGATGCGCGACTGCGAATAATCTTACCAGTCGAATTATCTACAACTACTAATTTACACGTTCGACTTGAATATTACTAATAAACTAATGTTAATATAATCGAATGATGACTACTAATGGCGTTTTGACTCGATTGTTAGCGAATCTTGTCAATGTCACTTGTTAGTTTCGAATTAATGAAATATGAATGAATCGTTAGAGTGGAGTCGGCTCAAGTAGTAACTAATGTAGTATTCATTCAGTCCGGTTAATTTTGAGTGGGTATCATGTTAGTTACTAATTTTTGGAGATCATTCGAATGAGTCGAATGATTTATAAAGTCGAATAATTCGACTGGAATCATTCACAGTCGCGCATCGCTAATTTCTACTTTCCACTTATCACGATTCACGAGATGAAGGCGGTTTACATAAACGTAATTAAGAATAAACTAATATTATAAATGGGTAAAAGTTTGGGTATGTGTGAGTGTGTGACTTCTCTACGCTGAAACGGCTGATTTGATTTCGATGAAATTTGGTAAAGACATAGTTTAGACTCTAGACAAACTCATAGACTACATTAATTAGCCTCAGAGCAAGACACCGTGGTGCGCAGCTAGTCCAACTTATATTATAAACGCGTTTGTGTGTTTGTTTGTTACTTTTTCACGCTCAAACTGCTGAATCGATTTTATTGAAATTTGGTGTGAAGATGGGCTAGACCTTGGACTAATATATAATAATATGCTACTTTCTATTCTGAGAACAATTGTGGTTCCCGTGGGATAGGCAAATAACTTCAATCAAAATCTATGTTACTCCTACACGCTTCAACGGCTGGACCGATTTTGATGAAATTTACTATAACGAAAGGTTAGACCTTGGACTAAAAATAGGCTAGTTTTTTATACCGCATTAACTTCTCTTATCCCGGATTAACGTGGGTTACACTGCGGAGCGCAGCTAGTAGGTACATAAAAAGCAAAAAGATCCGACTAATTCAAACCTTCTTTATAAAAGCGTTTAAAAAACAAAAGCACCGTTGAAACGTTATGTAAACCAGACCGTAATAGCAAGAGCATGTAACATAAATGCTAATACATGCAAATCAGCTTATCGACGCCCGTTATGGAATTTAAAATATGCATAGACACCATTATGGAACGAGGGAAAGACAGGATTTATTCTTTCACAGACACGATGTAAACAATTGTACTCATTTTAATGAAAATCTATCGTTGTTTTATTATTTATTTGTAATACCTTTTTCTATAGCGATTAAAAGAAATCTATACCAATACTAGCTGACTCGGAAAACGTTGTTTTGTCTTAAAAATAGCTAGTAGCCGATTCTCAGACCTACTGAATACGCATATAAAATTTGGTAAAATACGGTCAAGCCGTTTCGGAGCAGTACGGTAACTAACACTGTTACATGGATATTTGTTATATTAGAAGATTATAAAGAGGATTATAAAAAGTTTGATTGTTTCTTTGACGCGAATAGGCTCCGAAACTACGGGAGCGATTTGAAAAATTATTCCACTGTTGGGAAGCTACATTATCCCTGACTTACTACTAACATAGGCTTTATTCTGTTTCTCTTTACAACTTGGATTATTTTACAGCCCGTGCGAAACCGGGGCTGGCTGCTAGTTAATAATATAAGCAATACCTACAGCCGAATGCCATATGTCAATATCGTCGCCGTAGTTGGAAAATTAAATAACTGACCAATTTCGTGAAATCGACTTTTTTGCATTATCATAAAGTCCAATTCAAGCGGCATCTTTCTGTCTCACTAAAATTGTAATATCTTAATTAATCACAAAATAAACTACACATAAACATCACAACACACTATAGTTGGAAAAATAAATATCGAATATAAGAGAATAATTTAGCGAAGGAAAAGAAGCTAACTCTGCAATAATTAGCTAACTACATCCATGCCTCAATTCAAGAGCGAATAAAGTGCATAAAGTCTTTTGTTTAATTTTCCCTCGACACATTTATTCTCTATTGGACCAATACGGTCTCGAAAAAAGTTATTAAAGGCAGTTATGTAATATTTCGTGTCTCGTGGAATGTGATGGTTATACAATTATGTAATTGTTGTGTGATCCACAGTAGCACACAGATGAAAGTATCACATTTTTAAATGACAGTATTGTGCAGTATTGCCACCCATTCAAAGACTGGCCGTATGGACCGTTGCTTAGCCTCGATATTCGCGTCAGATTACCTTTGTTAGCCAGACTAAGGGCTGCTAGGAGGAGCTAGCGGGAAGAAGTAGAATAGATTTTTGAGTTATTTGGGCATTCCACTGGAACATCAATTACTTATAAGATAAAAAGTAACCTTCAAGATCTAGTCTACCTCCATATTAAATTTTAGGAAAATCAGTACAGCTAAAGGAAATAAAAGAGATGTGTTATCCGGTGCATCCCACGGGAACAGTTATTATTTTCGGAATTTAAAGTAGCCTATGTAGCACATAGTCTAACCTATCTTCATCCCAAATTTCATCAATATCTATTGATGAAATTTAGACAGTACAGCCGTTCGAGCGTGAATCTGTTCAGGCGTATAATTAACCTAACTTTTTATAGTTTCCTTCGATTTCCCTCGGAAGCCATCATCAGATCTTAACTTGGTGCCAATAGGACCATTTCAGGACTATACTCATTCAATTAAAAGAATAATTTTGAGAATCGGTTCACAAATGACTGGGATAATGGGTGAACATACATAAACAAATATATGCAGTCGAATATATTACCTCCTACTTTTTGGAGTCGGTTAAAATACTACAAATTACTTTTTCAGAATCATTTCATTCCATAGTTCATCATTACATTCCATTTCATACTTCATTCACATTATAAATACATTATTAATAACATTACTCATGGTTTTATTTAAAAAACTTCAATACAGTTTTAGGTCTCTTATTCCTGGGCTAAAAATCCTATCTCGCATGTCTTTTTCCATCTCGGTTCGCCCATTTTTGAGCAGGGCTTGCGGGATAGCTAGAAAAAACAGATTTTGACCTCACGGGCTGATCAGTTCCAACACCTGCCGGCACACGTCTCTATGGTTCTCTTGCGGGCCTGCTTCGGGATGCCCAACTTGACTTATGTCATGCGTACGGCGCCAACATGGAAGCTCCCGAAGGAGGTCCTTCAATTTGATGGCAGTTTGAAACGTGTGATCGAGGATCGGCTCAATATTAGTCTTAGTGAGGAGCAATGGTGCCAGGCTAATCTGCCTGTCCAATTCAGAGGTCTGGGTGTTAGGTGATTACAGGAGTGCGGTGCCATTGCTTTCCTGGCATCAGCTTATGGTGTCTCCGGGTTGGTTGGGCATATTCTGCCTGAATGTGGGGACTTGTTCACCATCCCTTTTGCATCAGAGACGCACGATGTCTGACGACGCGATGCATCCTGGTGCAGCTTTGCCAACGAAGCCCAACTCACAAAGGTGTTGAGATGATTTATCAAGCTCCTACATCCTGTCTCGCATGCGCGTGTGGGTCTCAGGAATCGAGTTGGCTCGCCTCAATGCCGCTACTAAACCGGAGTCCGGAGCCTGGCTGCATTCACCTCATCTGGACATACTGCTGGACGACGACTCTTTTAGGGTTGCCTGCAGGAAGCCGACTCGGTTGTGTGGTTTGTGAGCCCCACGTTTGCATCTGTGGCGTGAGAGTAGAGGCGAATGGCTTACATGTTCTTAGTTGTTCCCGGTGTGCAGGACGCAGACCTAGGTATCAAGCCATTAATGAAATTTTAAGGAGGGCTCTGGTGCTAGCCGAAGTTCTGTGCGTGTTGGAACCTCCCGGCCTATCGCGCTCCGACGGTAAACGGGCGGATAGACTTAAGTTGCCAGAAATAATGCTGTCTTATCTGGGCATGCTAGGTAATAAAGGTACTCACGCAAGTAGTATTTGCGTGAGTACCTTCGCATTTTGCCATCTTCCAGCTACTCAAAGAGTGGCTGGTGAAGGTGTGGAGGCGGCTGCGCTCAGTAATCACCAGAAGTATTCTGCCCTGGAATCGGCGTATGAGTTTGTGCCTTTTGCTGTCGAAATAGCGGAGCAGTAGGGGGAAGAGGCAAAAAAATCTGTCGTAGACGTTGGGCGTCGTTTGCGTGAGAAAGGGCGAGACCCGGGGGCTGGGCAGTATCTAAAGACAGCAAAGTTCCCTTGCCATACAGCGGGGAAATGCTGCGAGTCTAATGGGCACGTTTGGGCGAAGGACTTGGATGATCTTATGTTTGAATATTTACTTTTTTATGTTGAAGTTATATGTAAGATATTATTAATAATAAAAAAATTAAAGAATTTGTTAAAACTTAATTAGTAATCAAAAATCAATACTTACAATTGGGTTGGATAGCCTTAGTAATAAATAAATAATAGATCAATTATAAACTTTCCCGTTGGAGGACAATTAAATAAGTGCTTTTATTATGGGCTTTTTATATATTAATGAAAGATATTGGCGAAGGAGAACTAAATAACTAACATGCAAAACTAAATAACTACATAAAATATTAAAATTTTGGGCGAGGGAGAAATAGATAGTGGCTATTTTTTGCTTTTCTCACAAACGAATCAATTAAAATAAAATATCTTTGAATGAATAACTAGATGCTTTATCAATCTTTAACATATTAAAATTTGGACAGCAAAATTGTTTTTAAAAAGAAAGCTATCATCATTTTTGTTGCAAAAAAACAGTAAATCGCGTTTTTCTCGCAATTTTGATTTTGTTAGTTATTTAATTTTCCAACTACGGCGACGATATAACCTATGATAATCCGAGCCCGCGTCCCGAGGGAAATCGAAAGGATATTTGACCGATGGCCGTCACGGCATGTGTATTTCTAAGGTGCCGCGCTGCTCGTATTTTGATGTGTTTCACTTTGAAATGTTTTAAAAATATTATGAGTATAGATAGAAAATTAACTTTATTTAATGTGCGTACGGGTTTTTACATAAATTTGAAATTAAATCGAAACCTATGTTTACGGAAAAAACGTAATTACAGAAAAAAACACAACACGGAATTGATAAAATAACGATTTTTGGGATAAAAAGAAATGGTGGTCTTCCGGGGGACTCCACTTCGCTTACCATCAGGCGAGTTGGTGGCCAAACGTAGATCTATATACCTACTTAAAAAAGCGGATTATTTAATACTTTTTGTATGAACTACGGTACTTTTTATATTACACACTAACATGTTAATGACTTGCTTGGGTGTGTGTAATTGTCACCTCTTCACCATCTAGCGATTAAATTCTACTATTAATAAAATTTGGCACGAAGATAGACCTTTGAATAATATTATGTTTGCGATTGTTTAGGTATTAAGATATACGAATGTTTTAAATATTAAATTAATTATATATTCCCACGTAAGTAATTATTAAAATTTGTGTAAGAAAGAAATAAATAAAAATGTAATTGGTTTATTTTCAAAATTATTATGACCCTCATATCTAAGCATTACATCTATACTATAAGACTCTTTGTCCTGACCTATTCATTCATTCATTCATCTATAGACAACGCAGAGCCCAAACGGCTGGTCCTAGGGTTGTGAAATTTGGAGGGTGTATTTGTTTTGATATGTAGACGCGTACTAAGAACGGATTTTTGGAAATTCCACCCCTAAGGGGGTGAAAGGGGGTAAAACAGTTTGTATGAAACTTCTTTGTTTTTGAACTTATAGCAATGAAATTTGAAATATGTATAGTTTATGTAAAATTAAAAATAATGGTATCAAGTTTTTTTACCAGGGGTGAACTAAGGGATTGTTATGGGGGGTGAAAGTTTGTATGGAAAAATCTTTATTTATCAAGTTAAAGTCTTGAAAGTTGTTATGGTAGTAGTTTATTGAATGGTTAAATTAAAATTTTAAAAACTTTTGCCAGGGGTGCATTAAGGGGGATGCCATTGGGGTTGAAAGTTGAAAATGAAAGATTTGTGTTTTTAAACTTAAATGTGCAAAATTTGGAGTGTGTGTATATTTTAGTGTTTAAACGTGTACTAAGAATAGATTTTTTGAAATTTTACCCTTAAGGGGGGTGAAAGGGGGTAAAACAGTTTGTATGAAACTTCTTTGTTTTTAAACTTCCAGCAATTAAATTTGGAATATGTATAGTTTATGTAAAATTAAAAATAATGGTATCAAGTATTTTTGCCAGGGATGAACTAAGGGTTTGTAATGGGGGGTGAAAGTTTGTATGGAAAATTCTTTATTTATCACATTAAAGTCTTGAAAGTTGTCATGGTAATAGATTATTAAATGGTTAAATTAAAATTATATTTTTTTTGGCAGGGGTGCATTAAGGAGGATGCCATTGGGGTTGAAAGTTAAAAATTAAAGTTTTGTGTTTTTGAACTTAGAGGTGTAAAATTTGGAGTGTGTATATATTTTAGTATTTAAACATGTACTAAGAACGGATTTTTGGAAATTCCACCCCTGAGGGTGTGAAAGAGGGGTAAAACAGTATGTATGAAACTTCTATGTTTATGAAATTCTAGCAATGAAATTTGGAATATGTATAGTTTATGTAAAATCAATTTTTTTGCAAGGGGTTAAATAAGGGTTTATAGGGGGGAGGGGGGTGAAAGTTTGTTTGGTTTTTTTTTATTTATCAATTTAACAGTCTTGAACGTTGTTTTGGTTGTAGTTTATATGGTGGTTAAAATAAATTTGTAATGATATTTGCTAGGAGTGAATTAAGGTATGCCATTGGGGTTTAAAGTTCAAAGGGAAAGTTTTGTGTGTTTGAAATTAAAGACAGATGCGGCTTATTTTGATATCGTAGCAATGTAGTGTTTATATAAAATTGGCACGGGAATAGGATACAATAGATTTTTTCCACAGGTTACGCAAAAAGCGACCTACACGCGGGCGGAGCCGCGGGCAACCTCTAGTATAATATATAACTTATAAAATAAAATATGATAAGGTAGGATAGTGTTCCAGCGAGCCCTGCACTAAGAGTGATCTTGAATCGCAGGCGCTCGTTTTGGGTATTGCTTTCATCAAATTAATACAGAGGGATAAATGTTTCCGCCTAATAATGTAAGTGTGACCGTTTTCTACGCAGAAATACTAAGATGCCTTACGCGAACAGTTTACAATGTTTTAGGGATAAATGTCTTTATACCTAATACATAGGTTACGTTTATCCCGGATGACCAGGTAATTCAATTTCGCCGGAAAGTAACGTTGTTTAAAACGTTTTTTACAAGCACTAGATTACATTTCAAACCGTATAACTGCTCTCAAATACCCATGTAACTCGTTAACTCAGCGGATTAATCTCAGAGCGCGAACTATAAAAATAAAATGGATCGATTCGATCCCTTCCCTAGTTTATTGTTCCGATGCTCCAGTTTTATATTGGCAGCCAGTTGGCTAGAGATGTGCTTCAGTTACTCTTATTATATTCGAGTTATGTCATTGACATCTTATTCGAATAACTAGTCTAAATAGTGTTAGGTTAGTTTATAGTAAAAAAAAAATTCTACGTATATGTATATTATAATTAAAATGATATTTGATATTTCTTATACTGGAAAATAAATAAAACAGCTCGCTTCAAACCAGCATTGCCACACCCAGTTTAGGGCACATTTTCATGTTTTATGATAATTTAATATTGTATAACATTTAAATGATGCAATAAATGATTTGATTTGATTTATCAATGATTTCTGGGCTTGCTCGATTTTTTCAAATCTCTGAAAGTCCTTTTTATACAAATGAAAAGATAATTGATGGTCTCCGACTGACTAAACAGACGGGGATAGCTTTTTAGGTAACTTTACCGTATATTATAAGTATACTGATTCTTTAACGGATGTTACCACTTTTGGCCTGTCATATAACTTTTGTGTAGTTACAGATATATCTTTTGCCTGGGTCACTCGGGAAGAATTTTATTACACATTTGCCAGTTATTAATAAATAGTGTGCAAACACTACTCTTTTCAAGCTTGAAGTGGAAAGTTTACGGCAATTTACTGCGTAAGGAGATATAAGATCGAATATCTCAGTGAAAAGCACAGAATACAAAACTCAAAATAAATACTTGGAAAACTCAAATCAAAATTCGGAATGACACTTTCGTCATTTATTAGTAAAAATATATTGTAACATCGAAAACCCATAAACAATATCATACAACTCCGCTTTCTATCACTACCTAAAGTAAATCCTACTAATATTATAAAGGCGAAAGTTTGTAAGTATGGATGTATGGATGTTTGTTACTCTTTCACGTAAAAACTACTGAATGGATTTGAATGAAACTTTACCACAATATAGCTTATACATCAGAATAACACATAGGCTACAATTTTTGAGGTTTTTAATGTGAGGTCGTAAAAAAAACACATTTTTTGCGCTTACATTGCAAACGCTGACTGAATCCTACAAGATAGATCAAAACAATTTACTACAGTATTGTACAACTTAAAAAGGTCTACAAAAAAGTCCGTGATGGTATATGTTTATCTCTTAGGAATAACCCACAATAACCATTTTTTATCCTTTACTTTGTACGAGAAATAATGGCTTATTTACGAAGCGATTTTAAGCAATACAGTATTATCTTTATCCAATTAATCCAGTATTACCTTTATTAGTCTTTATCCAATTAAGTATCTTAAATACATTGTGCATTTAATAAAGATCAATATGGCTTTTTACAGCATGTAAATTAAATAAATATTTTCGAAGATATCACAGATTTAAAATGCAGAGTCATAGCAATTTCGGCGGTAATAAATACCGGAGCGAGGTAGGTGCGGTGGGGAAGAAGTGGCTCATCGCTGAGTGCGCGACCCGAACGCGGGCAGACGCGTGAGGGTAGACTTCGTTGACGGTTGTGTCCGTTTTGCTAATTTTCAAGGCACTAGCGATTTGATAAAAACGTAAGGTCGCCTACTTTAAGTAATATAGGCCTAAGGTTAGTTATTGCCAGGTTTCTTTTTGGTTAGGAGTTACACGTACAAAAAGATTCTTCATTTTTACGAATTACTTCATTGATAATTCAATTACTATATAGATAGGTTACTTACAGTTAATTATAACAAATTATATTAGCAATAAATTAAAATTGCGACTATAATTTGAGATTTAAACTATCCTATCTCTCAAGTTGGATCGAACTGCACATGGTGTGCGAATTTATTATAATCGGTTAAGTGGTTTAGGAGTCCATTGAGGACAAACATTGTGACACGAGATTTATATAAATTAAGATAAGATTATTAATATTATATGTATGTTTTTTATTATTTTTTATTGTACACTACGTCCTACTTTAGTCGTTTATAAATTCCTTTCCATCCAAAGGTTGCCTGGAAGAGATCGCTTTAAGCGATAAGGCCGTCAATTGTGGTACACTAACTTTAAGTTAATTGCCTTTTACTGTGCCTTTTTTATTTATGTGTCCAATAAAGAATTATAAAATTTCCATGGCACAATGTTAGTTACCGAACTCCTCCGAAACGGCTTGACCGATTTTTACCAAATTTCATATGCGTATTCAATAGGCCTGAGAATCTTCTACTATATATTTTTAAGGCAAAACAACGTTTGCCGGGTCAGCTAGTAAGTAAATATTTCACACACGGTTATAAGTAGGGTAGTTTTATTGGTTTCTAACACTACTGATATACTACATAAACACTTTATATCGTTACATATTTAACACCTAGACCGACAGCCAACCAATTTATTTCATCAGAAAGATATCGGCTGTGCCGGGAATCGAATCCGGGACCCTCTGTTTGGCAGTCCGGCATGGTACGCCAACGAGGTAGTCAAAAGTAAATATACTCTGGGCTGTGATAAAAAGATTTTTCATTCGAATAACTTACAACTACAACGTTTCACATCCCTATTAACTAGCGAGAATAGAACAAACAGCCATAATAAAATTGTCAAGCGATGGTGATGCCGGCGGCCATTAGTTATTCTCCAGGCAATTGTAGCTTTATGCGAGCTCTGCAAGTACAATGAAACACGGTCATTTACAGAGAGATACTGAAATAAACCGATGATAGTCCAGTTAGGTGTGCAGTCGGTTTGTATCCGGCAGGATGTGAGTTCGAACCCCGCCAATGAAATTGAGCTTTCAGTGAAAGAAATGATCTTAAAAAAACCGTAGAATTGTGGTGAAGAATTTTCTAGTGCTAGACTAAATACAAGGGAAAATCAATTACCAAGCATTTAAAAAAAAATACTCACAAAGCGTTTCGCTTTACATTGTACTTAAATTATTTCTTTGTATAGAGGTTTAATATTATATAGTGCTCGACTCAAATTAAAAAAATCACATCTAACACTTGTGTGTTTTGGCACCCTCTTTAAGAGCCAATTATTTCAGACTATGCATGCTTCATCTTGATTAGTGTCGCTAACTCGTCTGGTTACGCCCTAATGCCTAGCTGTTAGGGATAAAAAAGTATGCTACTTGTATTTCATACATTTAAGACACACTTTTCTTTCGCACGACACCAAAACTAGGTTTTCCTAAAAAGACGAAGAAAAATGTCTTTGCAAAAGCTTTCCTCTGCAAATATTTTGAGAGCGGCAGCGAAATGAGACCGACACTCAATTAGGACCCGTATATACCTAAGCTAACAGGGGCGTAGTCAAGGCTAACCTTGACTATAAAAAAACTTTATTTGTGTTGGTACGTAAATAGAAGGTCGTTATTTTTTTACGTTTATTTTACTGATACATTCTTATTTAACTTACCCTAAGTGTGTATGTTTGTTACTTCTTCACGCACAACTGTACTGATATTTATAAAATTTCGTATAATTAGAGAAAGATTAGACACTAGATTAATACGTAGGCTTTTTTTATCTCAGATTAATGCGACGATATTAATCACGGCTGGAACTAGTTAAGGATACACTTCAAATTAATACAAATTGAATATTTAGAGAACCCCCGAAAAATTTTGTAGCTTACTACCACTGTAGCTCTGGATGGGCTACAGTGGTAAGCTTTAACCGTTTATTTTCTTTTTGACAGCACCAATAAAACGTTATTGCGTCATGTTACGCAAAATTTCACTTCTACATGCGAGGTTTTAATTTACGACAAAAAAATAACGGTTGGATGGGTGATAAAAGCACGTATTCGAAGGACCAGCCTGTTCTTTATTACAAATTATGTAATAAAATTCATAAGTCTAATTTATCTGACTATTCTTTTTAAGTAATAGAAGTAGGTAGTGTGACTAGCCTTCGACGTATGTTACTTATCAATACACATAATAAGAACTGCTTCAGAACTTAACAAAATTGAATATGGTTTACATAAACTTATATTTGAATAAACTAATATTATAAATGCAAAAGTTTGTGTGTGTGTGTGTGTATGTTTCTTACTTCTTCACAGACGGCTGAACTGATTTCCATGAACATTTGGTACGGTGATATTAAATTAAAGACTGTAGATTAATGCATGTACGCTAAACTTACCGCCACAGCCACAGAGGCCAGTAGAGATATTTTTGTCTGTATATCCTGAGTCAAAAAGCTACCGCACTAAAATATAATTGGGCTGGACACATCTGCCGGATGTCAGACGAGCTGTGGGCCAAGCGCACCACGCTGTGGTCAACGGGGAGCGTCCGACGTCGAGGCAGGCCCAGACGGAGATGGCGGGACGAACTAGACTCCTTTTGTAAAAATTGGTCTCAAAAAGATCAAAACCGGGATGAGTGGAAAGAGGATAGAGTGGCCTTTGCCCAGCAGTGGGACGGAACCGTCAAAAAAAAAATATATATTTATTCATACATGTCACAATATATAGTTAATATGTCAAAATTAATTTAAATTTATTACAAATAACTTAAATCTAAATAAATAACCTAAATAACATACCTGCTAAATAAATAAAATAATATATCCTGAGTCCAGGCCTGGGAAGTTTGACAGGCGGTTCGTTTTCACGGGCGAACGCGTCTCCTCTTCAATTAGACGCCAGCCGGTAAATTAGCTCCACACGTAACGACGCGTTTCATAAACGACAGCCGAGATTAATTTATGCATATTTGAAGGAAAAATGTTGCTCCCACTTCTTTGTAGAAAACGCTTGTTGCTGTTGAAAAAGTTTGGAATAAAACAGTTGAAAGTTGCGCTTTGATCTTTCACCTCATGCTATGCAGTAAAGTGAGATCGAGAGAGATTGGTCGCTGTCTGACTCCAGGCGGTATCTCAGAAACCGTAATAGGTAAAAAGCTGAAACTTCCACAAAATATGTATTTCCGCTATAACAACAAATACTAAAAATAAAAAACAAAATAAATATTAAGGTTTCCCATACAACAAACGTGTTTTTATCGTATTTTTTTTGCTATATACTCGTATCAATAACGGTAGCTGCTAGACACTTGTAATTTTCACAAAATATATAAATGTATATTAACTAGAGACTCACACACAGAGACACTCTTGGTCGACTCCGAGATCTCCTGCCTTCAACACGGCTTTGAACCACTAGACGTTTATACGTCGGGGGCTCAAAATACGGGATGAAAAGATCGGCGTAGACACTACGAAAACTCGAAGCATTGCTACGTGTATCATGTAGCAGTGCTTCGAGTTTTCGTAGCACGCTCTCGCAGTGATAGCTTGGAAGGTGTGCGTTATTTTAAATTGTACAGTGGTTTATTTTGTTTTATATTTTTCTTTTTTATCTTCGAGTTTGTACATAGTATTTTAATTTTATTTCTTAGAGTTTGTATTTAAAATTAGATAGATAGATAGAAATTCTTTATTGGATACAAACATGAAGTTTAAAAAAAGAAAAGGCTAACTAATAATTGCGCCACAATTGGTAACCCTATCACAGAAAAATAAAAAACTACCATTTAGTACTATAAATTACTAGTAAGTAGTATAGTACTTTAAAAATAAATTCAAATGTAGGCAAGGAAATATTTGACATTAATTTTGTTATATTTGTTAATAACGATACATTTAACCAACTTAAAATCAAAGTAATTTATAACACAACAGTTGTACAATAAACATTAATTCATTCCAATATAATTAAATACTAATGAAGTATTCACATACGTACGGGAGGAAATTCAGACATAATCGCCTACCACTTAGCACCAAAGCTCTTCAGCTTAGCTTTGAAGCCGGAACTGGGGTTCTAGCAAGTCGACACCTGATTTTAGATTAAGAGCTTCAACCTTCTAATAGTAACATGCATCAATCTAATCCAGAATGGATCCGAAATCTATGTATAGGCGAGGAGCCATCAAAATCCACACAAGCGTTCTAATTTCTATTCAGAGTTACTGGTAATAAGAAGAAGAAGAAAGAAAGAAAGAAATTCATTTATTCTTAATTAATTCCCGAAAATTCTTATCTTTGTCAATAATATTTAGCATTTGTCTCCGGCCCGTGCCCTAATCTACCTCCAAAATTATGGAGAGAAAACTAAAGATTTAAAAAAATATATTAATAATAACGAAATTAGCCAAATGTCTCTTTCCAAAGGTCAATGTGCAATATTTATCGCCGGGTACTGTAATTTCGTATCAGTTAAGTGCTTAAGCTCTAGCGTCGAGTGATTTCAATCCACCCGAGATCCTCGAACTTCTCTTGACAACTACAGTACAAGTTACACGCCTTTGGTACTTGCAATTTAAAGTACTTGCAATTTAACGCTAGCACTAACTCCTTCCAGTGAGTTTAGAGGCCAAGCTCTGGTGTCAAAGAAATTTCAAGCCACTCAAATGCCTCTAGCATGGCTTATCTCGATATCTATTTATGATATAGTATATACGTACCTTTTGTTGAAAATCGTAGTACGTATAGTATATACGTAGTACGATTTTCAACATACTGATACGAGATATTCAACAAAAGGTAATCTGTTCATTTATTCTACTATTTATTATACTATTTATTCTATTTATTCTACTATCGTTATATAACTATGCGACTGCAGCGCGTTGCGGAATTTGGCGACAGCTGCACGCTCGATTTGCAGCGCCAACTAAAGTTTCATCGATAATTATGGCAAACTTTCGAGCGATAATTATGAAGACTTCATTAGCGTACAGTCCATGCCGGACTGCCAATCAGAGGGTCCCGGCTTCGATTCCCGGCACAGCCAACACCTTTGTGATGAAAGAAAGAAAATAGTTTATTGTGACAAATTTATCTACACAAGACAAAATATAATAAATGAAATTGGACACATAATAAACTTTAATTAGTCACAACAAGCCTCAACTCAGCATAATGCTGGTTGCTGGAGAGCAACCAACGCTGGTCTTCCGTTGAGGCTGGCTGTGACGTCACGCACGATACACAAAAATGAAACACACATTTACATTTACATAGAAGGATAAAGAAATAAAACCGGATAAGGGAATATAGAGGAAGACAGACAACAGGTAACAAATAGATATTGTACAGTACAACTCGATGAACTAAATTTATTGGTCTGGTTGTTAAACATGTATCTATTTAAAGTATTCATGTATGGATATGTAGTACATCAGTTGTGTCAGCAACTATAATACAAACAAGAATAGGTTTAGCGATATCTCTAGTATCTGATCCCTGGCGACGTATAACCCTGTGGACCGCTATACTTAGCTCTAGTGTATGAGATTATTTTCCGTCTGGCGCGCTAATCGCCCGTCAGCGCCGCCAAGCGTGAATCACACTTCACGCTGAACGCTTGCGGCAGATATCACGTGTAAGCTTACATACATACATATACATATAATAGCTGACCCCGCAAACGTTGTTTTGCCTTAAGTACAGTTAAAACACTATTATATAATTGATCAGTTAAAAAGCGGGATAAAAAAATATTAAATTACTAAAATGGCCCTAAGAAATTAGGGGTTGGTAATAAAAAAGCAAAAATTTTGGGTTGTATGCATTCTTAATGCCACATTATAGAAAAATTAAAACAAAAAATTTTGTCAAGAAATTCAAAAAAATATTTAAGGGTGAACAACCCGCCACGGCATATACATAATAAGCTCTAGAGCCGAGAGTTTTGAAGCTGCCCTAACTATTTATAGGGCTTCTGATTTGGCTAGTTTTTTTTGGACGGTTTGAGAGCAAAATAGCATATTTTGAATACTGTAAATTACTACACAAATAAAATGTGGATTTTTTTGCAGTTTTATTAGCTTTCATTCAATATAAAAGAATCGGTATGGTTCTGAAATACGATTACGTTAACGGTTTATTAATTAGGTCGTCGAGTCGTTTTAAAGTTTAAGCATTGTGTACCCCCGAAAGTAGTAAAAAAATAAAAATTATTTGTTTTTTGTAAGTCATAATATTATCAAGAACCGTCCGAACTTTGGAATGTTAATGCTCAGCTAAGCTATCCTTTTACCTAATTTTATCAAAATGAGTCATTTGAGAGACTTTTTAAACCCGCCCACAAGCGCCTTTCACTCGTTTCTTTAATTTGATACAAAAATAATCACCCTTATGAATAACATATCTCGGAATATATTGTCTCAAGCAAAACACTCGTGATAAAGTACATGTGGAAGTGAGTCCATCAATCCGTATTGGGTGGCGCTTGGCTGCGCGCTGCGGAACAGATAAATTGTCTTACAAATGTACATAAACATCCGACAAACGGTTTTACATTCGTAACAACAAGAGGTTTTGAGAAATGTATTCGCTCGTATTTATAAATAATAGTAGTTTAAAAAAACTAAAAATCACGCTTATCTGGCCGTTTTAAGTGGGTCAAAATCGCGCCCAAAGAAGTCGGTTATAAACAAACATACTAACAAAAATAAAATAAAAATGTAATAATTTTATCAAATTAGTGTATTGTCATCGGTCCTCAATAAATCTACAAAGTTTCAACGAAATCTGGCCGTTTAAAGTGGGTCAAAATCGTGCCCAAAGAAGTCGATTACAAACAAACATACAAACATACAGGTGAGGCTAATATAAAGCGTGTAAAAAGGCGAAATATGCGTATGAGAATTTGCTTAAGGCTATCACTAATTTGTTTTGTGAATTAATGTTAATTACCTTTGTTTTATTTGGCTATCTCTGACGTTCTTATTATTATTTAGTTGTAATATTCTTGGCCACACGGGATTGTCCATTAGATATCCTGGGAAGGTCCTTATTAATATCAATATTTCGATGCAAGTACATAAATAACTCTACCTACCGACCGACCTCTGGTGATAATCCAAGGTCTAACCTATCTTCATAGTAAATCTGATCAAGTAGCCTATGTGTCCAAGATGTAACCCATTTCCTAACAAAATTTCGTCGAAATCGGTTTAGCGTTTTGATCGGGAAGATGTAACAAACATACACACACAAACATTCGCATTTATTATATTAATCGGATAGATTTACGCCAATCCTATGCGGGTAACACCACAGGCCGTGGTTAGTAACAGATAAAAGATCTGAAACCAATTTCTCTTACAACAAAAACTCTTTTATTCCCCGCCAGAACGTTACGCCGCCATTTTAAGATGCAAATGGCAATCGTGCCCATACATAATCATTGTTATATTCTTATGTGGGTTTGGGAAAATCATACGAGTGTATAAAATGAGCCTCCCTGGCGGGGTATTTATATTTACTCCCTTCTTAGGTACTTATTTTTTTGTAAGGGTAATTTGCATACCTGAAATTGCTATGAAAATATTGTATGTAACCTTCGTAAGGAAGATCTAAAGGAGTGAGAATTTCGTTTGTGTTTTGAGTGGTTTTGTACCAAAAGGGTACCAACGGGATCCTATTACTAAGACTCCGCTGTCTGTCCGTTTGTCACAAGACTGTACCGTGTACTCATGTATTCTGACTGTACTCATGTACCGTGATAGCTAGACACTCTTCATTTAGGCATTACTAGCACCTCCAGAAAAAAACATATTTTACTATCATTAAGTGAACTACTGAAATTCTTCTTCTTCAAACACTTGAAAGATTGTACTTAGATTAGGGCCACTTACCTTTCATCCACGACGCCACTCCCTGGGACAACTCTTTGCATCTGGCGCCAGCTTGGTGGGTAACACACGTCGATGTTCGTAATTCATAATGCTTAATCTATCTAATATATATCTTCTAATCTTCTTCTAATAATAAAATAAGAACTTTGTTTACGAATAATTGGTTTTTTAATTATTCATAACGACTTTTGTACAATGAACTGAATTTTTTCGCTCACCCTGATTTCAAGCAAGAATTATTTATTCATTGCAAATTTATTCAGGACTAAAACATGTTTAATGTAATAGCTTGTTTCATACCGATTCAAACGATATATATAACATTTCCATGTTAGTTACCGTACTCCTCCGAAATGGCTTGACCGATTTTACCAAATTTCATATGCGTATTCAGTAGGTCTGAGAATCGGCTACTATCTATTAACCATACCCCTAAGTGATCAATTATTAGTGTTTTAACTGTACTTAAGGCAAAACAACGTTTGCCGGGTCAGCTAGTAAATAAATAAAATTGATCTTCTCTCTATTTCGGAAGGAGCGTCGCTTTGTATTGTTTGTTTGAGTCGAGAGAAAATTGAGTTGTTGTGCTGATATCCATGTTATTGTAATGAAAAAGAACGAGCGCGTCTACTGAACGACTCGTCAGCTGTCAGGTCCAAGCCCCCCGTGACTAGGCTATATCGTATATTGCCGAACCAAACAGAATACTCCGTATAGATTCATTGAGCTTAGGAAAAATACAGCGAACTAGAATAAACGGAAGAGTAACTCCATACAATTGCCGCATAGAATTTGGTTCCATCAATGCACACAATTATACTGCTATCCAAACGAAACACTTACACACAAAGCTCGCACGGCGTTTTGCCCCGTCCACCGCAGTATCTTACGAGTGGACAGTGGGACCATTTTATCGACCAAGTTACTATCTATTTATTCTAGTTCGCTAGAAAAATACTATCTTATAAGAATGATAGGAATATGTAGGTCTAACGGGTTATTTTTTGTAGTATATTCTACGTTATAAGTACTTAAAACCTATTTACTTTGGGAATCAAAGGTAGGTACCTAATTCACGTAACTAGCTATAAGGTAACTCTAATAATATCATTGACCCACATCACTAGCATGACGATTATGACATAATTAAATTTTTATAAACATCGATATGTAACGGATCAGAAACTCCACACTTCGATCCCAAACAAAGATAGTAGACGTAGCTCGGAAAGTCGGAATGCTGAAGCGGGACTGGGCCAGACACGTCGCCCGCATGCCGGATACATTTTGGGCAAAAACCACCACCGAATGGAGCCCATCAAATAGACGGCGTCCCGGCCGGCACAAGATGAGATGGCGGTACGACCTCGACACACACAACCCAGACTGGAGGACCGTTGCCCAGGACAGACAAAAGTGGAGGGATGGTAGGGAGGCCTTTGCCCTTCAGTGGGCTGATTTATAGGCTTAGATAGATAGATAGATCGATATGTAACACTGCGCGATTAGGCATCTACAAGAGGTAATCCACGGCTCTCGCTTACAAATTGCTTTTGGCGTACAGAACGAGAACGTGATTTATATTCCGGCCGAGCTTATTCTGTATTGGGATAATATAAAATCAATACATCCCTCATAAATAGGCCGGGATGAGCCAACTATAGCAAGGTGTGCTAAACTAGGCATAGCGGGAAGATGGGCTTTGTTTTCGCGCACGCAACCAATAAACGAGCCCTTACGATAAACCAAGAGGGTTCGGGTTTTTACAGAGAGAAAATAAGGAAACTATTTTGGACAAGAAAATGTTTTCATTTCTCACGGTGTGAAAATAACATGGTTTATGGAATTTTATATTACTTGGTGTAGGTTAAAATTGGGCTTGTAGTTTTGGAGGTAAGCGGCAACATTGGTTAGTACAAAAATGTTTGCTGTAGCGCCTTACTAGAGTTGTCATTATGATAGGGCGCTGTATCATAATGACAACTCTATTGTCATTATGATAGGGTGCTGTATCATAATGACAACTCACAGGACAACGTTTTGAAGGTAAATGGCGAAAACCACAACATTGGTTTGAACAAACAAACATTTTCATCTTCCAAGGTTCTCTTGAAAAAGTGCGGCATATGCATTTGGGCATAAATGTAAGTTAGAAGATGGTAAATAAGTTAGGCAGAGGTTAGTCTCGTTGGAGATAGAATAGTCAAACGCATATCAATTTGCTTACCTAAAATTAATGTTGCCTTGTTTCAGGTTACCATCATGTGGCATCGTTACTTACCTTTGAAGTTGCTGCTTTTTTCTTTCCTGATCTCTGCCGTTTACGCGCAAACCGGTAAGAAAGTATTTTATTATATCAGAGTAAAAATACTATAGAAGAGAACCCACGGATCAAAAACCTTTGAGTTTGCGTACATTTGTTATTTAATCACATTCAAACGGCTGAATCGTCATCATCACCTACAGGACTTTTAATTGCTCGGCTGGACATAAGCCTCCTCTTAAATATACAACCTGCATCGATCTTAAACAGTCCTCGTTCAAGTAAGAGATGCGACTCTGAAATAAAAATTAAAAAAATTAGGACATATTTCACACACGGCTGGTTAGCCCCCCATACTGAACCATTTCTAGATCGTATTATGGTTGCTAACACAACTGATACATATACATACATACATCCAGACATTTAATTCATCACAAAAATGTTGGCCGGGAATCGAACCCGGTACCATCTGATTGGCAGTCCGGCATGGTAACCTTTACGCCAACGCGGTCTTCAATCTGATCGCCTTAAAGTATATTTTGTGGCGCTGCTGTAATTGTCAACATTATTTCGTTTCTATATTCCTATTGTATGGAAATTCAAGAGCTCGGCTCTTGTCCGTGAAGTTATTTCCATTTCCTGCGATCTTTTTGGACAATAAAGACATTGTATTTCAGAAACTGACCCTCCAACGACCCCGAGCAAGCCGCCGTCGTCCACGACAGCAGCCAGCACCACCCCTTGGGAGGTGGAGACGCTGAACGAGGGTCAGGCCATACAGAAGGCGCTCCAGTACCTGCTGCAGCACCGGCAGCTCGACTGGGGATGGGGGAACGACACTCATCATGTGGTGCTCACACTGCAGGTTAGCGCCTGGAGCTCGGCTGGCTAAGGTGATCTAACGCGATCATCGAAGCTACCTGTTTTCCCACCCTCGGCTCACTGCACACGTGCGAAACAAGGGCGAGGGATAAGCTCGCAACACCTGCTCACAGCTTTGCCAAGTCTTTTAAATCGGTGTATGTAGGTGGACCAAAATTCTATAACCACCTACTAGAATATCTCACAAATACAACTTCCGACAGTATATTTAAAATAAAATTGAAATTGTTATTAATACAAAAATCTTATTATAAAACGGGTGAATATTTACATGATAAATTTACCGATGACGGTATTTAGTGACATTTATATTATACCATTACTTTAAATTAACTTGTAAAATCTATGAATTATTATAACCAATAAAAATCTGTATTCTAAGCAACGGTCGTTGCAGATGGTGTTTGGATGGGTGACCATGCCCAACACTGTCGTCGTTTTTAAAGTGGCATTTTCATCTAGGTGCTACAGTTTTTAACGATATTTTTATAAAAAAAAAATTAACGATATATTGCTACAGTGGGTCGGATGACACGAAATCTTTAATATTAAGTGACGTAAAGTAACGCCTTTACTAACTGACGTGTATTTATAAACTGTATGTTGTGTCTGGCAGCTGGCTAACAACACGGGCAAGGAGATCGAGCAGCAAGGCCTGGAGATGCAGCTCTCGGCTAAGCAGATGGAGATTGAAATACTACTCATGATGTCCAAGTGAGCGTCTTTACAAAGCACCCACACTTGTTAATCCGACGTCATACATTGAAAATTAAATAATGGTGGCGATTCTGCCGTACACACGACTAAACTAAATTTAAAGAAGCCTCGTCTCTTTTCATCTTAGGTGGCCAGAAAGAGACGGCACGTGTAGAAAATATAGGCGAACTTAGAACGCGCTCACTTGTATCGCCTGTAAAACTGCCTGCACATTCCATATTTGACGTGATTTTAGTTGTTTTGTCTGTGGTTCAGACCGTGTCGTCTCTTTCTGGCCACCTAAGATAAAAAGAGACGGGGCTTCTTTAAATTTAGTTTAGTCATGTGTAAGGCAGAATCGCCACCAATACCTATTTTTGTAAATATTTTTGAGTATAATATTTTATATTCTCAAAAGTGTTTAGTAAAATTAGGTTTTAATACGGTTTAGTTAGGCATTTGATAAGCAGTTCCAAAACGCACCGTTAGGCGACAAATTTTCAACTTGAGGGTAAAAGCTAAGGTCTTGCGATGGATTCCCCACGATATTTATCTTTCTTGGGGGTCAAGCTCATTGGCGGGATCGTATCATCAAAAACTAAAGAGTTCAGTTAGGTAACCTTATTTACAGGATTATTAGTACCTACCTAAGGCCCTTTAAGCTTGCCTTTAGTACTTCTAGGCAAATAACTTTTGTTCAACAACGTTTGGATATCAGCAAAAAATGTTCGCCGTAGCACGGCAAAATAATTGTAACCAAGTACGAAAATCATTCCGAATTTCCTAAATATCGTAGAACAAAATTGTTTGTAGGGACGTACTCTAAACCGCTCTTAAAAGGTTCTGCATTAGACCAGAAAACCATGTATAAAAAAGGACAAATAAAGAAACATTAATTTTGTGTCAAAAAATACTATATACAAAAACCACTATTATATACTTACCTACCACGAAACCAAATCTATATCGCGTGTTTTTTTTTTTTTTTTTTATGATAGATAGGCAAACGCTTGATCGAAACTCACCTGATGTTAAGTGAAGTTGCGATCTAGGGTGGAGCGCGCTTGCCTAGAAGAAACCGATTCACTCTCGCCTTGAAGACAGTGAGGTTATAGTTCAGATGGAACAGGGATTCCGGCAATGAGTTCCACAGTTTAATGGTCCGCACAATATATGAGGAAGCGAAACGCTTCGTGCGGATTTTTGGAACTTCAACTGTATAGCGGTGCCTCCTAGCCGTCTCCCTGTTCGTCCGATAGTGGAAAGGGGCCGGAGGAATTAGCTGATGCAATTCATGGTGTTTTCAGGCACCACGAGTCTCCGCCCCCGCTCGGGCGCCTGGCAGCCTACACGCTGGCCCTGGGCGCTCTCTGCAAGGACCCTCGCTCGTTCCACGGCCGCGACCTGGTAGCGGCTCTGCTCCACCGGGAGCCCCCTCACGACCTGGAGTTCGCCTACGCCACCCTGGCTGCGTGCTCCTCGGCAGCTCACGTGCGGCGCCGGCACATCCGCCGTCTGCTAGATATTGCTAATGCTGCGGCTGACCATAGTCTCGGTAAGTTTATTTATATCTTTTAGTTTTTTCATGTCTTTTCTTTTATTTTATTTACATATTTTCAAAAGCGAGTGTGGCTCGGTGGTAATAACGTCTGCTTTTCAATCAGACGGCCCTTGGTTCGATCCCGGCCCTACACCAATGACTTGTTTTTCAAGTTATGTGTGGATTTGCACTCGCTTTACGGTGAAGGAAAACATCGTGAGGAAACCGGCATGTTTGAGGACCACAATATCTGAAGACGTGTGTCATCCGCCAACCCGCACTTGGCCAGCGTGGTGGATTACGGCCTATATCTCTCTCCTCGTGAGAGAAGGCCCCGAGTCCCAGCAGTGGGAACGTATAGCGGGCTGCTTATGCTACATATTTTCGCGTAAAAAACGGTCACACTTATTTATTATTAAAAGTGTGAATGAGTCCAACAGTTTCTGTGCTTTACGAGCACCATCTTCAGGGGCGAGTGTTACACGGACCGCCGCCGACGAGATCCGCGCGTGCACTGCCGGTCATCGAACCCCGCGCCCGCTACTGCTCTCTGCTCTCGCGCAGATATTTTTATTTCATTTATTTCAGTCCATACAAATACGTATATTATGTATACGTATGTTCTTTACGAACAAGACTGTTGTGACCTAATCACTATTTAAGATCTCGTATTTGTACACAGTTATGCAATAAATATATTCTTATTCTTATCCTTTCATATATTTAAGTCTCTCTCTTGTAGTTATTTAAGTATTTGTATATTGTAATATAATTTGTAAGTTTATTAAGTTACGCATTAATTGTTTTTTACTTAATTAAGTATTGTACAAATGTTTACTTTTAGTGTTTATGTGTTATTTTTAATAAATGTAGGGCTCTAGAGACTATGTCTCTGTTATGCTATATGTCTATTCCAGGTTCCGGGGTTTCTCACTGGGATCATATACCTCCAAAATGCCTTAATAGATTTCTATAAGATATACTTGTAGATATAGAATATAGGATTTTTGATAATCAAGTTAATCTTGTATTAAAAACCAAAGTTACTTGGATATATAATTTGTGACGCCACTACATCACAGCACCTCAAGCCACACATTGCTAGCTACCAATCAGAAGATTCTGAATCGCGTAAACGAAGTATTCTACGCTCTTACTTCTACTTACGATCCTAGCTAACACTAATGTATGACCGTTGGGCAACCGTCTCCGAACACAACATCTGTCCGTTGGAATATCCCTTTGCTTTTTTTTTTTTTTTTTTTTTTTTTTTTAAGCTTAATAGGCTTGCGCTTGACCACAACTCACCTGATGTTAAGTAATATTGCAGTCTAAGATGAAACGCGCTTGCCTAGAAGAAACCGGTTCACTCTCGCCTTGAAGACAGTCAGGTTGTAGTTCAGTGGGAACAGGGATTCCGGCAAGGAGTTCCACAGTTTGGCCGTCCGTACTATAAACGTGGAAGCAAATCGCTTAGTACGCATTTTCGGCATTTCCACTGTATATCGGTGTCTCCTAGCAGTCTCCCTGCTCGTTCGGTAATGGAAAGGGGCCGGGGGAATTAAGTCATGTAATTCCGACGCACACTCACCGAAATGCAACCGGTAGAATACCGACAGACTCGCAACCGTGCGGCGGTGCTCCAAACTTTGAAGTTTCGCACTGCACAGGGAGTCATTACCTATAACTTTCTTGGCCTTCTTCTCAATTGCCTCCAACGCCTGAAGCTGGTATTTAGCAGAGCCATCCCAAAGGTGCGAACAATACTCCATACACGACCGAACTTGTGCTTGGTATAAAGTGAGCAGCTGTTCCGGTGTGAAGTACTGTCTAACCTTCGAGAGGATGCCCAGTTTTTTGGCCGCAATTTGAGCCTTAGACTCAATGTACGAGCCAAAGTTGAGGGTTGGAGTTAAGGTTACGCCAAGAAGTTCGAGGTTGTCGGCAATCGGTACAGTTACATTTCGGAAAGTGGGGGTCAAATCGAAAGGCCTCTTTTTAGCGGAAAAAAGACACGCCTGTGTTTTTGACGCATTAAACTTCACCAAATTGGCATCGCCCCAGTCGGAGACTGCCTTAAGGGCCAAGTTTAAGCGATCAATCATGGACTCTCTGTGCGTCTGGATTTCAGCCGCACTGGCTCTAGCGGTGGACATATAGCTCTCTACAACAGTGCTGTCATCTGCATACCCAAAGATACCGGGTTTTTGCAGGTCGTTTATGTGCAGCAGAAATAACGTTGCAGAGAGAACCGACCCCTGAGGGACTCCGGCGTTAACCGCCATTAGATCAGACGAGCAGCCATCAATGACCACTCGAATTGATCTGCCCCTCAGGAAATCCGATATCCACACACAGAAACCAGCTGGCAAGCCGAACGCTGGAAGCTTACTAATAAGGCCGTCATGCCAAACCCTGTCGAAGGCCTTGGAAATATCGAGAGAAACCGCCAGGGCTTCTCCGTATTTCTCGATAGCCTCACTCCAGATGTGTGTGGCGTACACTAGAAGATCCCCAGTAGACCGATTCTGGCGAAAGCCATATTGTCGATCACTGAGGAGGTCATTATATTCTAGGTACGCCAGAAGCCTGCCGTTCAGGACACGTTCCATGCTCTTACAGAGTATGGAGGTGACCGAAATGGGCCTGTAGTTGGCAGGGTCAGCACGACTACCTTTTTTAGGCACAGGCTGCACGTTAGCCAGCTTCCACGAACTTGGCACTTTGCCAGACTTCAGAGAGAGCCGAAACAAGCGTGTCAGAACAGGAGACAGTTCAGGCGCACAAGACCTCAAAACAATAGCTGGGATACCATCCGGGCCACTAGCTTTATTCACGTCCAGACAGCGCAGTATTTTCCGTACCTCTGTTTGGCGAATGTGTATGTCGGGCATTGCAACCGAACTACCAGGTGATGGTGGAGGCAACGTACTACCAGCGTCCAAACGTGAATTTTCTGCAAACAGAGAGGCAAACAAATTGGCCTTCTCTTCAGCAGCGTGAGCCAGTGTACCATCAGGTTTCAGCAAAGGAGGCAGTGAGGGGCGGCAGAAGTTCCCTTCAACCGATTTCGCCAGGGACCAGAACGCTTTGCTACCCGCGGGGTATGAAGCAAGTCTGTTCCCTATTCGGCTTATGTGGTCGAAGCGAGCCCTCTGCAAGACCTTCTTGCAGGACTTGGCTGCTCTATTAAATGCCTTCTTCTTCTGGCGTATGTCTCTTGTTTTGCGGTGTCGAGCGTCAGCCCAGGCAAGATACGCTTCATGCTTTTGCGTCTCAGCGCGCTTGCATTGAGGACCGAACCATGGGCGAGCTTTGCCGGACAGAGGTAAATCAGAGTATGGAATAAAGTATTCCATACCCAGTTTGATCACATCTGTAACAGCATCCGCACAAGTAGAGGGATCGCCAGAAGAAAAACACACAGGCTGCCAAGGATAAGATGCAAAAAAAGTCCGCATCTCATCCCAATCTGCTAACTTGTATCGCCACATCCTCCGCTTGCCCTGAGGGCATGGGTCAGGCGGGGAGTAGACTGACACAGATTTCACCAGACAGTGGTCAGAGCTCCCCAGTGGCGATGAAATCGACACTGAGTAGCGGTCTGGATCAGTTGTCAGCAGAAGGTCCAGACAATAAGCCGTGTGCGAATCAACGTCCGGTACCCTAGTAGCACCTTGGACCAGCTGGGTGAGATTTAACGCTATAGCAAGTTTTCGCGTCTCTCTTCCAGCATGGTCAGTGTCGAGGTATGGGAAAAGCCACTCATGATGGTGGCCATTAAAATCCCCCAGGAACACTAATTGGGCTGACGGGTACTTCAGTTGAGCCGCATCCGCCGCCTCACTGAGATATTCAATGAGCCTGGTCGTCTCCTGATCACCGCTATGCGAACGGTAGACACAAGCGTAGAGAATCTTCTCAATTCCTGTGTCTACTAAAACCCACAAAACTGAAAACCTTTTGTCTTCAAGATTGCGGAGACGCCGAACACAGATATCGTCCCGCGCGTACATGCAAACTCCAGCCCGAGCCTTAAAATTGTGCTCAAGGGTGTAGCCTGGGTATAACAAGTACGACGAATCGGACGGACACCTGATCTGCGTCTCCGTCAGAAATAGGAGAGCTGGTTTCTCGGTCTCCAGATGGTGGTGGACCGCCGTGAGGTTTGAGTGCATCCCACGGATATTAGTGAGATGCACCTTCAGAGAAAGGGCGTGCAACCGCTGTTTAACCATTTTTCTCTTTCTATTTCTTGACATATTGCGACAGTGATTAAACGGTGGAAGAGGTGACAGTGGAGTGAGATCCCGCATTACATACCAAGAGACGCATGGCACAAAAAACACACCAGAGGGGAACTAGCCTGGAGACTGCGGGGACGCCCGAGCCCCCCCAAGGATGTCCATCGGGCCCTTTCATCCGGTCGCCAACCGGCACGATGGCGCATCCCCGGGATTTTTCGCGAGTTGGCGGGACAGCCTTTCGCAAGTGGCTAACTCGCTACTTGGGTCCCCTACTAACTGCGGTCGGCCAGCGGTGCACCGTGCCTCGGATCCCGCTACCCTCCAAAGCTAGTTACCCGATGCGGTCAATATGCATGCGTCTATGAAACGGTATAATGCGTCTGCGAGACAACTACTCCGACTCACCTCTTCAGTATGGTGTCACCGGTCTACGCACCGGAACACGGCCAGGCCGCTTGGCGGCGCGACTTAGACCGGCGGGTGGTCACTAACCACAGCCGAAGCCTACCACCAGTAAGTTGCTACCTAATTGGCACCACCCAGGGACCACGTGTGGGGAATCCAAATAGGGGTATTCTCCCACGGACGGGGGTAGCACAGTTGCTATATAGAAGCAGATATCTATCTACTAAAATGAAGGATGTATAAAGAGATTACCATTACATATCATACTAACTTAACATGTTTAATTTATCACAAAAATATTAAATACATTGAAATGTTTTAAAAATTATACAGACGGATTTTAAAGTTATAATATACATGTTATGATCAATGTTGGCACAGACGGAGATGGCGGAACGAGTTGGACTTTTAATCAAAACTTGGGTTCAAATATCTCAAACCAGGAACAGTGGAAAGAAGAGAGGCCATTGACAACAGGGGACAGAATCGCCTCCTCATTTTCATAGCTAGTTATAATTAGGTATTGGTGGCGATTCAGCGGCACACACGACTAAACTAAATTTAAAGAAGCCTCTTTTCATCTTAGGTGGCCAGAAAGAGACGGCACGTTCTGCACCATAGTCAAAACAACTAAAATCACGTCAAATGTAGAAAATATAGGCGACTTTAGACGACACTCACTTGTATCACTCTAAAACTGCCTGCACATTCCATATTTGACGTGATTTTAGTTGTTTTGTCTGTGGTTCAGAACGTGCCGTCTCTTTCTGGCCACCTAAGATGAAAAGAGATGGGGCTTCTTTAAATTTAGTTTAGTCGTGTGAGTCGCTGAATCGCCACCATTGTTGCATTCCAGACACGATCTCGATGGTGATCCTGGCGCTGCGCTGCGTGGTGCAGGACCACCGGCACCGCAGCCTGCTGCACTTCGTGCGGCGCCCCATGGCCGGGCTGGCGCGCCAGCAGCACCCGGACGGCAGCTTCGGCAGCCTCACCACCACCGCGCTCGCTATACAGGTACCGTCACCTCATGGTGGGACTGCCGCTGCGATGTGGTACAACACCATCGGTACCATCACTTGATATTCATTCAATATTTAAGAGCTAGGCCCTTGTCTGTGGAGTTTTTTCCAGGTAGTTCTATCTTCGGCCAAGTCCTTGATCTCCCTATACGACATGACTTTCGCCTTCTCCTCATTTTGGTCTAAAAATGATCTTCTAGGCCTTCCTCTTCCTCTCCTGGCTTCTATCTTTACTTATATGATATTTTAATAAAATTATCATGTAGTATAAGGTGGCCTACCATCTTCCCTCTTCTGTTGTACGAGGCACAGTAAATCTTCATTCGTTTTCATTTCTTTCCAACTAATCCATTCTATTCTTCTCCAACACCACATTTCAAATGTCTATACTCTCTGCTTATCTCTTTGGGGAATCATTTATTTAAGTAAACCAATTTACATTTGACCAATTCTTCTATTAAAATATTAATAAATAAATCTTATATTACATTACATGCTTATTTAAAACCCAAAAAAATATATAAATTTAATTTTTAATCTTATATAAATTAATCATTAGTAATAATGTCAATGTTTAAGTAACATCATTAAAACTATAGAACGAGTGTTCAATAAGCCAGCGTTGCGATACTATAGGAGTGGGAACAAGGTCGAGTGCGGCGTAAAAACTTATCAAGTACAAATGGCGGCTGATACAAGAGAGTGTAAGAGAAAAATCTCTCTACCGACCTCATCTAGTGATATATTGGTAACAGTGAATGTAGAATGAATCCAACTAATATAATAATCAAACGCCTTGATCGATTTTGGTGAAATTTGATACAAAAACAGGATAGACTCAGAATTCATGCAAAGGATACTTTTTATGTCGAAAACATTACTGGTTCCCGTGGGATGCGAAAATAACTTCAAAATCTAAGTTACTCCTTCATACTCGTGGCGTTTGAACGCCTCTACCGAATGTTATTTCGATGAAATTTGGTATGGAGATAGCTTAGATCCAGGATGGACACATAGGCTATTTTTTTATTCCGGATTAACGCGGGTAACACCGCCGGGCTGAACTAGTAAGGAATATAAGAATAAATTAAATTAAATTATTAAATTAAAATATTAAATTATTATTATTTAATTAAATTATTATTTAAATTATTTCTATATTTATGGTAAAGAAAACGAAGAAGATCCCTGTGCTAAAGAAGTCAGGTGAATTGTGGTCAAGCGCTGACCTATTTAGAGTAAAAAAAAATGTCATTACCCAACCAACTAAACCGTCACAGGTTTTATCAATCTTTGTCAATCTTCCAGGCCCTAGAGGACTCGGAGTCAGGCCCCGGCGCGCACCAGCACTGGTCGCTCCCATCAGCTCGACGCTGGCTCCTGGAGCGACAGAACGCTGACGGGGGATGGGGAGACGTTGCCAACACCGCAGCAGCGGTTGCCGCTTTGACTCCCGCCTCCCTGGCCGCTGTGAGACCGCCGCATTGCAGCGATAAACTCTTGGACAGCAAGAATGAACCTTTGGGTACGCTTTCCATAACACTTACTTCTCATTTGAGTAAAACCCTGATAGATTCAACAAGCTCACGGTAGTTGGTATGGATGATGGGAAAAAACACGCGATCGCTCTAATATCGGTTGATATGATCTAGAAAATACCTTTTGTATCTGAAAAACCATTAACATAGACGTATTTAATACGCCCATCCCACACGTCTTAAAAGGCGAAGGTGCCTCGGTAGCAGAGATCTACTTCTCAATCTGAAAACCGCTGTTTTGATTCCGGCTCTACACTAAAGACTTATTTTCTTTATGACCATGGATTTGCTCTCGCTTTACTACAAAAGGAAACATCGTGAAAAAACTGACATGTTCAAGGGCCACAATACTCGAAGACGTGTGTCAACAACCCGTACTTGACCAGTGTGGTGGATCACCTAGTATATATATCTCCTCGTGAGAGAATACTCCAACGGTACGCGTACACTAAAACAGATTTTGTCGGCCGATGGCGGACAGAACTACTCGGACAAGTAACTCGGACGTTCAACTGAATACACTGCAGACGATAACGGCCGTTGTCGGTGGAACTTATGAAGTCTGAACTGTGCAACTACAGAGTACAGACGTGTTTTTAAAAATGGAGGATTACGAAGAAATGTATTTTTTAGAAAATGTATACCGCAATTTTGTTCGTCGAAGTCGACGTCGGCAACGTCGGCGTGAGTGGGTTAATGAAATACTTATACACAGGAAGCAACTGGGCGAATTCCATCACCTTTTTGAGGAGTTAAGATTACAGCCCATCAAAAAATCCAAACACGTTCGGACTCGTCAGTTGATCGTCCGTTTTCGGGCGTCATCGGACGACGTCGGTAGTAGCAGTGTATGCGCTCTCTTCCATTTACTTACGTTTGATTTGATCGGCCGAGTTCGGCCGATGACGCCCGAGCATACTTCGGCCGATGACGGATTCGGTGTACGCGTGCCGTTAGCAGTGGGAACGTATAGTGGGCTGGTTATGACTCATAACAGACCTAAGTACAAAATGCTCAGTGCTCCATCCATGTTACAGACAGCAACGGCGGCGATGGCAGCATCAAGCTGGCGTACCAGTCCGGCCACACCTCCAACGAGTCGGACGCTCGGAACGTCTCCTTCACGTACACCCTGTGGCTCGGAACTAATGTCACCGAGAACTATACGCTGCAGATGATCGCGCCCAGGTATGTGGGGCAACTGTGGATAAAATTCGCATTTTTGAGCAATATTTTTCTTCTTCTTAGTGGCCAAGCTCTGGTAGAGTTTTTAAGCCGCCGCAGGCCTCTGATTCAGCTTAACGACTGCGTGTTTCATAGATTTTCTAAGATATTTTTGATAATGATATAAAAGATAGTTTTTCGAAAATATTTTAGAATCTCACATTGCAGACTTGAGCAGCTGAAAAAGAAAAGACTAGACCATTTTCAGAAACAGTTTCAATTGCTTTTGTTTCAAGTATGTAATCTATCTAATATAATCTCTCTAACTCAAAATTGAATACATATAAGCATTATAGCATCAGTGTCACCACAATACCATGCCTTGATATCAATATAAAAACAATCCCACATCATTTCCAGGAACGTTTCCTTCTACCACGTGATGCAAATGGCGGCGGAGCAGGACCCGAAGTTCAAGTTCGAAGCCAGCGAGTGGCCAAACGGACACTACGTCCACACCCTGGCCGGGCATAAGGAGGAACCTATGGGCTATCACTACTGGCTGCTGTACCGACTGCCCGAGACCCCGGACCCAACCAGCCCCCCGGGAAACCAGCTCGTCGCACCCGTTGGTAAGATACCTTTAGGTTTCGCCCCTGGTCTTAACTGCCCCTGTTCATTTTAGATAAGAGGCAGTTTTGAGCTATTCGACTTCTGAACGCATTCTATATGTGTTGCGATACCCGATACATCATGAAATACTTACCTACTTTAAAATGTGTAACACCATAATTTTGAAGCAATAAATGTATTTGACTTTGAATTTATCTTTCCGAACCTCCAAAACTTTTTAATAAAAAATACATAGATGTGTAGTTCTGTTTTACCAGAACCCAAAAAAAAGTCACAGCTGCCTCTGTACTTAAAACGCCTCCTCTACCTAGCCTCAGGAGCACCAACAGACGCTTTCACACAAATGCCTCCCCTGAATAAATATCTAGTGTGATGCTGGGGCGCTACTGTCAAACTTCAGTGCCCACTACCACTTAGAGGGTTCGGTTCTGAATCGCGCAAAGCGACAACGCGCGTATGACCTACGACGCTACAATGCAAGACCGTCGGACGGCCGTCTCCGGACACGACATCTGTTCCTTTCCTAAATGGAGGCAGACTGTCGTCGCTCCATAATGCAATTGTCTGCGATGTAGCGGGCTTGCCAAGAAGGAACGTGTTTCCTCTAGACCACCATATTGTACTTCTCAGGAGACGGAGACTAAGAAAGACAGTTTTAAAGCCTCCTTTTACGTGTGTTCATCAATCTTATTGTCTTTTTCAGGAGTGGATGACCTGCTGGTTGAAGATGGAGAGCATTATCTCTTCTGGTACAAGAAGCTCTAATTGCATTCACTTAAACTTACGTACGATTTCCTTTATCAAGATCTACCCCCTTTTTATGTGAACTTTAAGATTTAGACGAAGCCTAGATTTTTCATACTATCTAATTAATGTAAACAATAGATATGACTAATAATAGTCGATTATGATGTTAAAGTGGAGAATATTGTAGACATTAAAATATACCAAAGAAAATTCTTTCTTATCCAAATAAAAGGTTGGTTCCTTATTCAGAAATGAATATTATTTTTATGTCCCATTCTCTTTATGTACCTTCTGGGTATTTAATAACTGTATTTCTAAGTATATGTAACATCAAACAACTTATAATAAAATATGTTAGTAATTTAATAAATATTCGATGACCCTTGTAGACCATTAAAAGTTGAATCTTCTCAACATTTTTCCAAATTGAGTAGGAGTAAATATTACGGAGAAAATGATGTAAAATTAGTTTCTCGTTTACTTAATCTTTACCTACAACAAATATTTATCGTAAAACATTTGTATTTTGTATTTTTAGTCGTTTAAGATAAGAGTTGGAAAGATAGCAAGACCCAATAGATTTTTGGAAATGTATACTTTCTCTTCTATGCATGAATTCTACCTTGAAATACCTAATTGTGAGCATAATTGTTAGTAAAAAGCATGTAAACTAGCTATAAGCCCAAACATAATACTGTTCTTGTTGTATTTAAACTTAAGATAAACTTTTTCAGACATTAAATAAATAGGTAACTATAAATAACATGTTATTAGAGGGTAACCATTTCGTTAAATCTTTAGACTAAACTTTTTTGTTCTTAAATAATTAACTTTATATAATTTAAAATAAAGAAAAATATTGCACCAAAATGTCAATAATAATTGACTATTATTTGAAAGTAGACTTGAATTAGTTCATACATTTTCTTCATAGATGGCGTTTATAACAAAAATATCTTACTATCTTAAAATGGTTACTGTCAAAAACATGTTACATACTAAACTTTAATACTAGTGTTTAAAAATAAATAAATTTGGATTGAATAGAAATAATGACGTTAGAGACTGAACGACTCAAGCGGTATCTGTGAGCGTGTGTTAATTTATAATACGTCTTTATATTATTGTGACTACTTACTGGATGGTTCTTAATAAATTTTAGAAAAATTGAGTTTCTTTTTATTTCATAGTATTCCACTTAGACTAAGATGATTACTAGTAGTAGTAGTTATTGTTTTTTCGGCATTTCCGAACACAACTATAATTTACAAATAATTAAGACTCGACCGCTTCTTGTTGGGACTTGTTTTCACAGCCGTGGGAGATGAAACAAGACTGATAAAAGTATTATTAAAAATTTCCAAAAAGGGCTCAAATCACTTTTTCTGGGACAGATATTTTACAGATCCTTAACAACCCTTTTCTAGCTGTTGCTAATTGATTTGCTAAACAGAAAAGTAATTTTAACAATAAATATACGGGTGCACGTGTTTCATGGGGGTGCCTAATACTTTTGGCCAAGGCTGTGTGATACTCAATGAAACCAAGCATTATATGATCCAACGTTTATTAAATTTGTACAATTTACACATAACACCGATGACACAGTACTCTATTATAGGCAGACTGTTCGCTTGACTGTGTTTACAAATAAGGAACCATCTATTAATCACGTGAGGCTCGAAAGAGGAAAAAGGGACGAGAAGGGAGGGGATGAAGATGATTCGGCAAAACTCAAGAAATATCACAAGGGGGAAGGGGAGTGTAGTAAGATATCACATGTATATTATTATATTCAATCGTCAAATGCACGAATTTTAAAACTAATTTCAATAGTTCCAGCCGTCAGAGTGTTAAACAAAAGACATTCGTGCATACCAGGGAACAGAATACTAGAGATGATTGCTAATTCCCATACAATAAAGCGTGGCACGGAAGTTTGCCATCATTACCGATGAAACCTAGATGGCGCTGCAAATCGAGCGTGCAGCCTAGCTGCTGCCTGATTCCGCTGCAGTAAGATCGCGTGACCCGAGTGAAGTTGTTAAACGAAAATACGAATAGGTGGCGCTACGTGTATCGAATGGTACACGTAGGACGATTTTCAACAAGAAGTTGAGCGTCTATTACATTTATTATTTGTACATACTACATCCTGCCAAATTGGGATTATTGAGCATTCACGAAACCAAAATAAAGATTTTTTTATATAAGTGGGGGTAAGCAGTTAGTAATTTTGTAGACAAAAAAGTTAATGTAAAACTATCAATCAGCCCTGTCTGATAGCTTGAGCGCTTTAAGCCAAATGTACTGTTTTGTGACATAGTTACATTAATTTAGAATTTTGTTAATGATTTTACAAGAGACAACAGAGTTTAGTACAAGAGTTTTAGACGTTTTTATACCTTTTGATTTTTATATACTTTTACATACATATTTTTTTTACAACTTATAGGTTTGCTTTTGACCACAACTTGCCTGGTGTTAAACAACACTATGGTTTACGATGTTACACGCTTACCTACAAAATGTTCTGATTTTGTAGGTAAGCGTGTTGCTGAGTTTAGGCCGGCTTGTGACAGGAAATGTTTCATGTACATAATATATTGTTATTTGTGTACCTATATGTTTTTCCTGTCACAAGAATAAATGTTTTTTTTTTTTATATCTATTATGTGTGAAGAAGCCCGGTGTGCCAGAAGACACGGTTCGAAACCCGTTTCCTTGTTTATATTGATTTAAAAATCAAGTGAACAGTCCCTATTTTACTCTAGGTTACACCAATACCTTATTTAAGTGCACATTAAAGGCTTAATTACAAAATTATTTTAGTAAATATATCGCATCAAAAACCGGGGAAAGACATGGATCCTTCTTTTCATATAAATTCTTTAATTCACATGAATATTGTAAAAAGTTAATTTACAAAAAATATGCACATGAGTTATACATATTACATAAAGTTTTCAAACTATGAATTGTCATTTTGTTACTGGCAATATACGAATTGAACACGGTGTAAACTATAAAACGACACTGAAGGGACTGTGTATTTTATGGCGTTATAGAGAGTGGTCGTTAAATGGAGAGAAGAAAAATCAGAATTAGAATACAAGCTAAACCAACTAAAGCCAATTGATTTCGACGCTTTAGTTTTTCGTTAAATCGAGTGACGTTACATGGAGTTTACACTGTATGTTCAAAAGCAATTGTGCAAAAATATAATTCACTATATATAGTCCGGGATAAAATGTAGCTCCTGTGTTAATCCAGGGTCTAAACTATTTACATACGACATTTCATCAAATTTGGTTCAACCGTTTGAGCGTGAAGAAGTAACAAACATATACACTTACACAGAAACTTTGGCATTTACAATATTAGTAGGATTTTGGAAGTGCATTCGAGCTTTTGAATCGAAATAGTTAAGTAATATACTCTACAATAATTATTCGAAATTTCGTGTGCAATTACTACTGTTTAAAATAAAATGTCAACTCAGTGTGATAAAGGCACCTCAGCTTATGCTGATCGCCTATAAATAATAATAAAACAAATATTTCCATTTGCGATTCGCAATCTTACGGAAATAATACAACCCAATTTAAATTAAAGTGCATATTACAACCATAAAACTCCATGTTTATAATAAGCGTACGTACTACATATATCCGTAGCTGCAATCAAACTTTTTATTTATTGCTTTTCATTGCTTACTTGTAAACACGTTAATGTAAAGAAAAATACACAAAAACAAACAAAACAGAAACATACACCTTCATACACATACACATTCAAGCCGTGAGTGAAATATGTTTGTATGTGTGTGTGTGTGTGTGTGTGTATGTGAGTGTGTGTTTGTGTGAGCGTGTGTTTGTGTGTGTATGTATGTGTGTGTGTGTGTGTGTGTATGTTCTAATACGTTTATACATCCATTTTTATCATTGTGAATAAAAAGTTACTATGCCGCTTTTAAACAAATAATAAATACTATTTTAATATAATTTCCACACCTATCTACACACATATTATACAAATATATTTTACATTCAAATTTTATTTACATAAATATTGTGTATTCATAGATTATTTCATATACAATTTTGTGCATAAATAAAGCTCTTTACATACATTTTGAATATTTATATTATTTACTCAGTATTAATGAAAGTTATACACAATTTATATACTAACGTGCATAAATAACAAATACTTGATGAAGGCACCTTAAATTTTCAATTTTATCGTTATAAACGGTTACTGTATGGTTTCTTCTGGGTAAGCACGTTCCACCTTAGATCGCAATCTCGCTCACCATCAGGTGAATTGTGATCAAGCTCAAAACCATCCAGTATAAAAAAAGTAATTTATATTAGTGGAATAACGATAAAACTGTAAATTCAAGGTATTGCCAGTGTATAACCATTAATATAAAAAGAGAAATAGAACTGAATTGTGCAGTTTAATATTGTCAAGTACTAGGTACTTACCAGTATTCATACAAACATGTATATACTATATATGTAGGTGCAATGTATAACTCGAATCCAAAAGCAACATATTTCAAAGTTGATGCTGTCTTGCTTGAACTAAATAAGAGCGAGCAAGACAGAAATAACTTTGACATATTATTTTCCTTGCTAACGCAAGTTAAACTTTTTAATTCAATCCACATTCACTATTCATTTTACTAATAATTAGTACTTAGAGTATTTTTAAAAGAAAATAAGAACATGTTTAAATAATAAACCAAAACTTCACAACTTAGAAATGATTAAGGAAAACTTAAAAAAAAAACATTTGCTAACAAAATAAAAACAAAATTCGATGCAAATCATATACAGGATGATCCAATTTCTTGAATAAACGTCATACATAAACTAAATTAAATCAATTGAATTTCATTCCATTTATGTTCAACATTATTTTGATAATTAAATAAACAATCTCAACATTTAATACTGTAAAGCATTTTTCTTAAAATGTCAGGACATTGAGTGATTTTGACACAAATTAATAATTAAAGTTTGAATTAATGAAAAATTAGAATGAAAATGATTTCTTATAATAAAAATTATAAAACTGTCTTTTACTCATTTACAGCAAAAAAAAATGCTGCAGATATAAAAAGCTTATTCGTATTCATACACAATATAAGAAGTATATAGCACAAAATAATTCTATGACAATGTCACAGCAGAATCGGCGCCATTTCATATGTACCACAAAGCGGTAAGCACTGCCTAAAGCATTGTTGTTAATTGTTCAGGGAAGTTTATATTCTCTAGCAGTGCAAAATGCGAAAATCACGTCATCCCGGCAAAGTCTTGAAAAAAATAAATATAATAGTTAAAAAAAACTAAGAAAACACGCTTTTTTTAGAAAACCGTAATTTTATCAAATTAGTGTATCGTCATCGGTCCTCAATAAATCTACAAAGTTTGAACGAAATCTGGCCGGCGGGTCAAAATCGCGCCCAAAGAAGTCGGTTACAAACAAACATACAGGTGAAACTAATAGAAAGCGTGTAATAACAGTTTTTTTGTTCCACCCCGTATAAAGAAAATAACAATCCTTAATATATCACATTGTAGTACCGTAGAGGTAAGTAGTTGCAAGTCAAATCACTTAAAACAATGTTATGAATAACCTAAGTGCTATCGATATAATGCACAAAGCGTACAACAAAACTCAAGTTATTTGTAAAATATAAAATAAATATATAATTATTTGTGATTGTCCTAAGGTATTTTGCCTTTTTTTCCGCGTAGAAAATGGTCGAACTTATTTGTACGTGTGTACATAACTTACATAATAATAATGTAAGTGTGACCGTTTTCTACGCGGAAATTTTCGTCTATCGATATTATTATCGACGTTTAACCTTTTATCTTGCAAGATTCTTAAACCATTAACATTCTGACATTCTAATGATTTCGTATTCAAAAATAATTATGTAAACTGATCACGTAAGGCATCTTAATATTTTCGCGTAGAAAACGGTCACACTTACTTATTATTAAAAGTTGGAATTAGTCCAACAGTTTCGGTGCTCGGAAAGTACAGAAACTGTTGAACTCATTGCAACTTTTAATAATAAGTAAGTGTGACCGTTTTCTACGCAAAAATAAAAATAATTATATATATATATATATATATATATATATTTTAATATAATTATATCGCGAGCCGGCTTTAAACTTAAAACAAGCAGGACGTCGTTCACGTGTTTTCTACACATTGACATATTATTCTTGCATCTAGAAAAACTAGAACCACGTTAACGAAAAGAAACCATCCTTAAAAGCTTTTAACATAAATTACCAATCACCCTGTATAAACCTGAAGAAAAAAAATCAGATAGCATTTCTCGATAGCACATACCCGAAACGTGTGTAAATTCACTAAGTAATAAATGCTAAGCTTGCGTGGCGGTGATTTTATTCATAACTGTAGTGTAGGCCAGCCCTAACGCCCACGATACCTCGTGACCGTTCACTTTCTTGAACAACTGAAAAAGAAAAGAAAAAAATAGTTGCTGAAGTAATTCAAAATTGTATTGATATACAGGTATTATGTGTGTGTGTATATACATATGTATTTGGTATATATTATTTTGTCATAATATTTTATGTATTTTTGTAATTCACATATACACTTCACTTCACTACACACCTCGTCTTAAGTACTTTCCTAATATTGTCTAATTTCTTAGAATTGGAAGAGATCGCTCTAAGCAATAAGGTCGCCAGTTAAGGCACTAGCTTGTTATCTATCTATAAAATAACAATTTAGAAAAGCCACGACTAAACATTTTGTGGCAGCCATTTTGGATTTTAAATCTATCATAATGTAATGTACTCTACTAGTCAAGACTTTTCATTTAAATTTTATTTTATTTTAATTTGTTTGAAGCAGTTATGAAAAAATATGCAATCCGCCATTTTGAGGCGGTGGTCATCTTAGACCGATTTCGATCAAACATACAATACTAAGAACTTTCAGGCTAACACACCTTTCAAACAAAAAAAAAACTAAATTGGAACAGGTCCATACGTTCGGGCTATAATGCCAGAGACACCGCACGACATAAAGTATACAAATGCTGGACAGACGCATATAAAGCGCAAGTATACAAAAACAGTTTATCTGAGCAAAACATCTCTATGGACATAGAAACTCTATGGACTATTCCAAAAGTGACATCTGTCATAATGTGACAGCCGTCATAATGTGACAATCGTCATAATGTGACACCTGTCATAATGCGACAGCCGTCATAATGTGACAATCGTCATAATGTGACACCTGTCATAATGTGACAGCCGTCATTATTTGACACCTGTCATAATGTGACAAACTCACCGATATAGGCTCGTTGTCGGCTATCTTGTAAGCGTCCTGCAACAGAGTGACGATGTAGACGAGGTCTATGCACGCCCACGGCTGGTCCACGTTCGAGGCGGAACAGGCCTTGTACGCTGTGTTTCTGTATTGAGCTACAGACACCGTGCCGCCCTTGGTCATGTCTGGAATAAACATCATAAAAAATAACTAAATCTAATTATTTATTAGCCTTACGCCATCACGCCGCACTGGGCAAGTTAATTTACAATTATTTTCTTATACAGTGTAAACTCAATGTAACGTCACACAATTTAACGAATAACTCTCCAAAGCGTCGACATCAATTGGCTTTATTTGGTTTATTTACTATCTCACTGTCTTCAAGGCGAGAGTGAATCGGTTTCCTCTAGGCAAGCGCGCTCCATCCTTGATCGCAACATGACTTAACATCAGTTGAGTTGCGTTCAAGCGCGCTTGTGCTATCATAAAAAATAATTAAAATCACATAAATGTTGTCTGTGGCGGGAATTAACCCGGGACCCTCTGGTTGGTAATTAAAGCTATTCACAATCAAAAAACTGTTTTAGTTGTTTTTCGTGTATGTGCACTTTTTATTTTAAATCATAAGTGACGTGTATTTAATATAAAGATAATCTTATATTGGACGTACGTAATTATATGTGGCATGTTATTATTTTCACAATGACAAATATATAAAGAAATTTACTATTTAGAATCCATAAAAAAAAACTGAATTCCATAGCATCAGCAGCCCACTATACGTTCCCACTGCTGGGACTCGGGGCCTTCTCTCACAAGTCAATTATGAGAAAATAAATATTCTGATGAGAATGTGTGAGGAGACATACCGATTACCGTGCTCCGCTACTTTAAGGAGCTTGGATGGCTTGGGTAGGCTGGTAGGGGGAAATGCACAATACGCCTCCTGCGGGTTGTCAGTGCACGTCTGATCGCCCCCATCATAGAATAAGAATAAGAGACATACCGATCATGCCGGCGTCGACCGCCACGTCGTAGAAGTAGCTCATAGCGGCGACGCTGCCTCGCGGCGCGACGCTCGGCTCCCAGTCCAGGGTCTCCAACACATACTTCTTGACGACCGCGTGGCAAGCCTCGTACGCTAGCTTCTTCTTGTTGCTCGATCGGGCTGCGCCGCTGCGGTGGGAAAGAGGCTTGATAATAATAAATATATTTATTAATTCATTCATTTGTTCTTAATGCTAATGAACATAATCACAACTAACAATACAATAAATACAGACTAGAAATTTTTAATACAAGAAAATATGGAATGCGGCTTTAGCACTTGGGTGCCCTAGCTCCCACAGTAGGATACCCTGTGTTTGTGGGAGTTAGGTCTCTTCAATGTGTAAACTTACTGTCTAGTGATGCAAGTGTGATGTGTGCGTGAGTGTTTTTGTGGTGTGGTATCGGTAAGTCCAAGTACAGCCTGGCTGTACTCGGACTTACAGCCAGGCTGTACTCGGACTTACCGGTAAGATAAGTATTAAAATTGATGCAGAGGCTAGCTAAGCGGTTTGCCTCCACCTTCATTGGACGTACCGCCAAGGTGTGGAATTCTTTGCCAAATCCCCTGTTCCCCGATAACTGTAATCTGGCGGTTTTCAAGGCAAGAGTGAACCGGTTTCTTCTGGGCAAGCGCGCTCCACCTTAGATTGCAATATCGCTTACCATCAGGTGAATTGTGATCAAGCGCAAGCCAATTAAGAGTAAAAAAAAAAGTCATTGCTATTCAGCGTGGAAACGCAACCAGTGTTATGGACACCTTTTTTTATTAAATATTTTAAATATTAGGACACATTTCACACACGGCTGGTTAACCCCATAGTGAACCAACTTTTGAGCCAGGTACGGTCATAATAATTAATTATAAATACTAGGACACATTTCCCACACGGCTGGTTAACCCCATACTGAACCATTTCTAGTTTGTATTATGGTTACTAGCACTGATATACTACATTTTAATAGATACATATTTAACACCCAGACCAACAGCCAACAAATTTAGTTCATCACAAAGATGTTGGCCTTGCCGGGAATCTAGCCCGGGATCCTTTGGTTGGCACTCCGACATGGTAACGCTTAAGAAGTCGTCATGGGCGGATTTAATGTTAATAACATTTATAATTTTAATTGTGTTTGTAAGATAGTGTCGAAATAAGATTGAATAAGAATGGAAAAAAGGATAATGTAACATAGAGCTTATCCAAGCACCGTCCGCATTGACCGTTGCTTAGCCCCGATGAACGCGTCAGATCACTTTAGCTAGCCGAGCTACCGGCGCTACCATATACTATATGTATTAGGTCCTTACATATGAAATTGGCGTTTTTCGTACTGGCCACTTTAATCACAAATTTCTCCTCTTTGGTAAGGAATTCCAAATTCAAATTTTTACAGCTATAGACTCATGTATTTGTGCTTCGATGATCGTCATTCATTTGTTTTTTTCTTCTGTTTTTTTTCTGTTTGCGTCACTCATTTTACAAAATGGAAAACTTAAAATATCGCATTATTTACGAGTACGAGTATAAACGATTTTTTTCTTTCTTTCTTCCAATCATTTTTTTTCCTAGAGTAAAAAAAAAATTCTTTAGCACTTTACGAATCGGTGAAAAAAACTACTCACCTGATATAATACTGTTTGTTGGCATAAGTCCACGGCTCGCGCTGGATGATAGGCTCTACACACACTGACACCATGCGCTCGGTGTCGTTGCGCCCGTTCTCCAGTGTGAACACGCCCTTACGAGCCGCCAGGAGACCCAGGTTCAAGTAGCTGGGAATAAGAAGATATAAATACTTAAAAATATGTATCATATAAAAGAGAGAGAGAGAGAGAGAGAGAGCTTCTGGAGATCCAAGAACTGGCAGCTATTTCTTACAAAGACTAAGTTTAGCTGTTCAACGGGGCAGTGCTGCCAGCATCTTGGGAACTCTGCCCAGCAGCGACAGCCTGGATGGTGAGCTAACTTTAATTTAAATTGTAGTGTTTTGATTTTTCTTGTTATCGTTAAGTTTGTATATAGTATTTTAATTGTTTATTCTATAAAAAAAAAATATTTTCATATAAAATATGTATGTAATATATATGTAGTATATCAGTTGTGTTAGCAACCATAACACGAACAAGAAATGGTTCAGTATGGGGTTAACCAGCCGTGTATGAAATGTGTCCTAATATTTAAGTATGAATACGAGGTACAAGAATAAATTAAAAATAAACGATAACAGTTTGTTTTGGTGATGGATATATATATACAATATATTTCACTCATATTTTCTTTGGCTAATTCATGTTTTTATTTTTACTTTTCTTGTATTCGTAATTGACATTGAACAATGGACATTTTATGAACTGTTAAAAAATTAATTTCACCTCAGTGTGATATAGGCATATCAGCATTTTTCTGCTCGTCTATAAATCAAATAAATAAATAAATAAGGAAAAACACAGTGTTTACCTCGGGTTAAGGTTGTTCGCTAGCATGCTGCAAGTGCTCATATGCCGCTAGATGGCGTTAAATAGGTATAAGTTAGTTATATTCATCCCAGCAGCTCAAGTGATTTCTTTTGTAACTTCAGAATCGGTTCGCGAAATCTACTGTTAATGTATTATTTTTAAGGCTCATCACAAAACAACATATATTAAGCGTTGATAGCAAAAATTTACAAAAAGCCATATAAAACCCATATCTATTATCATCTATTCTGTGACGATGCGGCTACACTCACACTAGCATTGACAATTTTTTTTGTCACTTGAACTTCAGCATATTTGAATATGGATGCCAATTTCGAACGCTCAATTGTCGATTATATAGCTCGTTCGTAGAGGAAGCATTTTTGGAACATGAAATATTTTTATGATTTGAATTGACCATGGTTCGAATCTCATGAATTGTTCTTGCTATTTTATTTTGTTTGAAACTTTTTTTTTGAAGGAAAATTATGAGAAAGAATATATTTTCAATAGGTTTCGTTTTCGTGTATATAATATTCATAGCGCATACCTTTAAACCTCAAACGAAATTAGGAAAGTAAAAATCTATAGGGTACATGATATAAGTAACAAGAAAAAACTTTTCTCACGAATCATCTAACATATTGCATGAAACAGTTGTATTTTTCGCATGATACCAAAATGTAAGCCCTTTCATTTGGGAAAGTTGCGAATAATATCATATCCAATATTTTGTATTCGCGGACATGCGAATACCATCATACATAGCTAAGAACATCAAAACCGGAGCTAGACACATATGTACCTTCTACATACAGTGCGTGCTTGGGGTGCCAAAATCTGATAAAGCTACGTATCCAGAGACCTTTTATTGATGAAACCTAATTTTTACTCAATCTTATCAGCTTCAAGTCTAATGATCAGAAAAGTAAATAATTACATATTATCAGGGAATTTATATTTATTAGACTATGGATACAATTTTAGCTACATTTGAAATAAAAAAAACTGTTATTATTATTCTAAGGTAAGAGGCCTGTCGAAATCTTAGTTATAATAAATGTACATCTGGCAGTTTACATGTATCGTTGATATAATTATACACTAGTGGCCCGTCCCGGCTTAGCACGGGCATAAAAAAAATTGAATTCTAGGAGATATGTTTGAAAGTCGTTCAGATGTGTAATATGTTATTCGTAACAAACAAACATTTAAATTTTATCGCATTATAATTTTGACATAGATTAAAGTTTTTTTTTGTATTTATGGGTTCCGCTGCTCTCAAGACATACTAAACGACACCCGCCACAACTAACTTTTCTTAGCGCATGCGATGAAACAAATTTTTTACTCTTTTTTATACCTTGTGTTACATTACTGGAGTCTTAATAAGAAGTTCTTACCCTTTGCAACAAAATATAATGCCTATGTCATTTGGGGATAATGTAACTTCCCAACGGTGTAAGAATTTTTAATTTTAGTCCAATAGTTTCGGAGCCTATTCGCGTCAAAAAAACATAAAAACATCCAAAGAAACAAACAAACAAGCCTTTTGTAATTATGAGATTGTTAAAGATATTGATAGGTAAACAAAAGACGTAGGTATAAAAATTTGATATAATTGGCCAAGTACAAACCGGGCTCGCGCGTGAAGGGTTCCGTACCATTATTAAAATATGGCGAAGAAACATGTTTTTTGTATGGGAACCCCATATCAAACATTCATTTTATTTTGAAAGAAAGAAAGAGAGAAATCATGAAAGAATCTACCAAGTGTCATTGTAAAGATAGAGTAAAAAGAGGTAATACGTAGCTTAATATTCTGTAGAATTCTTTAGTGTCCTGTTATCGTTTTTGATATTGAGCAAAAATACAAAATATAATACGTCTTTTAAGGTACACTTTAAAAACGTGTCATCCACTCTTTATATTTGTATATTTTGTGTTTTTAGTATTTGTTGTTATAGCGTATCTAGTACTTGTATACTCTTGGGTTATAGCATTGGATTATAGGCAACGGAAACAAATAATTTGTGAAATTTTCAGCTATCAAAGTGTATAAGAAACAGCCTGGTGACAGAAAGACAGACAACGAATATTTTGTAAAAGGCATTCGTTTTTATCTTTTAAGTACAGAAAAGATCGCAGTAGTATATTAATTTCATTCTTAGGGTACCTAACCCTAAAAATTATTGCTGCAATATAAATACGTTTTTTTAAGTATGTCAAATATGACAAACTGACATTGACATAGCTAAATTTCATTCAAATAATCAAACAAAATTATACATATTTTAAATTTTTAATTCTATTACGATACTTAATATAAAAATAGCAATAATTTATTTAAAAATAATAAATAAATTTCATCAAATTCTTTAACAATACTTTTTTTTATCCTGCCATCTATCGGAATTTTGTTGATTTATTACTACGGATGGTAAGCTTGGGTTCATGTTTGGCCGAGAGAATGACACTAACGGAAACGGAAACTAACAATGTATACGTATACATGTCACCAACTTAGCTGTTCAGGTGGCCAAAATTGGAATTACAAGTTCGACAGCACTCTTAGGTGGCAACAAATCTCCACTAGCGACACTGTCAACTGAACAGCTAAGTTGTTGCACTGCACTCATACATGTGTATTTTGCTGGAAAAAATCACGCTGATATATCTGTTTTGCGATAAAAAATGTATAATATTACCTATTTCGCGCCCCAATTAGACCATTTTAAGTTTATGTTAAGTGATTACTATTTAAAAATCTTAGAGGAAATGGTTGCCAGTCTGAGAAGCATTTAGTATAGGGCTCGGAATAAAGACTTATTTAGTCCCTCGAACTATCCCCTCGAACCCCGCCTCAGGACTGGATAAGTTACGTTTATTTTGTCGGTATTAGCCCGACATGTTTCAGCACACGGGTGCTCCTGAATTCTGATTCCCTGAACAGTTCAGGAGCAGCCGTCATCGCGAGCGTACGTTGGCTGTGTTCCTGCTCTTGAGAATGGCACACTAATTGTGCTGAAACATTTTTTGATACCTGTGAGTATAGAGGGTGACATTTTCCCCGGCCGGCACGACGTACTGGTCCCCGGCGGGGTAGTGCGCCGCCTCGGCCGCGCTCAGCTGGAACGTGATCTGCGTGGAGCCCCCGCCCAGGTCCAGCGCCGCCATCGTCGCCGACTGCATCAGGTCTGACAACGTATATACATTCATATAGCAAAAATCGAATCAAAAATGTTTATTTGGGCAAATGTTATATAATATGAATAAAAGTAATAGGAATCCAAAGGCTCCCAAAGTAGTTTAAAAAACTGTGTTATGGGAGCCAATGGCATCTCCCAAGTTTATTCTATGGTATTATTAAACTTATGCTAAAGTAATATAGGACTATGTAAGATAATTTATTAGCAAATTACATTATATTATACCGAAACCGCCTTAGGCGATAAGGCTGCAAAATGCCTAACGCCTACACCACCTTTGTTATTTTCTTCTAATGTAATATTGTTTTTGTATTTGGTGTACAATAAATTCATACTGTATAGTATTGTGACATTTCTTATAGGTCTATCTTGAGATCCCACATGACAGAAAATGGTCATCGGGAGAGAAGGAGAGAAAGAGAGAGATCAAATGAAAGTCAAGAGATTTTTTATTAGCATTAGGATACATTTCACACAAGGCACCAAACCGTTTACTCAATTAAGAACGAGAAAACAAGGAGGCAGTGAGAAAACTAGGAAAAAGAGAACTATTTAAACAATAAAGAACGAGAAACAAAGAGTAAGATCAGAGTGGGGAAATAAGGGGATCACTTACACATGTGAGAGTGAGACAAGAATCAAAAGGGAGAGAGAGAGAAAGATAGAATAATGCTAAATAACGATCATGCGAGCACTATCTAGAGCGAGAAAAAAAAGAGAAAGACAGAATTGTGGAGAGACAGATTTTTTTTTTTAAATAGCACAGTTAAGCACAATAGAATGCCTTAAAATATATTTATTATTATTTATAAAAGACTTGGACAGCGGCGGGGGTGTAGAGTAAGAGACTGAGAGAGCTGTGTGCGTGTCTCAAGAAACATAATATAGTCCAACTCACCATGCAGCAAGTTAACAGTGTACCAAATGAAGATTCCCTCGTCGGAGCCGTCCATTATCTCCACACTGTGAGAGCCCGTGTCGTAGCCCAGTCTGGAAACGTTTACACCGTTACTGTATAAAAACTTTCGTAAGGCATACTTCAATTATGTTTGTACAACCAGCTAAACCTAAATTTAATTTTGACGGTGCTGGGATATGTTTCAGCACAATCAGTGTGCCATTCTCAAGGGCAGGAACACAGCCAACGTTCGCTCGCAATGACGGCTGCGCCTGCACTGCCTACTCCACCAACTCATGCCCCCTGCGAGCCACGCGCACGGAACTTGATTTGTTGCTAATGCAGTATACTCACTTGGATATAGCCGTATCGACGTTGTGTATGAGCTGCTGCGCCTTATCAGCGGGCAAAAGCCGCAAGCCAGCCGTAGCGCGCACTATGAGCGGCGTCGACGCACGCTTCTCCGCGGGGGTCAGGTACTCTGCTTTCTTTATCAATTGTACTATTGTATCGGCACCCTGAAAACAAGATGAAATTTCGCCTTCCATTGCTAATCTTCAGACAAACAGACCATCTGACGCAACAGGGGTGGAACCGGTATGCCAGCGACCCAGGGCTGTGCTTCGTTATTTCAAGGAGCTCGGTTGGCTTTGGTAGGCTGGTAAGGGGGAATGCACAATACGCCCCTAGCGGGATGTCAGTGCAGGTCTCATCACCCCCACTTCAAATTAGAATTAGAACATTTATAATATTACTAGCTGCACCCCGCGGTGTTACCCGCGTTAATCAGGGACAAAAAGAAGTTAATCCGAGATAATAAGAATTATTTGCCGCGTCGATATATAAAAATAATACTATACTTTAGTACCAATTATTCAATAAAATTATATAAAATTACGTCCAATATAAATGTCACACACTAAAAACTAAAACTAATACTAATCAAATAACCCGCCCCTGATCGCCCCGGTGCAAAAGTGCCATCACGCTGCATTACCGCGCTGAATAGCTATGGCCAACCTCTGCACCAAGAACGACCCGGAGCGGGAGTCATCGGTGATGTTATTTAACCTAAGACCTAACTCGTGGACAAATTTCTTCGCCTCACTACTCCAACTACCCAGAGTATGAGATAATAAGTATCGCAGAAGAAGTATATATGTGTTAATCCAAGGTCTAACCTATCTTCACACCAAATTTCATCAAAATCGGTTCACCGGTTTGAGTGTGAAGAAGTAACAAAAATACACAAAAAAACTTTCGCATTTATTATTTTAGTAGGATGTTAGTTTTTTCATCCATAAACAAATATTATATTAATATTATATTTTGAATGAAAACAGTTACTGAGTTTACCTTGGCAGGATCATCAGCGTATGAAGACAGTCCCGGCTTGGATTGCTCGAAGTATTCTTCTACTAAATCTAAGTTCGCCAATCCGAACACTGGAAAATAAAGATTAGAAATTTGTTAAAGATGACAAGTCATATTTGCAAATAAGAGCTACTTAATTTTTTTTATATAGGACACATTTCACGCACGGCTGGTTAACCCCATACTGAACCGTTTCTAGTTCGTATTATGGTAGCTAACACAACTGATATACTACATTATACATACATACATATTTATTTTTTTATACAGATACATATTTTTAACACACAGACCCACAGCCAACAAATTTAGTTAAGCACAAAGATGTTGACCGGGCCGGGAATCGAACCCGGAACCTTCTGATTAGTAGTCCGGCATGGTAACCTTTACGCCAACGAGGTCGTCAATACAATAGTAGCGCTTATATCTCGGCTAACAGAGGTGATCTGATCCGATTACAAAAGTTAAGCAACTGTCGATGCGGACAGTCTTTAGATAGATGACCATGCAAAAAGACAGTCATATAAAAAGTGGCATTATCACCTTGACGCTACTGTGGGTCATATGACACTTTAAATTGTAGGTCCTCGTTGCTAGTCTTAATACAAGCAGTCGGTAAGTCATGTCAGAGGCCCAATGACGGCTCGATAACTCTCGACACCAGAGCTTATTCACTCCATACCCATACAATGACTGTCCGTATCGACTATGATCCTTAACCGCCGATGAGTCTTAACCGCGATGATCGCGTCACAACGAACAAGCAAACACACAAAGGAGTCTAGCGCGCAGAATAGAAACTCAAGAGTCAGTCAGGTAACCTATCGACTCAGGCGTTACTTTTCGGAAATCCAGTGTTAATAGAAGACAAGATTAAATATTTAGAGTATTTCCGCTGTTATCACACACATACACACAGCGTGTATCACAGCGGAAATACACTAAATATTTAATTTTGTCTTCTAGTCAGTCGGGTGACTGCGGAAGCCGGTCCGATCATCAAGGAAGTTTTTTATTTCTTCTTATTCCTTACAGGCTTTAGACCGCGGGTGACCACATGAGTTAGCGACACTCTGAGCTAAGATGGAGCATGCCTAGGCTGGAATTACATGCTCTCAAGGAGACTCTCGGGACACACTATTAGGTGCTTAACGGCAGATTCAACTCGAGAATGGTTGCTAGCCAAACGAGCTCTAGAAAACACCGAACATATCCAAGTAAAGGAGTCTCACTGGTGAAGGGCACCCGGAACTTGTAGGCGAGCACCCTGGAGCCCGAGGAGCCGGCGTCGATGATCACAGCGTGGTGGTACTCGCTCTCGTAGCCCAGCGACTTCGCAACGCTGTCCAGCCATTGCGACTGGCCCGCGAACAGACCTGACGGACAAAAAGTTACCTATATTGAATTTGATACTGAATTAATGAAGCAGTACCTGGATGACCGAGCTTTGATTGGTATTTTTTTTAATATGACATTGTCTAAAAATGATTCCTAGCTAGATCGATTTATCGCCCCCGAAACCCCCTATATACTAAATTTCATGAAAATCGTTGGAGCCGATTCCGAGATTCCAATTATATATACACAAGAATTGCTTATTTAAAGATATAAGATAAGATTTATTGTCCGGAGAACTAGGTAGGTATCACCATCATCAGCCTATGCTTTCCACTGCTGGACTTAGGCCTCTCCTAAGCCACTGTCGCGCGGATGTGCTAGTGCCGCCGCGCGTGCGCCTCACTCGCACCGAGATAAGGCCGAAGGTGTATAACCGTCTCCCGGAAGAAATTACTAGTGTCTCAAGCGACAATATAGTCCGGTCAATTTAAACATTCGAGGCTACATAAATCCCATTAACCTAAAAATCAGTAAGGTTTTTAAAAATATGATTAAAAATTAAATTTGAAAACTCCCAGCTTTTCCCTGTATGGATTTTTTATTCAAGGTCAAAGGTAAATGAGTATTTCGCGATTTTCAGCGTTCAACTCACACACAACATCAAAGTGTCGCATTTATAATATATGTACTTAAGTGTTAGTATTTTCGCCGTTAAAAAAAGCATTTGAAATACCACATCCTCTTTCTCGCACTAATTTAGTTGAGAAATCGAGAGGACCACTTTTAATAAACTAAAATTGAATAAATACATATTTTCTTTGCTGACGCGAACTTATCAATTATCCTTATTATGTTATTTATTGTTTATTTCAACAAAAAGAATAACCCTGCTTGTTTGGGACATACATTTAAATACATTACAATAAGATAAAATCTTATTGTTTTCGACTACGGATTACGGTATAAAATGCTTACAAATGTGAAGATAATATTCAAGAAAAGAAATAAACTGCTTCTAATATGCATTAAGATAAAAAAAGAAAAACTACAGAATCAATTACATTTCAGTCACAATAGCTAATAACTTATTACCTGCTATAAAAATGTAATAAATCTTCACTGGGTAAAAGAATATCTTTCCCATCTCTTAAACTTTATATTAATTATTTCAGCTCACTTTTAATTCTTAAAAACGATCTAATTATAATAAACTAACACTTTCTATCTTATCTTAAATATTATTTTCGAACACAATTCTTTAAAAACAAAATATAGAATATAAAAGTTTGAGTGTTATTTTTTTTCAACGTAAGTTTTCGATACTTTCGATCTATCTAATAAGCACATATCAAAGTTTGGGAATTGTTTAGTTAAAATGTCACTTTGAAATTACTTCACTTATAACGACTTTATCCGTCGCACTTCACATTTCATCTCCTCCATATTTGTAGAAGCAAACTGGCGAGACCCGTTTAAGACGCACATAAATATTGTTTTATCTCTTTCTTTCACGTTACTGGTACAGAGAGCGAAAGAGATGTCCGCAATGGTAGGGCTAGAGAAGCCGGTCGTAGACCCGCGATGTATGTAAGTACCTAATCTATATCTTCTTATATATAAAATTTCCTTGCCACATGTTAGTTACCGTACTCTTCCGAAACGGCTGGACCGATTTTTACGTATATGCGTATTCAGTAGGTCTGAGAATCGGCTACTATCTATTTTCCATACCCCTAAGGGATAAGGGTTGTTCACCCTTTTTTTAGTATTAGAAATAATGTATAAGGCAAGACAGCTTTTGCCGGGTCGGCCAGTAATATACAAATATATGTAGATAAGTATACAGGACTACTGGTACTATTTTGTTTCTCTTTGCAACTTAAATTATTTAATAGCCCGTGCGAAACCGGAACGATCTGCTAGTAACAATATAAATAACTCACCAGCCCTCCAACCACTATACACGTATTTATTAGAACTGGCTATACAAATAAGCAAGAAAAACAAACAGAGGGTACACAAATAAGCGACAACACACTGATGTCTAGCTACACACGCGCTTAACTTTAACACTCGTCTGCCCAACATAGCTGAAGCTGAAACTAAACTGGAAACAGGAAAGAAAAAAACGCAAAAACAATTGTTGATCTTACCATAATAGTTGGGGAGCCCAGGATGCTAAAAATGTACTAACTCGAGCACGCTTGGTGCTTATCTATACCAATATTTTAAAGAGGGAAAAGATTATTTTGGTTGACGCGAATAGGCTCCGAAACTACTAGACCGATTTAAAAAATTCTTTCACCGTTGGGGAGCTACATTATCCCCGAGTAGGATTTACATATTATTATTTTGGTTCTCTTTAACTTTGGATTATTTTATAGCCCGCGCGAAGCCGGGAATTGCTAGTTGGATTATCAAATTCAAAATGTCTTTATTTGCAACACAGATATTGTACAAATACAAATCATATGATATCATTACAAAAGTATATGATATGTATCCATGTCAATTTTCAATTATATTCTAGTACTATAATATCATTACAATAGTATATGATATTGTATATATATTATATATATGTAGAACAAGAGATGTGCACCCTGTGCACAGCCCTGTGCTCAAAAAGCTGTACGGTACTTATCTTGTCCACCGATGGGAAATGCCGCCAGAAATCGTTTTTATTTGTATAAATATTAATCCATTTTTTTTAAATTATAAAACAATGGATTACAAGTCTCCTGATACGCTTAAATTTCCCCCTTGAAATTATTGATTAGTTTTTTTTTGTTTTGTTTCGTTATTATATAAACTATGTTTGTAACCTTCGCGTAATTTCGTAACGTCACCGGTCGGCTCCAGCGGAAGACCAGCGCTGATTGCTTGCAGTCAGCACACGCTGAGCTGGGGCCGGTTTTGTGCCACGTAAAATAATAATATAATGATTTCTTTTATGTTTTTTGTGTATTGTTTTTCTTCATTATTTGTGTCACAAAATAAATGTTTCTTTCTTTTTTCTTTGAAGCTAAGCTTACGAATTTGGCTGTTACCGAGCGTCAAAGTTTAAAAGTTTGAGACTCTCTCACTCCCGTCTGTTACGTTTGTTGTGTCTAATTTTTAAATATACACTCTTAAGTCTTTAAGAGTGTAAATAATTTAAATTAACTTAATCTGCCAATTTCATAATCCGAGGACGTGTGTTATTCACCAACCCGCACTTGGCCAGCGTGGTGGATTATGACCTGTATCTCTCCTCGTGAGAGAAGGCCCCGAGTCCCAGCAGTGGGAACGTATAGTGCTACTTATGCTTATCTGACAATTTGGGGAATTTCAACCATACAACTTTATTTTTCAGTCTTTATTACAGACAAACCCACCAACAGAGAAAGCTTGTATTTAGTGGGAAGTACTTAAATGAGTTAAAGGTATCTCCCATATCTTACATCTTACGCGATCGAGATACTTCAAAAATCCTTTCTGCAGCTCCCCTACTATAATACCTATTTCAATTCTTTTAACATTCATACAATTTTAGACTTAATCCCAAAGTAATACAGACAGTTTCAGCTTATCAGAGTTTTATCTATGTCGTAAACATTATCATGGTACTAGAAAACTAATATGTATGAGCGTTTAAGGCGCTATACTGTACTGAGTTCAGCCGCACCAATCATCATCAATATGTATGTATGTATATATATGAGCGAAGAGCCTAGCGCGCGGCAGTAGATTCTTCACGAAATAAATTCATAAAATCGACAATTAACAATATTGAAATACTAACTTTAATACATTTTAAAACGTTTATCGAAAAAAAATAACTTGCAAGCGAATCTTACGAAATCGTGTTATTGAACTCCAAACGATTCTTAACACTGCATGAAAGCTAATAAAACGGAAAAAGTAGCCCCATCATTTACGTAGGATTTTATAGGATATTTCAAAGTATCCTTTTTTTTCTCCCATAGCGCCTTAGCGTTTATGGTTAACTAGTCGTAACTTAGGCGTTACTCGGGACCAAATTATACTTAACTATCACCTATCTTAATCTGATCTTCCTTCTCCTTAGTCGTAATACTCATTACTGAGGGTCGTGACACTCGGTTCTAAGGTGGAGCATTACAAGTCTGAAATAACTGGCTCAAGAAGGTTGCCAGAACAAAACGGTGTTTTGTGCTTGGCGATAGATTTTACAACTTGGTGCCAGGCGAGCACTAGGAAATGCCCTACCATCATACATTGGCCACGATATTTATTTGGTGTACGGATCGAACACGATATTTATCTTATGCAATAGGCATAAGATAGTAGAGTTACCATCGCTTGAACTACAACTACTAAACTCTATAGGTATAACGACACTGAACGGACTGTGCATTTTATGGCGTTATAGAGAGTGGTCGTTAATGGAAATAATGTATCATTGTATGGAATACAAGTTCTTCTTCTTCTTTAACCTTTTCCCACTAGGTGGGGTCGACACAGCAAGTTTTCCTCTGCCGCGCGATTCTTTTAGCTGTCATATCCACATTCAATCTCTTCTTTTTCATATCCTCATTTACACAATTCAGCCACGTCTTCCCAGGTCGACCTCTACTTCCGCTATTTCGTACAACCATATCCATACTTCTCCTAGTCACATGCATCTCCTCTCTACGCATCACATGCCCATACCAAGCTAACCTTCCACTCTTCACCTTCTCTACCACTGGAGCTAACTTTGAAACTTCCTCTAATATACTAATTTCTTACCTTTCCCATTCTCGTTACTCCACACATCCATCTAAACATTCTACATCCATCTCAACATTCTAAACAAGCTAAACCAACTAAAGCCAATCGATTTCGACGCTTAAAAGAGTTGTCGTTAAATCGAGTAACGTTACATGGAGTTTACACTGTATTTCAATTATTCATTTAAAGTGTTAAATTACTTAACAAGACAGCCGCCTAAAAGCGTAATAAACACGGCTTGTCATCCAGCCTTATCTACTAAAACATCTTGTTGGGAAGATGTTATCAACATAGAATAGTTACCGAGGTTATCAGCAAGACAATTAAACTGAAAAAACTATAATGAAAATGCCCAATGCTCAATGTTTATCAATTACTCTTATTATCATGTGTAAAAAGCATGTCACAGTATTGTCTTACAAAATATATTAAGTTTTTGATGTCTTGCAGACCGAACGAGCGAAGCTATTTCCCCGAAATGTAAAATTTTTCTTTTGTCTAAAACTTATAAAACATTTTAAACTATTCACGTAAGGCATCTTAATATTTCCGTGTAGAAAACAATCACACTTATTAAAAATTTGAATGAGTCCAACAGTTTCGGTGCTTTCTGACCACCATCTTCAGGGGCGAGTGTCAAAGTGTTTTTTCACTTTTAATTTACTTTACTTATATGTATTGTATTGTTTGTATGTCGATTCTCGTGTAAAAGCTGTAATTTTGGAGCAATTTCGATGAAACTTGGTACACAGGTTGCTGTAACACAGGCTGGAAAGCCTAGTTCGGCAACAGCTGACCCGCAGATAAAACAGCTTTTAACAACAATCATTATTAGTGTAAGTATTAATGTTAAGTAAGAACTGCTGTAAAATTAAGTGGAATAAAGATTTTTATTATTATTATTTATTATTATTAGGTATTACTACTCAGTAGAATTTTTAAGTTGTCGGCAATTTTTGATTAGTGGAGGATGGGCCCCACAAAAAGAATGAAGATTTGTTACAGAGCTATTTACAGGCTCAGAATACAGAAAGTCTGAGTTTACAGGTTGATTTTGATGATATTTAGTAGCCGTGCAATTAAGTACCATAATCTTAATAGACTTACAAAGTAAAATTTAACAGTGACTTAAGGCAATATTGCCTGTTTAATTTAAAAATAGCGCTCAAGATATGGTATTTACCACGGCTGTACAAACAAAAAGTATCTTTTTGTTTTGAAAATAAATACCTAAATGTATATAACAATTACATTCCTTAACACTCGCTAAAGGATGTTATGGTTTATTATTTTATACCTGTCCAATGTTTTAGAATATTGTAACTCACAATCCAAACCCACTAGAATATATAGATGTTTAGTATAATTTACCATTGGAAAAATTAAATGAACACATATTTAATTTTGATATATGTCATTTTATGAATAAATTGGGATGCTAAGGCCTATAGTTGACGACCTCGTTAGCATAAAGGTTACCATGCCGGTCTGCTAATGAGAAGGTTCCGGGTTCGATTCCCGGCCCGGTCAACATCTTTGTGCTTAACTAAATTTGTTGGCTGTGGGTCTGGGTGTTAAATATATATTTATATAATATGTATGTATGTATATGTAGTATATCAGTTGAGTTAGCAACCATAATACGAGCTAGAAATGGCTCAGTATGGGGCTAACCAGCCGTGTGTGAATGTGTCCTAATATTTATTAATTTTATAGCTAGGAAGGAGAGCTAGCTTGGAATATATGCTAGAATATTGGATTTCTATAGCTGAAACTGTCTTTATTATGTAGCATTTCCATCGGAGCAATACTGTGGGTTGGATCACATGTGAGCAGTTGTGGGGCCAAATTTGAGGCATATGGACAGCTTGAAAAGTATGTTTTTGCTTAATTAATAATATCATAATCTCCATTGCAAATTATATGCGCACTAAGTTGGGTCAGAAAACATGTTAAATTATGTTGTCATGGTAATCCTGATAGCTTTGTAGAGCCAAGTTAGAGGCCCTTGGATGGCTTGAAAACTCTGGACAACAATGACAGGCCTTAGAGCTCAGAAAAAGAAAAATAAGAAGTTGTTATGTATAGTTGAGTACTTGGTAGAAATTGTCACTAACCAGTTTTCATTCACAGCACGAGAGACAACTCTCAGTGTGAGTGCTGCATGTCAATTATACTGTACATACATTTACAAAATAGTTATAGTTTTATATTATGTGCTTAGTTTTTGTTAGCTTTGTAAATGTTTTAGAAATAAATAAATTATTGATTGAATGAGTTTAATATTGCTTCTTTCCAATCATTTTATTTGCTCATGTTGTGCACACATAATAAGGAAAACGATCCAGTTTTGATCCTGGTAAATTATTTTGAATTTGTTATTGTTTTGATTGTTTTCTGTTTGGTGTAATAATAAGTAAATAAGACTTACCTAAAAAGTATGTGACAAATAATCCAACTAACACAAGGAATATAAACACTTTCTTTAACTTTCTCGGATGGTTGATGGTTGGTCGAACTCTCGAGGTTGCTGGTGAGGAAGACATTTCATCCTTTAACTGAAAAAAAAATTTATTTAGTACTAGCCACCACAGTGTTACCCACATTTATCCGGGATAAAAGTAGCCTATGTGTTAGTCCAAGATCTAACTTGTCATCATATTAAATTTCATCAAAAGCGGTCCAACCATTTGAGAGTGAAGGTGAAACATAGATTTTGAAATTGTTTGTGTATCCTACGGGATCCAAAATTATTTTCGTGATAAAATGTAGTCTATGCGTTAATCCAAGGTCTAACCTATCTTCACACCAAATTTTATAAAAACGGTCCAGCCGTCTGAGTGTGAAGAAGTAACAAACATATAGACTTACTTTAACACCGACTTTCGCATTTATAATATTAGTGGGGTTCTATAGCTAACTACCTGTTAATAACAATAGTTACAAATCTATCGTTTGCACGTTCTGCAAGCAAATAAAGAATAAGTTCATTAAACTAGTAGTATTTAGGGAATAGATGCCAGATTTCGGCCTTAAAGTTTATAATATTAAAAGTTTCTTTAAACCACCAGGTAGTTAAGTAAAAAAATATTTATTTATTAAGAATATAGTAATAGTAACAGAATAATTTTGTTGATTTTCTATGTAAACTACATATGATATTATTAAATAGGAATGTGTACATATTGCATTAATCTCTTTCCTTAAATTATTCTCATATTTTTTCTCCTTACCTCTAAATACCTGTATGTACTAAATTTGCCCATGACGAGGAATTTAGTATTAATACTGCTATAAAATAACACGGCTACTACGGTACATAATACTGTTCAAATTCAAATTTTTAATTTATTTAATTTTAAATCACATTTTCACAACATAACACAACAGCACAACACAAGGTTACAAAAAAGTAGACGATTTTTTTCAACCATAATAAACAATGTTGTCAAGCTGCGACTAAGAAAAATAGCTAAATAATTATTTTATTGAAAACTACTGTAAAATACTTTTGGAATATCAATCACACTATCTATTAGTAGCATGAAATCATAACATAGCACTATCACAAAAACTTATTAAAGTTACACTAATCCGAGACTTTTTAAGCGCTTGCTTGAATTGTGTTGCAAATAATTGTGATTTTCAATTTTGATTCTTGCTTTGAATAAGACAACGAATCAAGCCAAACACAACTTAAACACACTGCGACATAGCTTTGCTTTGTTAAGCTTTGCAAAATTAGTCCAGTACATAATCTACCGGAATAAAAATCTAGCAAGATTTTTCTACAATGACACAAAATCTTTTTGACTGGCAATCTGTCTGGCCTTAAAACTGTTACAATATGACACTGACATCGAAAATGTTGACATGAGCGTAGTGATGCGAAGAAAATGTTTTTAAATTTAGAATAATCGACTATTTGAGAAACTCCCAACCTACTAAACTCAAGCACCATGAATGATATAATTTGACTTTTGTAATTAAATATAATAATTAATTTATTAACTAGCCGGTATTCAAACATAACTTAAATTTAAACTAAAACTATATTACACTATACAAAATATAGATACATAAATCCTATGACACCATCTTGGAATTTGTTTGAATAGGTACTGTGTTTACTTAATTTTAATAACTTAAAAAGTTTATATACGTGATGATACGTGATATTTTATTGTTATAGTGGAAACTTATTGGTAAGCAACACTTAGCGTGCTTATAAAAAATACTAATTACAAAGCGTAGACATAGTTTTGATAACCTAAAAGTACAGTTATTGTTATCATCGTAAAAGTTATTATTTAGATTTTGCTACAGAAAGTTGGCAATATTAAAATAAATATATTTCAGAGAATTATATCAAAAACGTACCTTTCTTTGGCGAACGTTGTTCATTTTTCTAGTTTAAAACTTTAACACTTCAAATGGCGATCACAAATTCACTAAGTAAGTTTTATATACGGAAGCGCGCACTTATTACGTCTAGTTTTAACCTTCAAATTAGTTCACGACTCTTTAAATCAAGACAATATTTTTAAGTTTCAGCACAGGCAATAATAATAACAAGCGAGTACACACCACGATGTCCTGTAATACACTAAAAGATAATTAGATATAGCAGACAATCGTAGTAGGTATAAGTACTTATATTATTATATTGCCTTGTATGAATATAAGTACAATTCAACAAACGGAGACGATGATTACGCCATCATTGATAATGACGATTAGAATGACTTCGCAGTATTAAAATAAAATTCTTTAGTAAACTTATGGCGCGTTAATGATTATTATTTACACGTACTTAACTACACAGCCCTATTAGATACTAATGGTCTTTAATACCTATAACTAATAGTTCTCCAAATAGTAGCGTAGAGAAAATTTTGGAATATTTTTTTTGTACTTTATAAACTGTCGTAAGGCATAATAATATGTTTGCACGAACAAACGGTCACACTTAAAAAACGTTGCATAGGTAAATGTCCAACGGGTTTGGACGCATTACGAGCGTCGTCGTCGGGGACGAGCATCATCAATTTTGTTCATGAATAAATTTGCTTATTGAAATTTTATGACTTCACTAGTTACGCCTCGCGGTGCTACCCGCGTTAATCCGGGACAAGAGTTATTAATGCGGGATAAAAAAGCCTGTGTGTTAATCCAATGTCTAACCTATCTTCATAGTAAACCTCATCAAAATCGGTCCTGCCGTTGGAGCGTGAAGGAGTAACATAGGTTTAGAAGTTATTTGCGTATCCCACAGGAGCCACAATAGACGTAGACAGAATAGAAGTAGACTTAAAAAGCCAGTGTGGCTCGGTGGGAAAACATCTGCCTTTCAATCAGACAGACTCTGATTCTATTTCGGCGTGCCCAATGACGCGCTTTTCAAGTTATGTTTTAGTTATTTGCAATCGCATTACGGTGAAAGGAAACATAGTGGACCACAATATTCTAATAGGTGTGTCATCCTCCAACCCGCACTTGGCCAGCGTGGTGGCTTATGGTCTCTATAGTCTCAGCAATGGGAACATATAGTGGGCTGCTTATATTTTAATTAATGTAATTTTCATAGACATCCTTCTAATATAATAAATGCGAAAGTTTGTGTGTGTTTTAGTTACTTTTTCACGCTCAAATGGTTGAACGGAATTCCATAAAATTTGGTGTGAATATAGCATAGACCCTGGATTAACACATAGGCTACTTTTTATCCCGGATTAACGTGGTAAGACCGCAGGGCGCAGCTAGTATTATATATAAAGTTATATATCATTTCTCAAGTTATATATTTTTGTGCACATACACAATATACAAGTCATTTTGTATGTATTTCAATCTCAGAAGTCTGTGCACAATAAACTATTTTTATTTCTTTCTTTCTTCTAATAAATATAAACTATATATAATATATATAACTTATACACATTTCAGATACAATATGGCCAATATAGTGAATTTTGTAGAAAAACTCAAAAACTATGGCATTGGGAAGCGAAAATTGGATGACCAAATGTTCGTCAAAGATAAACCACCACAGAGACTCGGTGTTTACGATATGTATGATGAAAACCTTTGTCATGATGTGTAAGCAAAGATAATTATGACTATTTTTAATACCAGGCAGGCAGTCTTATCAGGTGGAGGCATAAAAGATGTTAATTCATCTAAAATGCTTTAGGTCTTCTGACAATAGTTTAGTTTTTCTGTCTATATTTTTAAGCATTGTTCCCTATCTTTTGAGGAAAAATAAAACAAATTATTTTTGAATTCCTTTATTCATTTTTTACAGACGTCAAGGCAGCATATTTTTCTCTTGATTTTTAGAGAAATATATAGATTACTTTATTTCCCAGCACATACTTATTTTTACAAACTCTTTGTCGTAATAGTTTTAAGATGGCGGTCTACCAACCAGAGGGTTGCGGGTTTGATTCCCAGCACGGCCAACATTTATGGGATGAACTAAATTTGTTGGCTGTTGTTCTGAGTATTCAATATGTATCAATAAGTAAGTATCAATAAAGTATTTATGTATGTATAAGTAGTATATCAGTTGTGTTGGCAACCATAATACAAACTAGAAATGGTTTAGTATATGGCTAACCAGCCATGTATCTTAACATTTATTTTTTCACTCCTTATTTTCCAGAGTAAAAATAAAGATTAATTTATTTTCCAGCATGTACCTATTTTTCTCTTTCGATTCCCAGAGTACAAAAAATATAGATTACTTTATTTTCCAGCGTATACTTATATTTCTCTCTGATTCCCAGAATACAAAAAATATAGATTACTTTATTTTCCAGGATATACCTACTTATTTATTACTCTTTATTTTCCAGAGTCAAAATGAAATGTAACATACCTGGATGTAGTTTCTCTGCTGAGTCTCTGCTGGAATTTGAAGCACACTATAATTCATCACACAGATATTCGTGTTCTCAATGCAAAAAAATATTACCCTCACCACATTTTCTTGACTTACACTTACAAGAGACACATGATTCATTTTTTGCAGTCATGGCTGAAAGAAAACCCTCGGTAAGTTATTGCTGCTTTGTAAATTATTACAAATTCGTAGCGCCTGAGGTACGGCAATGGTCGATGCGGACAGTGTTGGGATGGGTGACCATGCACAACACAGGGTTGTCACCCTGTCGTTTTTCAAGTGGCATTTTCATCTAGGCGCTACTGTGGGGGGATGACTCGTTAAATTATAGGTCCCAGTTGTTAGTCTTTGTACAAGCAGTCGTTAAGCCAAGAGAGGCCTTTGGGCGGTTTGAAAACTCGACATCAGAGCTGGGCCACTTATTAGGTCATACGAAGAAGAAGATAAATTAGTCTTAGATAGAGATCCTAGATATAACAAGTGTTAAACATTGGACCTTGGATTACCAACTTCGATTTAAAATATAAATTGACAATAAAGTACAAAACCAATTTCAATTAAATGTTTTCGGGACCAATCTAATCCCTTTTCAGTTTATGAGAATTATTTTTTGGGGTTAAGCTAGGTAGATAAAGTTTATGAACAGTTAGCGACAGTATTGAACTAACAAACAATACAGATGAATTGAGAACTACTAGTTTCAGAATTCGGCTTATAAAATTAAATAATCTATAAGACTGCTATTAAAATTATAAATTTGGTTTCAGTATGGCTGTTACATAGAAGAATGTAAAGAGAAGTTCATGACAGCAGAAGACAGGCGTAATCATGCCATCAAGATACACAAATTACCCAAAGATTTCAGATTTGCACAAAAGCCTAAGAGTGGTAAAAAGAATACTGAAAATTTTGAAGCCGAAATGGACGTAGATCATGCAAGTAGTTCGAAGAACAACTCGAACAAAGTCTTTTTTTCAAATAGTAAGCAAAAAACATTCCCTAAATACACCGGCAAAAAGTTTACGAAAAGTGACAAAGATAAAGTAAAGCCAGAAGATGAAATGGAAATCACAGTCTCCGAATTAAAGGATAGTTTGCCAAATTAAAGTCAGTGTTTTATTTTAATATTTATATTAACATTTCTCAACCATTACATATGCAGAGATAAATTATACAATAAGCATTTATGCAATACTTTTTTACATTTGGCTAATTTCCAAGACTCTCGTAGTTTAATAGCTTTGGAATTAACCAAATCATAGGTTTTAAATTCAAGCGATTTCAAAGCAAATTATATAATCGAAATTCTTCACACAACGTTTTTTACTCTTAGACACAGAACTTTTTTACTAAAACATGTTATACTTATTACTACACAAATACTTGCATACATTTTACACATTATCAACATCAAATTTGATAAGTAAATGAATAAATAATTTCTTAATCTCATAAAACTTAAATACAATATTTACTTGGCTTTGCCTTGGGCAGCCACTGCTGCCATGGCTTTCTTTACAGTTTCCTCATCACCAAGGAATACCATGGAATCAACAGGTTTCATGTCTTCATCCAACTCATAAACGAATGGGATGCCGGTTGGCAGATTCAGCTCCATTATGGCAGCATCGCTAAGACCTGTAAACCAGTATTAAAAAAAAATTGTAAACTGTTCACATGGCCGTCTTAATAATTTTATGACTTTTTCTACATAAAAAGTATATGCATTATAGCTAGACAAGGTAACCTCACAAGTTAAGAACACTGACTTAAGCTGGAGCATGCCTAGTCTGGAAATATTGGCATACCTTTAGGTGCTTGGTGACTGATTTTTCAACTAGGGGTTGGTTGCTATCTATGCAAGCACTAGAAAATGCTCTACCACCATGAAAATAACATTATATTCTAACCTGTATAGTGTCTAAATCTTAAGACTATAGGTCTTTACTCCAAAGTATATTTTGTTATATTTTCCGCTCACCAAAATCAGATGCAAAATAATGTGTAACCAAATGCTTATTTAAATAGATAATACTAATAAAAACATTTTGAAATTGAGCTGACCATCCAACAGCCAAGACATAAACTAAGCTTAAACTTTCATAAAAAAAACAATGTTTATAATAATAGACATACCATCTAAATGCTTTACAATTCCTCGCAGGCTGTTGCCATGAGCAGCTATGATGATTTTTTTGCCCTCCTTTATCTGAAAATTCAAAAGTAACATATTAATGTTTAACATGTTTTATTTATTACAACATAACTTGTAATGAAACAAGAATTTTGTTTCAGATATACTAGGAAGCGTTTGTTTTTTTTTTTGCCAAATGCAATAAAATATAAATATAATACAGACATAAATTAAGTATAATATATTAATTTATAAGTATACTGTAAATAGTAATTTTATTTTGATTACTATATTAATATTATAAATTAACATGTCAAGGTTAAAAACTTGCATCTTTAATAATAATTAGCTAGCAACTGGGTACATTTATCAAACTAAAAGACAATGTAGCTTATAATTATACATATTTAGGAAACCAAAGTTTGAAAACCTAAAAATTTAATTTATTCTTTTAAGTAACTGGTTTTATGCAAAGATTTTTATACTTATTAGTAACTGGTTTCCTAAAAGGAGTTTCTTCTACTTTCTTTCAACTAAATAACTAATCTCATCACCTATGCATTACCAAATGTTTTGGAAGTAGTGTTCTAATAAGAACAGCTAGGAATTTTAGTTTAAAAAATAATTCGGAAAAACTAATCTGTTGTTTATTTAATTACCTGAGGTACAATAACATCATTCCAGTAAGGCAATGTCCTCTCAATGGTGAGTTTCAGGCTCTCAAACATGGGGAACTCTTCGGGCTTCGGGTCGCCGGCATAACGCGGGTCCTTGACAATGGTGTCATAGTATGGGTGGTCCTTTTCCATGGCTGGTGGTGGAACATCAAAGCTGCGTCGCCAAATTTGAACCTGGAATATATTTAATCATTTGTTTAAAATTTGGTACCAGATAAAGATTAAGAGATAAGATATAGATAAATTTATTTGTAAAATAAGAAAGTGTATGTAAAAAGTTCTTACGTCTACATGATACCTTAAAGATTAACTGGTACGCTGTAGGGAGCACTACACCCTGCTATAGGACTGCCAGGAGCCTGTATCACAGGGCCGTAGGAATTGCCACTTCATTTGAGAATGTGAATACACACATACACTTTAATAATAGTTTCATCTCTAGAATGCTAATTGTAATATTACGAATATAAGTTACAAATGTTTAACAGATTACACTGGTCTACAGTGGATTTGTTGCCCTAGATAAGAAAATGATTTTGGGTTTATTTATACACACAATTTATGAAACAATCAATAATTATTTGATTTAACAATTATTTTGTAAGATTTACTCAGTTCTTTTCTAAAAATGACTAAAATATTTAATTTTAACGAAAAATAGTTCAAAAACTCATTACGAAAAAATCATAAAAACAAGCACATAGAGTACCTACTTTTATAAATAAAGTCGTAATAAGGACACTTCAAAACCTAACAATTTACTATGACCAGGGCAACAAAAAAAAAAAAATTATAGAGTTGTGTTATTGGAGCAAGGTTTATGTGCTTAAGTAAGCTTAAATGGTTATACATAATGGTGTTGGGTTACGTGACCTGGTGGATTACCTACCTGAGCTTCTCCATATTTGGCCGCGGTCTCAGCCTTGTTCAGGCCGGTTAGTCCACCATAATGTCTTTCATTTAAACGCCAAGTTTTATTAACTGGAAGATCAGTTTGGCCAATTTCTTGAAGGACTGAGTTGAGAGTGATTTGGGCACGCTTCAATACAGACGTGTGAGCAACATCGAACTGATATCCTTCACTCTTTAGCGCTTTGCCGGCAGCGACAGCTTCTTCGCGTCCTAAATTCAGGAATTGTCTCAATAATAGTAAAAACGGTATTACTTATACTTCGTACGTCTGACTTATATCATTAATTAATATTAGGTACTATTATTATAAGTGTTATATATTTAGAATCAGGGAAATAGTCAAGGGTTATCAATCATTATTGAACCAAAATTAACTCACCCTTATCACTAAGGTCAGCGTCGTACCAGCCGCAAAATAGATTTTTCTGGTTCCATTCACTTTCGCCGTGGCGAATCATAACAATTTTGTATTTTCCAGGCATGTTTGCTAAATACATAAATTTGTATCAATTTCTGCTCCAAATGCACTATCGACAATAACCTATTCGACCTTTCTGAAGGTTAAATTAAAGTCGATTAATTTCAGAGTTCGATATAGAAAAATACAAGGAGTCGAGTAATCGACTACTTACTTAAAACTAAACTAAACTTTACTAGTGATGCACCGTTCTACATTTTTATCTGAATTTCCCATCCTTACGTTTGTTTCACTCTGGTTTCACTTTCTTTTCTTTTCAATTTCAAGATTCGTGTGAACTGTAACCTTAAATCTTGAGCGAAAAATTAAAACTTTTGCGTATGCCAGTATAAATCTAGAGTATTGAATGTTTATTCCTCAAATTGTTTATATTAATATGACGAAAGAAGCAGATAAGCTCGTTTGTTTGTCTTGGATAGTGGGCTAACAGTAATGTTTTGATAAAAATGGCACCTAGAAAAAACGAAGAACTTACGGCAAAAACAACTCGAAAACGAGTAAATAAATCAAAAGTTGAAAAACCGAAATTGAAGACGCCTACAGTTATAAAAATTAAAATTCCTGCTAAACCATTATCTCCGCCTGGTAAGTGAAACTATAATTTGCTGACTACAAAGATTTTGAATACATAGTTTGGCAAATATTTTTTGCAAAGTCGCCTATGGGATGGAAGAGTTTAGTTACTATTAATTAAGACAAATCCTGGGCTAGAAATTTAACATGACTAAAGATTGTAGCTACTATGTTGGAAATTTAACTACTTTCTCAGCTAAAGTAATACAATTAACATGTTGTAAACAAGTTCTCAGGGACTTCATTACCTTATCTTACCTGACCTTTCTTACAGGTCCATATGACGAAATCATAAAAAATTGCCGGAAAATCAATGAACAACAGCAGTTTGCATTGACTAATGAAGGTAAATTCAATCTGATGTTTCTATCACTCTTTATTTTATTTACAACTAGCTGACCCGGCAAACATTGTTTTGCCTCATTTAGGGGTATGAAAAATAGATAGTGTAGCTTATATGACACGTTCGTAGATTTACCATAGCAGCACCATCTATTGATTACTTACTCAACCCAGTCAAAAGGTATTTGAGATTTAAACTATCCTATCTCTCAAGTTGGATCAAACTGCACATGGTGTGCGAATTTTATTATAATCGGTTAAGTGGTTTAGGAGTCCATTGAGGACAAACATTGTGACACAAGATTTAAGATTAAGATATTAATTGTTACAGTTTGCAGCATCTATAAATTATATTTTGAAATAATTAATCTAGTATATTAAGTATAATAATCTAGTATATTAAGCGGTCGTCGACCAGTTGGACGACCCAGGTATCGCTGGATAGACCAAGTGGAGGAAGACTTCTGCGCAATCTTCAGGTCACACAGTGGCACAGGACCGAGAACAGTGGCGTCTCTTAGTATGATATATAGACATGCCAACCCAGTTAGCTAGTTTTTTTTTTTTTTTTTAGATATTGTATTTACATTTTTTTTTTTTTTTTTGATATTGTATACTTATAATCTTTTGACATTTCTTTTAAATATTATTGCTTAGCTGTAAAATAATAGTGGAGTACAATTAACTTATAAATTACCTAACTAATTAATTGACCTTTTGCACACCGCATATGCGGTAGCCTACAAGGGACATTTTATATTATTTCCCATGTTTTTATATTACCTGTGGCTACGCAAATAAAATTATTTCATTTCATTTCATATATTAGAGTAATAAAAGTAACATTATAGTTATTATATTAGCTTATAATAACTAGAATTATATTTAGAAAAAGTAATTTAACACTAAATAAATAGCATAAGCAGACCACTATACATTCCTGCTGCTGGGACTTGGGGCCTTCTGTCATGAGGAGAAAAATACAGACCATAATCCACCACACTGGCCCTGTGTAGGTCGGTGGAAGACAGAAGACATGGATCTTCTGATATTGTGGTTTTCAAATATGTTGGTTTCCTCACTATTTCTTGATTCACCATAAAGCTAGTGGAAATACACAAATAACTTGAATAACAAGTAATGTTTGTAGGGCTGGGATCACCCCAGGGGCCGTCGTATTGAAGAGCTGTCCACCGAGCAGCTCTTATCTCTTTTCCAGTATCATCTTTTAGTGATGTTAACTGGGTATTAAGGATGATAAGTTATTTCATACCAATAATCTTATTATTTGACTTTTCAGTTGCTCTGGCCCAGCTTTCCAAACCTTCTGATGTAAACCAGTTCCTTATAGAACCAGAGGCTCCACCAGCTGTGAAGGGCAACAAGAAGAAGTCCACTGTTCAGCACAAAGGTGTACCATCAAAGCGTAAGAAAAAAGATGAAACTATAAATGGAGATGGAATTGATAATAATGCTATTCAGGAGGAAATCTCAGGTAAAAAACATATTATTATTGACAATATTAACCTCTGGAGTGTCTAGTGCACTACCACTATACATAATAGTCCAACCATTTACTTTCTTTTCGCCTAAATTAAAACCTCTCAACTCAAATTAAAATCTCGCATTTAAAAGAGAACTTTTGCTTTATATTTTTTTTTTTTTTACATAAGCTAAGCACGTAAAAAAAATATACACTAAATAAAACAATATACACTAATATAATATGTGAACAACCCCTTGAAGAGATGGGCCCAGCCTTCGTAACTCGTTCTGGTTTTCACAATATTAATCATAAGTGGTTCATGACCGTCTAAAGAATATCTATAATATTGGTACCAAATAGATTTCACTTAAATCTTAAAATGTTACATCTATTTTTTTATAATGATACAAATTATACATATCATTTTGTCGCAGGTATCACTTCTCATACACAAGTGGCAGTTAGAAAAGTGCCAGCAAAGAAGAAAACGTCACAAAAAAAAGGTTAGTTTAATAAAGTGTTTTGTTGACCATAGCATTAAAACTAAGTAGCGGAGTCCAATTTGAGTGGCAACAAGTTTACAAACATACTCACCCTCTTGCCATAATATATGTAGTTTAATATATAACTCATAACTTTGTTGTACAAATTTCAGCCAAATCAACAGACCCAACTGCTTCAATTGTCAAGAAATCAACAAGTCGTCCGAAAATTACGAGGCCTAAAGCCAATATAACCTCGACCAGCCTTACAAACACTGCGGAACAGAATAGCATAGAAATCCAAGCAGAGACAAATACACCAAAAAACGTGGTTACCACTCAACCAGAAACAAAAGCTCCATTGTACAATGTGAAGCGTAGTTCAAGAAAGATCAAAATACCAATAAGATATGGTGAAACAGAAAAGACTTCGACTAAATCTGTCCTGAACAATGTGTCCAGGAAGTCCTCGGCGTCCAGCGATCGTTTGTCCTGGACCCAAGATATAACAAGTTCCAGCACAACCACGTGTGTCACCGTGCAGTCTAATGACTTCTATAGGTTCGACAACAAATTGCCCATTGTAAAGGTTGAACCCATACAGCATGTACAAAAAAAATCGGAGCCTAGGGAAAGCTTATCGTCGTCTTCATCTAGTTGCTCAAGTTCGTCCACCAGTTCTTCCGACAGCGAAGACGAGTTGAGCGAAAACAAATTGAACCTCAGCACTTCTTCTGCTAGTTTAGTCACAAACGTTCAGACGAAAGGCAAACTGAAGCAAGTCAATACATCATTCGGCAATTTGTCACTCGGCGGTATTCCTCACGAGCCTGGCTCACAAAATCGGCCCGTCGACTTAAACTCACTTGAAGCGCTATTGGACGAAGGAGTTACGCAATTTAATGAGTTCGAAACATTCTTAAATGAGAGGCTCGGCGAGATACAGCCCCAATCAACGCTGGAATCTGTTTCGGACGTGCTCGAGCTAGAAAGTGAGATAATATTGCTGTCTCGTGAGCTGACCAAGTGTCTGAGCGAGACGGAGGATAGTTTCGCTCGTCCCGCTGCGCCGGCGCGGCGGTCGGTCAGCGAGCGGCGTGAGGATATTCCTTTGCAAAGATCTCGTTCAATCTCAGTAGATCACGAGAACTACGACGACGATGCCTTGTCGTTGTTTGCTGAGAGCATCAGCACAGCGATAGAGACTAGACCGTCTTTACCGCATGAGGAGTATGTGCCTACACCATTGGTTCCGTCCCCGATGTCTAGGAACTATGAACCCACCAGAATAGAATCTTCAACCTCCAGGCCCGTTTGTGAAGTACAAACTGCAGACTCTACTTCGGTCCAGGCCAGGAACAATTATGAAAACTCTTATTCAAATCCACCTATAAACACCCATCAAATGGACTCAACAATACAAAGTTCAGCTAAAAAAATAACGGAAAACTGTAACAAGATAAGCTTAAGGTTTTCAAATATCGATAAAGACAATCTGGGTTCGGACCCTGCATCCATAAACTTTTCGAAAAACACTCCAGGTTTAAGCAGTGAGCCGGTTTTAAATTTCGTTAGGAACACTCAAGAAATGGACTCGTCATTTTCAAATGTAGATCGGGACCGCGTCGAAATTGGCGTGGGTAATCTTAACTTCATTCAACCAAATGTAATTCAAGAAAGAAGTAGTACAAGCGAACCAGGTGCCGCTGTACCGGCGCGACCTGTGTTAGCGACTAAGTCGGTGCAGCAGTTCATGCCTCTATCTCACAGCAACAGTGCGTTATTCCGTGGCATATGTTTTCATTATGTCGCGTCACTCACCGGTTGCCGCTTCGTTCCATGCCGGTTCGAACATATAGTGCTTGAAGACTGGATCCAGCATTTCCAGCAACGGTTCATTGATTTAAAAGATGCTATAGTGTTGCGAGAAATGAAGCTGGTTTGGAACTACGAGCGGCTGAAACAGACTTTAGCACCGTTATTTGTGTTGGAGCTAGCTCGCCGGGGCCTCACTAGGGCTATGATGGAGGCTTTGACGGTCGCCGCGATCGGAAAGGAAGCGACTCCGATGCTGGAAGTCGCTCTGTTGCACCTTAACCAAATCGACTTTAAAGAGGTAACGTTTTTTGTATTAAACTGTGACGGAGTACATTTTTTGGTAAGATGTCTTTTGAAGTGGAAAATAGGCAATCTTAGTACACTCGATAAGTTATGTTGGAAAGTAAATGCAAAATTCTTAATTAGCAACATAATTATTAATTATTTTATTGGGTTCGGGGTGACTTGAACATTTTTGGTGTCAGAGCTTAAACGTTTTGCTATCATGGACAAATGTAAAATGGGAAATTAAAATGGTTTTCGTTCTCACCTGTATTATGGTCGTAATGAAAGTTAATGACGCCGGGAACCTCCTAGCATTGCTTAGCGATTGCCGATAAACTGCAATGGAACCATTCCACAAAACTTTGTAACATAACTTATTGACTCAGGCGTTACTTTGCGGAAATCCATTGTAAATAGATGACAAAATTAAATAAAATATAAACGACAAGTCGAGAGTCTCGACTTGTCGTTCGAAGAGTCAGCATCTCCTGATGATGCCTTGTGGTTAGGCGAAACACGTGTAGAGTTAAGAACTTCCGAATTGTGATAGGTAACGTTAATCTTAATTAATCTTAGTTAATTGATCTTAGTTAATTAGTCTTAGTTAATTAAGCTTGGTTAATTGATCTTAGTTGATTTTTCCTTTACTTGTCTTAATTTGGATTTCGGATCACAGCGAAAGTACACTAAATATTTAATTTTGTCATCTATTTACTTTGTAACATATCTAACCTATTTATGTTACCAAAGAGGCTGGATGATAATAAATTATTATGTAGTCTGTCTTTTAGATTTGCAAAAAATATTGGACCAGTGTGTGTTTTACCTGTGTCACAAACAAGACATTTAAATCTCATGTTACCTATATAGCATTTCTCACTACGGTATAACTATGGCATGACATCAGAAGCCCCCACTCTCGAATCTAAATTAATAAATCTAATAAACAATAGAAATCTACGATAATTAGAATATCTACGTTTAAATCAATCACTGTACTCGCAAATTTTCTGTGGAAGCCGATGTAGCCAACGTACGTCAAAGTTATATATAACGCATATTCTGCACTTGAAAAAGTCTTTACTCACGAACCGTTAAAGTTGAATTTTGCAAAGTATTCATTTATTAAACGAGCTAGTTCTAATTTTCAAAACTAGATGTCGTGTGAGATGATACACACACATTGACAGATCTGTATTCCTGAGATGTTAGTCGAAATTTGGGCAAAACCGCGTTAGAACCCATACTATCAAACCCTACTGCCTACTAATATTATAAATGCTAATGTTTGTGTGTGTGGATGTGTTTGTATGTTACTATTTACGCTCAAACCCCCGAACCGCAGACATTTGGTATTAAGATAGTCCCCTGGATAAACATATAGCTGCTTTTTATCCCGGATTATCGCGCTTAGTATGGATGCAGCTAGTATTAAATGTATGTTTCTCACCACGCAGATAAGCGATATCCTGACCCGTCCCCTCTGCGACGCCATGTTGATAACGTTGGCAAACACACAAAACTTTTCCCGTTTCCGCGCGGTTTTCTCCAAACTGGCCGACTTTATAGCCGACAACAACCAGCCTATAGCTTTAGACGTTGCCACCAAGATATTAGAGCGAGTATACATATTGCCCTGCGACGAGACCCTGGCTCGGGCGATGGTCCGGATAATCAGGCAAACTGATAGAAAGATCTTCCAGTTGGACATGATTGGTTCCCTGGAGAACTATCTAGAATTGCTCGGTGGGATGCTCAAGGAAGAGTTTGTGGAATTGAAGCGGCAAGCGCAGAACCCGGAGACTTCGCCCCCGGAGGTGGAGGAGGATGAAGAGACGCGAAAACGGTACACCTCGCCTGATACCACGCACTTCGATAATATGGTGAGTTTGTTTTTTTATGTACCTGTCATCTTATAAATAAATTAGCTGACCCGGCAAACATTTTTTTGCCTTAAAAATTTAAGGGTGAAAAACCCTTATAACTTAAGGGTATGAAAAATAGATAGTAGCCGATAGTGTTATTTAAACATAGATTTTGTTACAATAAATATTTGACTTAGATTCCCAGACCTACTGAATACGCATATATGATTTGGTAAAAATCGGTCAAGCTGTTTAGGAGGAGTACGGTAACTAACATTTTGACATGGAAATTGTATAAAGATATTAGGCACATTTCACACACGGCTGGTTAGCCACACACTAAACTATTTCTAGTTTATATTATGATTGCTAACTGATATACAACATATACATACATAAATACTTTATATCGATACATATTTAACACCCAGACCGACAGCCAACAAATTTTGTTCATGTCAAAGATGTTAGCCGTGCCGGCAGTTGAACCTGGGAACAGATGTCAAAGTCGAACTCTGGTTGGAAGTCCAGCATGGTAACCATTACGCCAACGAGGTCGTCGTCAAGTAAAAAAAAAGCGCTGGCGGAAAAGCTGCCCAGAAAGCAATTCATTATTTTGTATATGATATTCTATCAAATAAGTTTTGAAGCGATGTTAGCTCAGTTGGACGTGCGCCTATCGTCCCGCAGGGTGTGGGTTCGATCCCCGCCAATAAGCTTGAGCTTTCGGTGAAGAAAAGCATTGTAAGGAAAACCATAGTATGGTAGTAGAAGCAGCTAGCAAGTATATAAAAACGAAACTATGGAACTCCTTGCCGGAATGTTCCAAATAAACTACAACATTACTGTCTTCAAGGTGATATTGAACCGGTTTCTTCTATGAGTTTTGGTCAAGCGCAAGTCTATTAAGCTTAAAAAAAGCTGTAAAAATAACTAATTTATTAAATATTAACTGTCAACTTCTTACCTTTACAGAATACTAAGACCAGAATTTCGTCAATGATAACCCGCACCGTAGATTTAGAGCGGGCCACAGCTGACACGACTATAGTGACCTTCAAAAATACCTTGCCACCGCACCAGCCGTACAACTCCTGGCGGCAACCGTACCACAGGCCGCCGAGGCCAGAGTTAAGGCCCGGGAGGCCGAACGGCTGGCAACCGGCGATGAGACATAATATGCCATTTGGAAATAGGACTATTCGAACGCGACCTGTTTATCCTAACTTTGTAAGTATTTATTAATTCTACCAATACATATCCGTGTATAAGCCACGTTACGAGGCGAAATATATGAAATATTTAAAAATAAGGCCTAATTTTACCTTTTTCATACACTGCTGTTAGGTTACCGTAGGAAACCATTTCTAGTTTGTATTATGGTTGCTATCCCTATTGTTGTATCACAATTGTTATTGTATACTTGTATACATACATACATAATTTATATCGATACATATTTTACACCCAGTCGGTAACTACTTGTCATGCTAATATATTAGAATTGGTAAAGTACATTCAAATCTTATTGAATCGCAATTTTATCGGAACATTGCCCTTCAATCCGAAACACAGTTGCGCTTGCAAACTACTGCTTGGCTGCTGAATTACTGGCAAGTTTGCGGTATAATATGGATCACAAAAAGCAGCGCAAATTTCGCATATTATGTAATCCAAATTTCGGCTACCTTAGAATATTGCTCTGATTAAATGAGGTAATGTATATTATAGGATTAAACATTGCTGTCCTTTAAACATAACTGATTTAATGTATTTCTTTCATTTCAGAATTATAACCACATGCCCGGTGACTATTACAATAATTTAAGATAAGTATAAAAAAATTAAAAACTTTATAAAGTTAGTTATACGGAGTTCATATCACTAAAATCTAAGTTCTATGCCATATATGACATTAAGTATATTCTAAATTACAATTATAAATTAAATATAAACGTATTCTACACCAGTCGGCGATAAATATTACAGATGCGACATGACGATCGGCTAATTTCGGCTTCGTAGAGCGTTATCTCTGTCGCACAAAGTACAAACAGTCCAATATCTTTAGGCGATGTTAAACGACTGACAAAACGTCACATAGGTAGTGTGCGACAGAGACAACGCTAGAAGCCGAAATTAACCGATTGTCTCTTCAAAGGTCGATGTGCAACACTTATCTTCGGGTACTGTACTTCTAAACCCTTTGGTAGCTAGATATCAGGTTACTGTTAGTTAGTGTTTTAGAGTTTTTAAGCCGCCCGAAGGCCTCTGCCTTGGCTTAACTACTTCTTATATTTAACAGACGGTGCCTACAAGTTAATGTGTCATCCAACCCACGATACCGCCTGAATGCACTTTAGTCTTACATGGTCACTCATCTAAAAGATGCCTGTTAACTTTTGCTTAACTTCGGTGATCGCGTCAGATCACCTTAGCCAAGCAAGGCTACAGGGTTACTAGTGATCTTAGCACTTATAAATAGGGTTTATAAACAAGTCGGGTTGTTTGTAATGTATTTTAAAGTTTTTCCGGTAACACTGCTGATTTCTTTCAGTTAAAAGAGACGATATGTATGATAAATATATTTTTGTAACTAGTAAAAGTTCATTTTTATACAAATTGACAAACGAAACTCATTATCTTTAGTTGTATTTCTATGTAAATATAACTTGTTTGAACAACTGTATCAAATATGATACACTAGTACTGTATAGACTTTGTGTTTTTGTATGTCTAATATTACTAAAAAATCTTTTGTATTTTCGTATTTGTAATGCTACTAAAAATATTAATACAAAGTAAATCCAAACCGAATTAAATAAACATTTATACAGTGGCTAAAAATGACTAAGAAATTGCATATACATAGACTTTGTTATCATTACTCCAACGGTAGTTGCAAAATTATAACAGCAATAAATAAATACGATTGTTAAAGTTATTTCTAAAGTTTATATATAATTACTATAGGTGCTAATTGCATATTCTTAAATAGTAAATGACACATCCAATTTAAATACTGTTAAAATTATGACACTAACATTTTGACACTGTTTGACAATCACCAGTGACATTAATAGTTAAATTACTAAAAAAATATTAGAATGCTCACCCTAAAAACCACAGTCAAGCAGTCTTGAAATCTCGATATTTTGTGCCTTAATATAAAAATAATTCTCGCTAAGCAATATATTCAGGTTCTTGAATTTCTAGTATAAGGCTGGCCTAATAATTATTATGTAGATTTATTAATATATGTTCTTAAAGGGTGTCAATTTATACGAATAAAATTACAGTAGAAACTCGATTAACCGGCCCTCAGTTGTACGGATTCGCGATTATCCGGACTATAGACCAATTGTCTAAAGACGTATTTTTACAAGCATGAACGCGTCGGATGGAACTGGCATCACCCTGCCCGCATCCGCTTCTAGTCGGGAAGAAAGAACTATTTTCTTCATACTTTCGATTATCCGAATGCCTAACAACAACCTTTATTCCGGTTAATCGTGTTTCTACTTTACTTAGAATTCTTAGAATTAAAAAAAAAAATTAACTGTTGCCCCGGTAAATCGACCCCCTTTAGCAAAACTCGCTTTCCATATAACCCTGTGCAAGATTGATACGAGAAAGTCATAGGTGCTAGATACATGTCCAATTAAAAACAAACACTCCAGTAGCAAGTTTTCTAAACATTTTTATAAAAAAAAATACACACAGTCGAATTTTTAACCTCCGCCTTTTTTGAAGTCGGTTAAAATGTACACTTTGCATAGTTTCAACGGAGAGGAATAAAAAGAAAACAAAAATTGGGTATGTATCTAACGCTTTAAAAAGAGAAGTAAATAAATATTAGAAAATATTTCACACACGACTGGTTGACCCTATACTGAACCATTTCTAGTTCGTATTATGGTTGCTAACACAACTGATATACTACATATACATACATATTTTATATAGATACATATTTAACACCCAGACCCACAGACAACAATTTTAGTTCAGCACAAAGATGTTGGCCGTGTCGAATCGAACCCGGGACCTTCTGATTGGCAGTCCGGCACGGTAACGATCACGCCAACGAGGTCGGCATTATAGGTTAGGAAGACGACACACTTTACTTTTACGTGATAATATTCATAGGTACAAAGATTTGATAAAAAAAAACTCTGTCAAAAGGTTTATCAAGCAAACACATGTAAATATCGTTTTCATTATTTGACTAGTTTAAGGTTAGCTATCTAGTCTAGTTTTCTCGCGTTGTTAAAGTTAAGTTGTTACCGTTTTTAGATTTAACATTTCTTTCATACTCGACATGTGTCTAATATAGACGTTTTTGAGATGTGTCTCAGCATTATTAGGTTATTAAAACCATTGTACGGCTCGTACACGATTTTTCGAATTCTCAAAAGTACATTTAGTTTTAGTTTCGTTGTTCTATCCATAGACTTGCCCTAATGTTGTAAGCAGAAAGGTGGTAAGAAAACAAGGACCCTGTACATAGTGTTAGTTTCGTTGAAGTTCTATCCATGACTTGCCCTAATGTTTTAAGCAGAAAGGTGGTAAAAAAAAGGACCAGAGACCTGAGTAACGGACAGCAAAACGGCGTGTGGATAATAACGTAGGCAAATAAAAATTATAGGCACTCCATGGTGGCGAATCAGCGGCACACACGACTAAGCTAAATTTAAAGTAGCTCTGTCTCTTTTCGTCATAAATGACCAAAAAGAGATGGTACGATCTAAACCATAGACAAACCTTCTAAAATCACATCAGATTTAGAACTGATACAATTGGGTGCGCTCTAAAATCGTTTACATTTTTCATATTTGACGTGATTTTAGTTGTTTTGTGTGTGGTTCAGAACGTGCCGTCTCTTTCTGGCCACCTAAGTTGAAAAGAGACGGGGCTTCTTTAAATTTAGTTTAGTCGTGTGTGCCGCTGAATTGCAGCCTAGCTGCCGCCAAATTACGCAACGCGCTGCAGTCGCATAGTGATATGATGACAGTAGATTACATGACCCGAGTGAAATCGTGACAAGAAAAAAAAATACATACAGTCGAATATATAACCTCCTCCTTTTTTGAAGTCGGTTAAAAAGAGAATAGAAGGCGCTTATAAAAAGTTAAGGGGAAGGGTTATTTGCATGTAAAAAGGTTATTTGTCTAGCCAGAGCTAAGCCAAATGAGAAAATGATGTGCATAAAAAAGCTTTATATTTATTCTGTATCTCTGAATAGACCGCGCGCTTCGGATACTCTGAACGCTATAATCTCTATCTATCGGATATATTATGTACCAACACGAGTGGTTAAGATTCGAAGTTCATTATATTGCACGCCATTTTAATTTGGTATTTCAATACACGTAGCGACATCTCACGTAACAAAAGGGACATATTTTCAGTGGTACGATATTAAACAAGATATTGAACGTCTGTTATATTCATTTGTCTATGATAAAACCATTTTATTATATTGGCCCCATAGCATAAGTTATTCATATTTATGTGCATTTTGACGTTTTAGTTCAGTCCAGGTGATTACAGTTCATTTACTCCTACAGGGCAGGAGTAAATGAGTAGATACACCCATTCCAGTTTTGCTGTCCGTTCCGTAGGTTCCTGATTTTATAAGCCAAAAAAACCCTAAATAAGTGTTATCATACTAGGTAAAACTTTTAAATACCATTGCATTTCTGGGTCCTAAATTACTATTTGTCATAAATATTTTGTACCGATAAAATGTAGATCGGTGTCTGTAACTGAACATTTATTTTTTTGTAGAAATAAATGAGTAGGTATATATACATTTTGTATATAAATAAAAATTTATATTCTACTAATATTATAAATTCAAAAGTTTGTACGAATTGATGTGTGAATTAAAGTTTGACATTCTTTCATACTCCTAACCTCTGAGCCGGTTGAGATAAAAATTAGCATTAAGATAGCTTAGATCCTGGATTAACACGTAGGCTGCTGTTGCTCCCGGAATGGTATGCGAGGCGTTAATACGAACTTATGTATAATATTCTAAAAACTGTGATATTCTCCACGTTTCTCAATATTAGTCTAGTAGCTTCCTTGTTTAAATTAGTGAATACATTTACTACTTAATTCGAAAAACGACCTTTCAGGTCTATATTTTTATCAACATTTATATTTAAATTATGCTTTCGAGAGATTCCAAAGCTGTTTCGGTTAGGCCACCTGAGGTAGTTATTATACCTAGTTAAGGCTTTCCGAGCCCCATACTAAATGCTTCTCAGACTGGCAACCATTTCCTCTAAGATTTTTAAATAGTAATCACTTAACATAAACTTAAAATGGTCTAATTGGGGCGCGAAATAGGTAATATTATACATTTTTTTATCGCAAAACAGATATATCAGCGTGATTTTTTCCAGCAAAATACACATGTATGAGTGCAGTGCAACAACTTAGCTGTTCAGTTGACAGTGTCGCTAGTGGAGATTTGTTGCCACCTAAGAGTGCTGTCGAACTTGTAATTCCAATTTTGGCCACCTGAACAGCTAAGTTGGTGACATGTATACGTATACATTGTTAGTTTCCGTTTCCGTTAGTGTCATTCTCTCTGCCAAACATGAACCCAAGCTTACCATCCGTAGTAATAAATCAACAAAATTCCGATAGATGGCAGGATCAAAAAAAGTATTTTTAAAGAGTTTGATGAAATTTACTTATTATTTTTAAATAAATTATTGCTATTTTTATATTAAGTATCGTAATAGAATTAAAAATTTAAAATATGTATAATTTTGTTTGATTATTTGAATGAAATTTAGTTATGTCAATGTCAGTTTGTCATATTTGACATACTTAAAAAAACGTATTTATATTGCAGCAATAATTTTTAGGGTTAGGTACCCTAAGAATGAAATTAATATACTACTGCGATCTTTTCTGTACTTAAAAAATAAAAACGAATGCCTTTTACAAAATATTCGTTGTCTGTCTTTCTGTCACCAGGCTGTTTCTTATACACTTTGATAGCTGAAAATTTCACAAATTATTTGTTTCCGTTGCCGTTAAAACCCAAGAGTATACAAGTACTAGATACGCTATAACAACAAATACTTAAAACAGAAAATATACAAATATAAAGGGTGGATGACACGTTTTTAAAGTGTACCTTAAAAGACGTGTTATATTTTGTATTTTTGCTCAATATCAAAAACGATAACAGGACACTAAAGAATTCTACAGAATATTACGCTACGTATTACCTCTTTTTACTCTATCTTTACAATGACACTTGGTAGATTCTTTCATGATTTCTCTCTTTCTTTCTTTCAAAATAAAATGAATGTTTGATATGGGGTTCCCATACAAAAAACATGTTTTTTCGCCATATTTTAATAATGGTACGGAACCCTTCACGCGCGAGCCCGGTTCGTACTTGGCCAATTATATCAAATTTTTATACCTACGTCTTTTGTTTACCTATCAATATCTTTAACAATCTCATAATTACAAAAGGCTTGTTTGTTTGTTTGTTTGGATGTTTTTATGTTTTTTTGACGCGAATAGGCTCCGAAACTATTGGACTAAAATTAAACATTCTTACACCGTTGGGAAGTTACATTATCCCCAAATGACATAGGCATTATATTTTGTTGCAAAGGGTAAGAAATTCTTATTAAGACTCCAGTAATGTAACACAAGGTATAAAAAAGAGTAAAAAATTTGTTTCATCGCATGCGCTAAGAAAAGTTAGTTGTGGCGGGTGTCGTTTAGTATGTCTTGAGAGCAGCGGAACCCATATATACAAAAAAAAACTTTAATCTATGTCAAAATTATAATGCGATAAAGTTTAAATGTTTGTTCGTAACGAATAAAATATTACACTTCTGAACGACTTTCAAACATATCTCCTAGAATTGATTTTTTTTTATGCCCGTGCTAAGCCGGGACGGGCCACTAGTGTATAATTATATCAACGATACATGTAAACTGCCAGGTGTATATTTATAATAACTAAGATTTCGACAGGCCTCTTACCTTAGAATAATAATAATAGTTTTTTTTATTTCAAATGAAGCTAAAATAAGATCCATAGTCTATTATATATAAATTCCCTGATAATATGTAATTATTTACTTTTCTAATCATTAGACTTGAAGCTGTTATTCCGGATGAACCGATTTTGATGTTCTTAGCTATGTTTGATGATATTCGGATGTCCGCCAAAATAGCGGATATGATATTATTCGCAACTTTCCCAAATGAAATGGCTTACATTTTGGAATCATGCGAAAAATACAACTGTTTCATGCAATATGTTAGATGATTCGTGAGAAAAGTTTTTTCTTGTTACTCGTATCATGTACCCAATAGATTTATTTTTTAATTTCATTTGAGGTTTTAAGGTATGCACTATGAATATTAACATACACGAAAAACGAAACCTATTGAAAATATTGACTTTCCCATAATATTCCTTTAAAAAAAAAGAGTTTCGAACAAAATAAAATAGCAAAATTAATAATTCATGAGATTTGAACTATAGTCAATTCAAATCATAAAAATATTTCCTGTTCCAAAAATGCTTCCTCTACGAACGAGCCATATAATCGACAATTGAGCGTTCGAAATTGGCATGCATATTCAAATATGCTGAAGTTCAAGTGACAAAAAAAATTGTCAATGCTAGTGTGAGTGTAGCCGCATCGTCACAGAATAGATGATAGTAGATATGGGTTTATTTGACTTTTGCTACCGACGCCTTAGTAGATGGTGTTTTGTGATGAGCCCTAAAAATAATACATTAACAATAGATTTCGCGTAACGATTCAGAAGTTCTGAAAGGGATAATTTGAGCCGCTAGGATAAAGAAAACATACTTATGAAAATTTAACGCCATCTAGCGGCATCTGAGCACTTGTGGCATGCTAACGAACAGCCTTAAGATTAATAAGTTAAAAAAATATAACGTAAATATTTTTTCAGTTACAGACATATGCTTTGAAAAGGCTTCTATAAATTAGTTAAGTTTGCTTTCTGAAATTTTGTTTATATTACCTTAAGTTTCATTTGTAGGCATTTTTATATTACTTGTAATTTAAGGCAACATACGTAGGTAAGTAGTACATACATTGTATGTATTTAAGAAAAGTCACTTGTTAATATTTTTTGAATAAAATGTGCAAAGAAAATAATTGTTTTTATTATAGTTTCCTTTAAAACGGAAATTAATTTACTGTCTTAGTTTGGTTGCCTTTCTATTCAACCTGTTAAAAATCCTGTCCTTCTATATTATGAATGCGAACGTTTTTGAGTGTGTTTGTTACATAAACTCTATATAACGACACTGAAGGGACTGCATTTTATGGCGTTATAGAGAGTGGTCGTTAAATGGGGAGAATGAATGATTGTATGAAATACAAGCTAAACCAACCAAATCCAATTGATTTCAACGCTTTAGAGTTTGTCGTTAAATCGAGTGACGTTACATGGAGTTTACACTGTATGTGCATATAATAGCTTATAGGCCTGTCCAGGGTGTCTAAAAAGATTTTACTTAAAATCATTTTACTTGACCTGCAGTGATAATTATCTGTACTTCTACAATAAAACACCAATATTTATTATAAAAAGATTTATTACTATATATAAAGTATACCTTAATGGTACGAAATACAATACATTTATCGTGAAAATAATTTAATGAAGTAAAATAATAAGCTTCATTACAATACACATGAATAAACTTATAATTAAACTTGGCGTGTTTGCTGCAAAGAGATCGATTTTAGTTGGAGGATCAAAAGAGCTAACTTTTCTGAGGTTCTTTACGCCCAATATCTTAAAACATAGACACTGATAGTGGTTAAACATAGTTAAAGATATGTTTAACCCATCAACTGGCAAGCGGCCAGATACTGGTTCTTTTAAAAACATTAATCTGGCAACCGGCCAGATACTGCTCGTTTTTTTAATGTTATTCTTTGGAACCACCGTTTGGAATTGGAATCTACGTTTGGAACCGCAGACCAAGTGTTAAGTTATAGGAACTACTAGACTCATATTGAACAAAAAAAAAACTGAGAGTTATAATTCAAACATATCTTCAAGATGTATCTTTAAGTATGTTAGCCACTGCCAGTGTTGGAACAGTGTTTTAAATAAGGGCGCTGCTCTCATATTGCCTCTGTGAAGGACCTAAAGACAGAAATACCTCCCAATAAAGAGTAATAAAGTTTTTTATAACTTTTCTTTATTGGTAGGTGTTTCTGCAGTATTAAAAAAAAACTGCAGATTTATTTTGAGCTGTTATAAATAATATTACAAAAAAGATTTGAGATTTAATATCTTATAAAGAAATTCAGATCAAATAAAATCCTAGCTAATAATAACTATGAAAAAAAAAAATACATACACGTCGAATATATAACCTCCTCCTTTTTGAAGTCGGTAAAAAATATACAGCCTCAAAGTAAATACTCGATAGAAAAAAAAATGTATTCTTTCAAATTATTTGTATGAATACAAAGGAGTCTATTTACCGTCGTTATGTTAGTAAAATATAGGAAAAAGCGTGTTTTATTTAAACACATGACAAGAAACAGCATGTATTTGATATGTATGAAGACTTTAAAATTACATGTCTTTTTACCCAATTGGCAACAAAAGGGCTAAAAAACAAACTCGTATTTTCATGTTTACTTGTCAAAAAAGGTAAACAGACAAAACCATAGACAAGATTTACACTTTTTGCCAAGATAAACTGAATAGACTACATAACTTAGTATAACATTGTACCTATAGGCAAATTATTGTAAATCTATAAATTGTAAATGTATTAATACTATATTGTCATAGCTTAAGCGTACTTTATTTCTATTTAGTATAAAAAAGAATGAATATTGGGCCTCGATTCGAGCATGGTTTGTCATTTATTGCTTTTACATGTAAACATTTATGAGATTCAAAAGAAAAAATGCAACTTGTGTAGATTTTATCTTACATTGCTCAATTAATGCATATTTATCAAGTTATAAAATAGATATCTATGCACAATACCTGGTTTGGTAATCCATGCTCGAATCAAAACCCTTGACATGCCATTTTTGGCATTAGCACTTCACATTCACAAACTTGCACAAAGCAAACAATTTGGCTCTCAATAATACTGGATATATAATGTTAATACCTAATTTATCCAAACACTGGATTTACGATTATCGTTTTTTTACAGGGCCGAAAGTCCAGCTTTTGGTCAGTCACATTTAGTTTTGAATCATTCATAGAAAAAAATATTTTCTCAATCTTAACGTACGCATACTTAACCGTACCGAACGCGTTGAAATCGTGTTTAACTTAAAATTCTTTGAACGAAATCTTATGAAAGCTCGCAAAATTGTCCTTCTTCCAGATTTGGACAAAACGACGCTTACAAAAGCAAAACTTTCATAAGAATAAAGAATTGAAAATTTAGTTAGTTTCTTTCGACGCGTTCGATTCTGATAAATGTCCGATAAATACGACACATTGAAGACGATTCACATGTGTCGTAAGGAAAAAAAATATCACCATTTCCTTTTAAACTCACAGTTGAAAAGACATTTTAACCTGCCACAATTAATAACAGAATCTTCTTTAGCAATAATACTTGACACCTCAATTAAGGTGCCCCACTAGCCGGAGGCGGCTGCTTATATGATTTCATATAAAGAATTATATTATAAAGAATTCATAATTCTCTAAAGAATTAGATAATATTATAAAGAATTCTTAATTCTTTAGAGAATTAGATAATATTATAAGGAATTCTTAGTTCTTTACAGAATTAGAATTCTGTATAATATAATTCTTTAAATATCTAAGAAATAAGAATTATTTATTAGAATTAGAATTATTTATATGAAATCATATGACCTGGAAACCTTTGCCCAACAGTGGGACAATAAAGGTTATATAAAAAAAATATGACAGCACACTTGCACGCGCCGAATCATCCGAATTCGTAGTGGATTTTCTTGAGCTTCATTTGTAATTTTAGCAGACTTAAGGCCCAGTATCATTTGACTTGTTCTTAAATGTGTCCGAGTGGAGAACACTGGATAATGCTGGTTATTGTTGATCTATATAAAATCAGTCATACAGTGATAGCACCAATGCATACAATACACAACTCTCACATACTTAGCCAAGCTGAAGGGTGTTTGATGGTGGGGTGAAACACAGGAAATACATAATAGTATTTACTTTTTATATACTAAGGCTGATAAGGGCAAAATCTTAAATTTACGGTTATTTACGACTTTTGAATTGGATATACTGATTCAATTCAAATATTTTTTTCGATCAAACTTTATTTATGCATATAAGTCGCATCGGTACCAAAATACGTATAAATATTCTTAGTTGTTCTTAACCCTTAAATGGACAATGTTGTTTTTAAACAACATACTAAAAATCACACATAAAATTGACCATTATTTTATTTTTATTTTGCGCAATGTAGTTTATCAAACAACGCTCACATTATTGCAAAAAAAGTATAGTAAATTCATGTCCAGATATTTTTACTCATTTTTCCTAGACATATCTATTACACAAACATATTTTTTTAAACTTGAAACAAAAATCTACCATTTAAGGGTTAAGATGGTTTTTAAACTATTATAGCCCCAACTATATAAAAGCGACCACTTGTTATAAGTTTGATGTGTCTGTGTGTCTCCGAGTCATCATAGCTCCAAACGGATACACCGATTTTTATTTAGGTTATTTGGTTTTAAATGTGTGGTAGTCGAGTTTTGTTAGCTATGTTTGATGAATAATGCAACTAAACTGTGTTTTTCACCATAAGATCATAAATCTCATTGCCCAGAAATTTTGCTGGAAACAATACACAAACCGGACCACAGCTGATGTACTGCTTGGCAACATGGTAACTTCCCGGAGGCGAAATAATGAAATAATAAATGTTTTACTAGGTTTCCGTACCTCACCATCCAAGCAACACCCCTCTTACAACTATTATAAGGGCCTCACATTCATACAGCCATATATTTACTGTATAATATTATAAATACTTATGTATACAAAGCGGTGGGATATATCTTGTGCGTTACTGGACTGTAGTTCAGTGGAACAGTGCTCTGGGACGTTTCTTGGCTAGAATGTGCCATGAGTGAGTGAGTCCTTTACGACGTTTCGGTGACAAACTGAAATAAGATAGAAATAGAAAGATTTGTTAACGTTTATAAAAGATGTGTGTAATAAATAAATCATAAATTTTAATTAAAATGTCTTTAAGTCAGTTGTTTTAACTATTTGATTTAATTACTTGATGAGGAAAGGTTTATGAGCAGATAATGTCCATTGATCTTATACTTAGTTAATTTTCTTATGTTGAATAAAGAAATATGAGGATATTTTTTTTCCATAACATGTACTGTAACAGTATATTTAATTTGAATACATCAGATTTTGAAAAAAACAATCAAATTCTAGTAACAATTTTTTCATAAAATAAAGATGCCATTTGACATTAATATCACCATCACTTCCTATGATGAGTTGTGACTGCAGTTGGAACATTTTAAGTTTGAAATATTAAAAGTACTAAACAGATGTAGCATGCTTGCCTAGAAGGAACCTATTTACTCTAGATTTGAAGACCCTTCATTATTCTATGGAAATTGAGAAGTCCAAATTGTACTTCTCAATTTCCATAGAATAATGAGATTTCTAATTCTTGTTTGTCATTTGGAAGATCCTTAATTAAATAAAACATGTTAAGATAATTTAGATACTATTCAAAGTAAACAATAATTTCTCTAATCAAAACCACTATGAAATTGGTTGATAAGAAATGTTTATGTAATATGTAGTAACTTACCCATGATCTGGTGTATCAGGCATGTAGGGAGACATCCTAAAGTCCCTGCTGTGTGGGGTCTCGATGCCAAATGGGCTGTACAGCTTGGCGGGACTACGTCCTAGCACCTGGAAATGTAAATATGTACCGTTGTGTCAAACAACATAGATGCTGCTAACATGCAAGTTACAGTCAAGTTACAGCTGCGGGTCCCAGATAGGGTTGCTCAGCAACTATTGAAAGTGCTCATCAATGGACACTACTTAAATCATCTGATTAAGATATGTCAAGGCTATCAAGTTATTGGGTCTATGAAGGCCAGAGATTTTGGTAAAGAAAAATTAATCCAAAAAAAGAGGTTCTAAATTTGAAATTTAAAAACTGAGGTTCTAGATTTGATGGTATTATTTTGTAATATGTAATATTTTTTTACTGTAATGGATATAATTTTAAACTCTTTGATTTATATTCAATTAATGTTGGTCCCTTATTTATTAATTACAATATTTTTTCATTAGAAGTATTTTTAAAAATTCTAATTATCTTCCATTGTTATTAGTGATATCTGGGGCCCCTTGTAACCTCGGGGCTCTTGGCTGCAGTCGAAGCAGCCGGTTCTAGCTGAGAATCTATATGGTTGCTATGCAGCAAAAAAATATAACAAAAGATTACCTGTTTTTTCTTCATGACGGGCGTGGAAGGCGCGCGCGATGGTGATACAGGATCAGTAAGACGATGCCGACGCCGGCCGCCCAGGCGGAAATGCTGTGGGAGACAATGTTAATACAGAAAATTAGCCAAAACAGTAGGAAACAAAGAACTTCCTTTGACTCTTCGTTTACGAGGAATTTGTGAAAATTAATATACCTGCGTTGGATGTATTAATTTATGGAACGATGCTATACATATTTTGCCCATTTACTGCAGTAAAATGTAAAGAAATGTGACTAAATAATAATTAGATAGGTAATAAATAAATACCTGTGACAAATTTCCGAAAGTGTTCCTGACACTTCTAAAAGTACGGGATATTTTGTCGGCGCCGGATTGAAGCGCACGACGGGAGTTCGCAAAAGAACCAGTCTTGAATATATTCTTGTTGTAGCACCCGTCCACGTTACCGAAACTGTCTCGAGTTGGAGAATCGATCGCCAAATCCTTTGCAAAGGGATCCTTCATTTTGTTACAAAGAGTATATATTGGAGTCACTAATGTACTCAGAAATATTGTTTACGAAAATATCACAACTTTAAACAGCACAATAACTACAGTTTCATTCAGTTTTTTAATAAAATTATGAATATAAAATGATTCTACTATCCGTCCGTTGAGCGATCGTTGATGTTGTTTTAAAAACGGAAATGTCGTTTCGTTTCGTTCAAAATTCTGCTGACATTAGGAAGTGACGCACAATAGAGTTGAGCTAAAACGCCACAGAAATCTAGAAACGAAGAACGAACTTTGATATGAATCGATTAACCTAACGTGAATATTTGGATTTAATAAAATTGTCTATGGCAAATTTTCTTACTGTAACTGTCATAAACACAATCAGCTGTTATGGTCGATCGATGTGAGGTTATGTTGTGAAAAAGAGAAATATTAAAATAGATTTAAAAATAACCAACTCCAATAATTAGCAAAAATTTATAGGATAGTTAAATTTGCACAATGACTGAATTCACACGACCACCCCCGGACCCTCAGCTGACGAAGTTTATGGAAAAAAGTGACTACGACGCTCTGGCTAAGTATTTAGTGGGAAACCAGCAGCGATGGCGTGAAAATATAATAATACCAAGGATTCTAGGCCCTGTCATCATCAAAACTAACGAGGAAAAGATGATTGAGTCCACAGTTGAGAGCTGTCCATTCAAATCTTTGACCAGTTGCATCATAGGTTCGTTTCCAACTTTTAGGTACTACTCGGGCAATATTTAATGGCTCACAACCACTTTTGCCTTATCATATATGACTACGTCTTACGAACTAACTCATTAGATTGGCGAGATGTTATAAACTAAATCATACTCTCAGTCAAAATAGGTATTAGTCAGGCAGTAATCAGTTCTAAATCATATTCTATTCATCTTATTAATTGAATTGTATCGATGTTCGTTCCTCGTTTGTTCTCCACCAGCGATTGAGATAAGATATAATATAGATAAAACTAGGTCTAGAATGAACACATTCACTATTTTGTGTCTGGAGTGACCTGTGCACTCCGCAAATAGTTCCTTCTAATTATGGGAAAATCTTTCACTTTTTAATTTAATATTGTATACTTTGTATATATTAGAGTCAAGTAAAGATTTAAACTGAAATTGTCACTAAAGTGAAGGTATGGAATTATTCTCAAGTATATAGAAATATATTTTCTAAAGTATTTTATTGTTATTTACTAATCTTAAATTAAACCTAGGATTTTCTAATCTTGCAATAACTGTATGAAAACTATAGTTCTGTGAAACCTCATATTCCAGGTTACGGTCTCGGTGCGGCCGTGGGTCTGTTCACATCGTCCCTCATGCCCAATGTCTCTGACCCAATGGCCCAACAGAACCAAACTGCCCGAGAAATCCTCCGAGAGATGAAGACATCAATGCTGAGTTATGCTAAGAACTTTGCCATGCTCGGAGCTGTATTCTCAGGAGTAGAATGCTGCATTGAAACTGCTAGAGGCAAGTCTGACTGGAGAAATGGAACATACGCTGGAGCTGTCACAGGAGGACTTATTGGTTTGAGAGGTATTGTGATGACAGTACTATTTTTAGGCTTATTTTTACTTATACCATTATAGTCAAAATACGAGTAGGAAGTCATGTCAGTCAGGATTAAAATAAATAAATAAATATTAGGACACATTTCACACACAGCTGGTCAACCCCATAATGAACCATTTCTAGTTTGTATTATGGTTGCTAACACAACTGATATACTACATATACATACATCTTTTATATAGATACATATTTAACCCAGACCCACAGATAACAATTTTAGTTCAGCACAAAGATGTTGGCCGCGCCAGCAATCGAACCCGGAACCCTCTGAATGGCAGTCGGCATGGTAACCATTACGCCAATGAGGTTGTCAAAGAAATACTTATAACATGTATTGGTATTGTATTAAATTTAAAAATATTGGCATACTTTATAAGGGCAAAAATTTATACCTCATCATGCTTAAAGAGTGGTACTGATTTGAATTAAGTTTCATATGGTGGTAGATTATAATTATTACCGCTTTTAATATCTATACATCTTGATGTAAGTTACAAAACTTACTTGGTAAACCAGTTTCACTCTATTCATATATTTATTTGCATATACATATATAATTAATAGATTTGTACATCAAACAAGAATTACTTAAAATAATTTATATTTATCATTAACTATTTTTAAGGTTTTTTAATTTTTCATCATTGTGTAGTTTTTTTTGCATGTAATTTTTTATTTTAGTGTAGTCATTATATATTAATAAATAGTTTAAGTGTTTAATAACATTGAAACAAATAAGATTTACTTATTATATTAATTACCAAAAGTCTCCAGATATCCCAGCCTTTTAATTTTCCTTGACAAATGTATCATAATGTCTTTATGTTCATTAATTTTTTCATCATTAATCATTCAGAAAATTAAATGCATCTTAATCAGTTCTTAAGAAATTGATTGTCCTCTTCCTCAGGGGGTGTCCGAGCAGGGTTGTTTGGCGCCGCGGGTTTTGCAGCATTTTCCACAGTCATAGATTACTACATGCATTCAAGAGGATAATTAATTAATTTATTTTTAGGCTCTTCTGTTAATTGTTGTAATTATAAATTTTAGAATTATTCATAGTGTTTTTTTTTATTAAAATTATCAGGATAGGAAAAGTAGAGTATTGGTAGTTTTGTATTAGCTTTAAAGAATGTTGTATTCCATATGTGTAGATTTTTCATTAGTTAGTACAGTACAGCGAACTAGAATGAACGGAAGAGTAACTCCATACAATTGCCGCTCAGAATTTGGATCCATCTACGCAAACAATTATACTGCTATCCCAACGAAACACACTAACACAAAGTTCGCACGCGATTGGTCGTATCAAGATCACGCCACCTATACTAGCCGCCACGTGCCTCGGATAGCAGATTTGCCCCGCCCACCGCGGTTTTTTACACGCGTAAAATACCGCTGTGGGGTGGAACCATTTTATCGGCCAAAATACTTTTCTATTTATTCTAGTTCGCTGTCCCTAACACAAATCTAACCAAAGTAAATTTTGCCTTTTAAATTCAAAATTATTGGTGCAAACAATACATATTTGGTCCATTTGGCTCCAGCTGCCAAAATAAGTGCTAGCCCGTGCCTTGGCAAGCTTGTTAGCTAGTTTGGCTAGTTCAATATTAGGACTTGCAAATTCATATTAATACATTTCTCATAAAAATAGGTTAATTTTAAACAATTTAACAATTACATAATATATACCTATTAAAGAAAATTACATTCAATGCAAACATAGTTTACATTAATTTGACAAGGTTTTGCTTAATTTTGCCTGAATTGTTTAGAAAGTAAAAATAATAAACTAGTGGTTGCAGTTAGTAACAATACATGCATACAGTGATGCAAGTATTTTCTGAAGTAAGAAGAATCTTCAGTTTTAAATTTAGCCATTAAATTTTTTCGAACTGTGTCATCACTACCATTGAATATTATCTAAGGTTAAGGGTTGAAGAAATAAATAAAAGAAACATTATCTAGTTACATTTATTAAACTCAATCAACAGCAACTAACACTTTCCCTTTACCTTGTGATTTGTATTTAAAAAGCTTCTCTTTTCTCTTAGATTTCCAACATTTAATCTCTTCTTTAGATATTACATAGTCTCCACTAACAGCTACTGCATTAATTTTATCTGAAATGAAAATTACACACAATAAATTGTAGTTCTCTGGTTAATTTGGGGACTGTGCTACCCTCGTCCGTGGGAGAATACCCCTATTTGGATTACCCACATGTGGTCCCTGGGTGGTGCCTATCAGGTAGTAACCTACTGGTGGTAAGCTTCGGCTGTGGATAGTGACCACCCGCCGGTCTAAGCCGCGCCGCCAAGCGGCCTAGCCATGTTCCGGTGCATAGACCAGTGACACCATACTGAAGAGGTGAGTCGGAGTAGTTGTCTCGCAGACGCATTATACCGTTTCATAGACGCGTGCATATTGACTGCATCGGGTAACTAGCTTTGGAGGGTAGCGGGATCCGAGGCACGGTGCACCGCTGGCCGACCGCAGTTAGTAGGGGACCCAAGTAGCGAGTTAGCCACTTGCGAAAGGCTGTCCCGCCAACTCGCGAAAAATCCCGGGGATGCGCCATCGTGCCGGTTGGCGACCGGATGAAAGGGCCCGATCGACATCCCTGGGGGGCTCGGGCATCCCCGCAGTCTCCAGGCTAGTTCCCCTCTTTCACAGAAATTTCATCTAATAAATAAATAAATATTAGGACACATTTCACACATGGCTGATTAATCCTATACTGAACCATTTCTAGTTTGTGTTATGGTAGCTAACACGGCTGATATAATACATAAATATATTTTATTTAGATACATATTTTAACACCCAGACCCACAGCCAACAAACTTAGCTAAGCACAAAGATTTTGGCCAGGTCGGTAATTGAACCTGGAACCTTCAGATTGGCAGTCTGGCATGGTAACCTTTACACCAACGAGGTTGTCATCTGCTACACATATGTATGAGTAATATTAGTTTCTTTATCACAAGCCAAAAAAATAAAATTAAAAAATGCTGGAGCTGCCTTTTTGTAAAGCCTCAGCCTGAAACAATATTGCTCTCATTCTTTATTTTGAATTTCTGTGACATCCGACTTATTTTATTTTTCTTTTTGTTTATATAATATTATTTTCTTATTATGCTATTAATTTTTTTTTTATACTTTTTTGTACTCCCCTCTCTCGTTTTTAATATCACTGTCCTTCCTCTGGTTGCCTGGAAGAGATCGCTTTTAGCGATAAGGTCGCCATTTTCGGCACTAGTTATAAGTTTCTTCTATGTATAATTTAATGTAATTAGTGGGAAATAAAGAATTTATCTATCGATCAAATTTTTTTGGCTTGACTTGAAAATATAGTCGAAATAAATGCACCAAAAAGTTGCACCATACCAGTTTCATCCATTTCTTGTTCATCATGATCAATTTTTCGTCGTTCCTTTTTTAATTTCCTTGCATCTTTATTATGTGCCTCTGTGTCTCTGTCTTGTACTTCTTCGGCTGATAGAAACTCTGGCGATCCTTTGAACAGTTTGACACCTCCTTTGATTTTTCGTTTCCTGCAAAACAATAATATGTTTTTGTAAACTCCTCAATTTCTTATTTATAAATACCACAGTCAGTTAAATCTGGTTTACATGCAAGTTGATTACAGTTGAAATAATAGAATTTGAATGCATGCTCATCGGCAATGGTCTGTGTGACACTCGCCCCAGAACAAGATGCTCATAAAGCACAGAAACTGTGGGACTCATCCACACTTTGGATAACAATGAAAGTGTGACAGTTTTTACACGAAAATTATTAAAATGCCTTATGTAAACAGGTTACAAAGTTTAGTAGAATCCACTCACTTTTTCTTCGGCAGATCTTCTATATCCACAAATTCTATATTCTTGCTTATTATTGCTGATATTTTGGCTCCAATTTGTCTTTGCATTTCATCTGGTACTTTCACGTCGTTGTAATGGCTGGCTTCTTCCAAATATCGCTCAGATTTTGGTTTGGCGGCGTCTGTTACATTATAATGGTGTAAAATGTTATTATTTTGAGTCCTAGGTGGTATTAAAACATTTGTAAACGAAATGTACACAAAAATAACTTGAGTTGTAACATCATTATGAAGGTGCTGTAGCACTTCAGTAGCTTCTGAATCTTAAACAACAATCTTATTGAAGTAGAAATAATAAACTCTAAAATCAATCTTTTAAAAAGGAATAAATTCTAAAATCAATGGTTCAAATTCAAATACTCATAATCTAATAAAAGAAACCCAGGGAAAAGGATGAATGGGTAAATAGGCATGCATACCTTTTGATGTTAAGTTTCCATTTACCGGTTGAGCTTTTGAATCGCTAATTAATTTTACAAAAGAGCAATCCACAGCCTCCCTGAATTTCGACAAATCTTCTTCTTCTGACGAGTCTGACATTTTATTGTTTTTACACCTTTTTTGAGATGCTAAGTAAGAATCTTCCGAGCTTTGTGTTTGGTCGTGATTGTTTTGATAAGGTTAAAACTAATCAAAACACAGCTGTTGAATTTTTAGGTTATAATTTTGACATTACATTTGCTTAGCCTACAGTCATTTCCAAAGCTATAGCTATTACGTCCATAGTGCTATAGATTAAAATGTTAGGTGAGTTTGCTTATCACGACATTTATTACTTTATTCTGCACGTCTTAATGAGAACAATAATCATTTATATACATAACAATATAAAAGTAATAAGAATGTCAAAAATGTAGTAACATATAATTAATTTGAGTACCATGGCCAAGAATGTTCAACTTGGCCTTGAACTTTGGCGCCATATTCTCAAGCGCCAAATTCAAAATTAATTTAAAGGTTTATGGATACTTAATATGCATTTAAGCTCACGTTGGCAAATATTAAAAATGGTTGGGTTTATGGATACTATTAATTTACGAACCTTATTAGGTTATGTTACTATATAAGTTACTGTATACTAGTAGCTGTGGTATAGCTAGCGGTAATCGGATCCCATAGGTTAATCCAATATTAGTGTATAATCGTAATATACCTAATATAAGTAGGTATATTACGAAGCAGAAGGAAATAAAAATGCACATAAAAACATGAAACATTTATTTACAAAAAGTTTATCACTAATCTAAATAATAAATTATGTACAATACAAAAATTTTGTATTCTTACAATTTAAAAAACAATAAAATTAATTCATAGTAGGTAACTATCCAAAGACAAATCTACGTATACCTAGGAAAGTAGAATAGTAATTAAAGATGCCTATAAATTACGTGTTTGCATACGTAAAACCATGTTTTACGAAATTTAAACTAAAAAGTAGTATGTAAATACTTGGGTTGTCATGAATTCTATTACGAGTATAGATAAAAGATTTTCTAAAATTACAGGATGATAAATCACTTTAGTTTCAAAAGGTAGCTTAATAGTGGCAAGAATTTAGTAGTATTTACTCTACGAGTAGCTTTAGTCCAGTTTTAAGCTTATTCCCTAAAGGCGGCTTTCTATTTTTGAACGTTCAATTTAACTTTCAAACTTTCATTTATCTGTTCCTTACAATCTACCTCATGCTGATTCCACAAGGGCCACGTTTTTTTTCTTGGCCAAAATGTATATTCCAGATTATACAACCTCTTTTGACATTCTCTGGGGATCTCTTTTCTATTCGGATCTATTTTTCAGGTACCTTATGCTTTCAGTTACTCGAAACTCAACGTGCGTTTGGTTTGCCTAACGCGTGTTTAGGCGCGTTTGCTGATTCATCTCATAAACTATAATTATAGAATAAAGCAGAGAAAAAAACAAAAAGCAGTGTTTCGATAAAAATAAAAACACACGTTTTGTCTATGGTAAACTTTACAATAATATCGCGACAACAGACTCAACCACAAAAGCAGTTTCGTTTCACTTACAGCAAAATAACATTATAGCTGTTCTATTAGTTAGTAGTTATAGGTATCTCTTAAAAGCACATTTATTGGAAACAGTACTTCTTATAGGTAGGTAGGAAACCAAAGTCAAGAAATAGCTAACTTTATAAGAGGGTGTAGCGTCTCTGTCGCACTTCATCGCCCGCTACCAATCAGAGCGCACGTTTTGAATCGCGCAAGCCGTATTAACAATGCGCGTTCGACTGGTCCTAGCTATACAATGCATGACCGTCGGACGGCCGTCTCCGGACACAACATCTGTCCGGGGGGATACCTATCCCTTTGCTAGATGGAGGTAGACCGTCGTCGCTTAGGCTTAGGCTGTAGGTAGAAAATATATATGTTTAACTCAGCTCATCCCAAAATAAAAATATGTATTTAGAGCTAATTCTAAATATGTTAAGGTGTCCTGCTTTAGTATTTATTATTCAACCTGTTCAAATGCCATGCGACTTGGATCGTGACATCATTAGTGACGTGGTACAATTTGCAAACAAATACGCTAAAATATAATATTTTTCACATTTTATGTTATCACCATTGATATATTATCACAATTTAATACGAAACGTTTTATATTTTAGTGTATATTATTGCTCTCACCATACGTTACTAGTGACTGGCCCAAGTCGGCCAAGTTGAACAACTTTGTAGACATTTGTACCGTTAAAGACAACAATCAATGCTTTACCGTAGAAACGGTCACACTTAGATTCAAATTAAAAAGTTGGAACACTAAGACTAAGTCCAACTGTAAGGTACTAGGACAGATTGGACTTATTCTAATTTTGAATATGAATGTAAGTGAGACCATTTCTACGCGAAAATATTATGATTCTATTCATAAACAGTTTACAAATTTTAACGATCACTGTTCAATAGTTCGTAATTCTGTCTTCCAGTCTTCTTCATCTTCGTATGAGCTTAGCGGCCAAGCTCTATTGTCGAGAGTTTCAAGCCGCCCGAAGGCCTCTGACTTGGCTTAACAACTTACAAATTAACGTGTCATCCGACCCACAGTAGCGCCCAGATGAAAATGCCACTTTTCAAAGACAGTCTTGTGCATGGTCACCCAAGCACAGACCACAGACAGATGCCTGTATCGATCGTTGCTTAACCTCGATGATCGCGTCAGATCTCCTTAGTTAGCCGAGCTACAGGCGCTACAGTCTTCCAGTGGGAACAGTCTATAATCTGCTAGCGTCGTGAGGAGCGGAAGGCAGCTCGCGACCGATCCTCGCCGTCATTTCAGTCTCGAAGCCCTTGTTGTCAGCGCCGGCGGTGGAAGCTGAGGGTTTCTCCACCGGCCCGTCCATCAGGAACATTGTCAGGAAGAACAGGATACTGCCTGCAAGTGTAGAAGATACTGTTAAGTTACTTTCTTTCGGTTTTCAAGCTTTCTTTCATTACTATTGGATACTAGTAATACTATTACCGAAGCTTTTAAGACCGCCGAGGACAGGAAAAAGTGGAAGACCGTAGTAAACCCAATGATCGACACTCCGTATTAGACGCGACCTTCAGTAATGAAGTTACGACTAAGAAGAAGAAGAGACTAGTAAAGGTTTTTTTTTTCATTTACTAGCTGTTTTAGTTGCCCGATACGATTTTACACACGATAATCCAGGATAAAAAGTAACCTATGTGTTTATCCAGGATCTAAACTATTACCATACATTTCATGGACATTCTGCCTTTAGAGCGTGAGAAGCAACAAACATACAAACCTACACACAAACTTTAGTAGGTCCTCATAGAATAAAAGAATTCTCGAATATGCAACTTGATGAATCTTCATTTTCTACTGACATAATTTTGCAATAGCATCCGTAATTTTAAATACCTACAATTTTATTTAAATACACATTCTGTGATGCTTAAACTAAATGTAAATGACTTGCCAAATGCGATGAGATATTGCAAGGTCAATAAATGATTTCATTTTATTTAAAATAAACTTTTTTTTTTACTTTTAATGGGCTTGCGTTTGATATGAATTCGATTGCTTAAAGAATTTGAACGAAAAGTAATAATTGGAGTATTTATACATTTGATTCAGTTCCTCGTTAAATAACAATAAAAAGTTAAATAACAATAAAAAAGAAAACGTAAAAATATGACAAAGCCCGCGGCTCCACCCGCGTGTAGGTTGTTTTTTTTGCGAATTTTCTTTAAATTTTGTTTACTACAAACCTCACGAAGACCACGAGACCTTTCCAACGAATGCAAAACCGTGGAAATCGGTTCGCGCGTTCTGGAGCTATAGCGTCAGGAAGGAAAACCTCGACTTATTTTTATAGATAATAAAGAAGATAGAAAAAAGAATAATAGATGGTAGAAGAGAACTCACTGATCCCGTAGAAGCCAGCGTAGAAGATCATAATGGCCTCCCTGTAGCCGATAGCCTTGGCGACGGGGTCGACGAGGATGGGCAGGTTGCCGCCGATGTTGTTCATCACGAACAGGAACACCCCCACGGTGGTGGAGCGCACCGCCATGGGCACGATCTCCACCAGGATCGCGAACACGATGCCGAACCACATTTCAGCTGGAATAAACATGTAAGGGTCTTCTTTTAAAGGTATTTTTTTATAATTATATATTTACACGAAACAAACGGTCACACTTACTTAAAAACGTTGGATATACGTCTAACGGGTTTTTATTATTATTATTATTAAAAGCCTGTTGTGTCCCACTGCTGGGCAAAGGCCTCCCTTCTCTCCTTCCAGTCAGCCCGGTCTTCGGCTTTGGTGGCCCAGTCCCAGTCCAACGGGTTTTTATATTTTATAATTACTTTTAAAAAACTTGTGGAAGACGAATTTATATTCGCTGCCTTGAAACTATACACTATCTTGATAGTAAAAGATATAATATTTTATTGATAAAACTAGAAGTAATTATAAAAATAAATTTAAACATAACTTAAGACTAATATTTACAAAGCATAGTAAACGAAAATTTTGTCAACTAAAAAAAAATAACAAAACAAAAATTTAAAAGACAAAATTAAGCCACCCGCCCAAACGTGCCCATCAGGCTTGCCGCATTGCCTCTTTGTATTGCAAGGGAAATATTATGTTGCACAAGGTATTCCCCGGGCCGCAGGTCCCGCCGCCTATCGCGAAGACTCCGCCCCAAATTTGCCATAAACTTTTTTTGCTATCTTGAAAAAAGTCTATCAACTATCTTGATTCAATTAAGTACTGTTTATTTATAAATTGACGTGATCAAAAGCACAAACCTTAGTTTGTGCTCTAAGACAATTTTGAATTCAAAATGTTTTTATTTATAGAATGTATGTACATAATTTAATATCCCTAACCCTCAAACTGGACTGAGCGCCCCTGTCATGGAGGTTAGTTCCTTCCAGTGACTAAATTAGAATGTCGTACATCTGTTTATGGACTGCAATTGTTCACAAGGTTCCCTAAGTCTGGGAAATGATACTACAAATACAAATCCCGGAACGTATACGGCGTTAATTCAAACAAACTAAAAATATCTTACATTTTGGTGGGTGAATCTCGTCACCGCGTGCTAACTTTCGTGCTAACGCCATCTATTATCGAGTGGCGGAACTAAGTATGGTTCATATCTTAGTCTAATAACGGCAACTGAGAACCCTATGGTGACTATTGATTTTACAAACTAATTATTATTGATCTACTTTTACTTCTGTATCTAATTTCCTATACTATTTTTGAACTTACGATTAGACAGCAATTATTTGTGAAATGTCAAGTATTTGTGACGTGCTTTAGTTAACTCACCGAAGAAGTAAGAGATGGCGAGAGTGATCATGGCCCAGAGCGGGCCGAACACCACGGAGCCGAACGCTGGCAGCGTCGCGATTAGCTGCGAGAGAGCCAGCACCAGCACGCGGGACCTGATACCCATCTTCGCCACAAACCTGGAATAAAGTCAAGTTTAATATAACCGAAACCGCCTATCTATTGGCTACCAATGGTTGTAATCAAAATCTTTGAAGCGTATGGAGGGACGAGCTTGACAAACACCTGGAGAATTGGTTCACAATAGCGGAATAGAAAAAGGTTAAAGAAATTTTTACGTTCTATAATTTTTTTTAATTATTCATTAAAGTAGTCAATGTGCTCGATTTTTGCTCATTTTATAATTGAACAATTATCGGCTTGTGAAATAAACGAGTAAAATTAAATTTTCCAACCATTTTTTTTGATAAATAAAATCGAGCAAGTCTTACAAAATCCTTGATAGTTTCATGAATTGTATGCATAAAGACACTTTTGCCCAAAAACGAGATTATAAAGCTTTTTAATAAAAACTAGCTGTTTCCCGCGGCTCCGCCCGCTTGTAGGTCGATTTTTTTGCTAATTTCCCCAAAATTTTGTTTACCACAAACCTCACGGAGCCCGAGACCTTCCAACGAATGCAAAACCGTGGAAAGAAAACTCGACTTATTTTTGTATTATAGATAAGAATAATTGAGGCGTATATAACTTTTAAAGACTAACTGCTGCAACACAGCTCACGCTAAAGCAGCAGGCAGGGCCTCTACATTTACACTTTATTAATCAAGTATATTGTTCTATATTATTGTAAGCGTAAACTGTAACGTTGTATTTCTGTGAAATAAAAACTTTTTGTAATTTTGTATTTTGTAATGAGACTCACTTGTCAGAGATGACTCCTCCAGCCACCACGCCCACGGAGCCGATGCCGACGGTGACAGCGAACAGCCACCAGCCGAGGTCCACGTCGGGGAAGTAGTCCCGGTAGTACAGGTCCGCGTTGTAGGCGAAGCACATGCCGCCTAGGAATATCATCATCATCATTAGCACAATTAGGAAGAAAGTCTTTATTTACATAGGTCTCAATTTTAGCGCGAAAGATTTTCAAGTTGCGAGACTCTAAAATACTTTGGCTCTTTTACACGTTATGTTTGAAATGATATAAAAGACCTATTGACTCAGGCGTTACTTTGTAAAAACCACTGTAAATAGAAGACAAAATTAAATATTTAGTATATTTCCGCTGTGATACACTAAATATTTAATTACACAACATTTACAATGTTTTAGTACACTTGTGTCTTCTATTTATAATGGATTTTCGCAAAGTAACTCCTGAGTCAATTGGTCTTTTATATCATTTAAAACATAACGTTTAAAAGAGCCAAAGTCTTTTAAAGTCTTAAACTTAAATCTTCTGCACTAAAATTGAGAACCATGTAATCCAAATCAGTTATTATATTCTGTCTTTTCAATACACATAATAAGACAGTATATTTTTTCAAAAAACTGTTAGAGGCCATTCCAGAAGAATAAACAGAAACCAAAAATATCAGTTGGATTAATTATTATATATAGAGAAAAATAAGTTTGTGTGTGTGAGAGTGTGTTTGTTACTTCTCAACGCCCTAGGCTGAACTGATTTCTATGAAGTGTGATTCCGTCATAGTTATGTAGTTACTTTTAACGCGGTTGACACCGCGGGCGCGCCAAGTATAATCAACCAACTTAATATTTAGGTAATGGGTGAAATCTTTACTAAATGGAGGCAGAGCTATTCTCACTCCTTAACTCTAAATATTGCAAACAATATGTATGTACTTACGAGCATTGTCACCGTGACCACTTACATATAACCATTATATAATTTACTATAACAATGTCGCGGTTTTGAAACCACTCTCTGACAACTCAATGGCAATCCGTCAGGCAAACGGCTAATTAAACGACACCCATTGTACGGAGACTGGGTACACATAAATACACTGATATTATCCCACTTGATGGTGCAAAGATTTACCCCTTTTCCGAAACTAGTAAGTGATTCATCACTAACTCTTACGGCACAGTGTGCAATGCGATTATTTTGTACATTCTAATAAAAAACTTTTCTAAATAAATAAAATCAATCTCTCTGAAAGCTTGAATTTATTTCTACAGGTAAGCTTAATTTTTCAATAATACGTAATTTACATTATCTATAATTACAGATCAAAGCAAAATCAAACTACGTTTATTTGACATAGGTTACGAAAATTTACACCAATAGGGATTCAAAGGCTCCCAAAGTAGTTTTGAGAAACTGTGTTAAGGGAACCAATGGCGTCTCCCAAATTTTCACAGTGGTATATGTACACTTGTATATTACAGCGATAATTAAAACACCGACTCTCCGATAAACTCTTTAGTCCGTCCTGCTCTACCGCACGGACATTATAGCTCTGTCCTTTGCTAGCGTCCCGCGACCGCAGAGGTGCACAGCGCTAATGAGGAATTGTTTGCATCGGCCATCAAATGGGATAATTATCATTGCATACATACATAGGACAAAAAAATCTTCGCATAATCACAGGCGTTTGGTCAAAGCTACCTTTTGACCTCTAAACTTACACACGGAAGAATGTTGACAACAATAATGTTAGATTAGCTTCCGTTTAATTTGTAAGTAATTCTTGATCAGTCGACCTCGAGGTTGTTTCGTGACATTCTATGATTACTTAGAGGCGAAAGTTTGTAACCTATCTATTGCGGAAATCTGTTGTAGATAGCAGAATATGTAGCAAAATAGGTTTTAATTTTTTTGTTTGCGTCCACCTTCATTGTGCTAGCCGCCAAGCTTTGGAATTATTTGCCAAACGCCCTATAAATGTAGCGGTTTTCAAAGCAAGAGTGATGGGTTACTGGCTACTGGGCAAGCGCGCTTCTTCTAATGTCATAATATCGGTGACCATCAGATGAACGAGATCAAGCGATCAATGTATTGTAGGTACATATATCAGATATTCTTAGACCATACTTACGTGTGCTGAATTAGTGGTTTTTACTCAAAAAAGCCAAATCGACAAAATAATCGGGGTCGGGGTTTATAAAATTATACTTTTTACCCGTTTTAATTCGTACAGTCATATCAATTAATGCAAATACAAATACAAACCATTTATTGATAACACCAAAGTTACAAGTCAAATAATATGATATCATTACAAAAGTATATGATATGTATCCATGTCAATGAACTATTATATTATGTATGTTGATTATATTACATATTATGTTTTCATACATCCATGTAGTTAAAATACAAAATACTTTCATAAATACGTCGAACGCTAAAAACAATTGATTATATGAAAAAACCTACACACACTTAAACACAATAATATTATTTTATCTCAGTTTAATTGAAATTGTGTTGGTTCTCAAAGAATGCTAAACGGCGTGTAATTTACATAGAATAATATAAAATGTACCAAGTAAAGAATCAGGTAAGCAAATAAGAAATATTTTATCGATACATTACAATACCTTTATACAGGTTTACTGGTACTTAAGGCAAAACTTTTTGAAATCGTATTTTGTAAATCTTGGAAAAAACTTTTGATAAGCATTTTCGAAAAAAAATAGCGGGTTTTGTATATCTTGACAATAACTTTTGATATAACCACTTTTAAAAAAATTGAATATGAAGCATACATCATTGTCACCGACGCGCGGCAAAATGTTTTACGAATAGGTTTCTTTCCGTGAATTTCTTTAAACTGTGCAAAATAATATTTGTTTATGTAGACGTACCAAAAAAAAAAAGAGTGAAAACCGGACTAGCAAAGAGAGAAAACCGGACTAGCAAGGGAATCTCAACAAAACACGACGCTATACTCGGGCGCCTCCTGCTTTAATAGAAGTACCACAACATCTGACGCAATGACAATGGAACAGGTATGCCAGCAACCTAAGACCGTGCTCCACTATTTTAAGGAGCTTGGACGGCTTGGGTAGGCTGGTAGGGGGAAATGCACAATACGTCTCTTGCAGGTTGTCAGTGCAGGTCTGATCGCCCCCATCATAGAATAAGAATAAGACGTATCAAACCCGCCCTTTAAAAAGAATTATGGACTTGGGAACAGCTGAATACCCAAAAAGGAAGCGATACAAACTATGCTTTTTGTTTATTTTCGTAATTTCTATCGACTTTACTTAAAGAGTTTAAGAATAGACTAGCTCTGTACAATAAACCTACACATAATCTAGTACATGTTTAGCTTTTGTCGTCAAGCAGGGTGTAGCGGCAAAGTTGAGTCACGATCATAACTCGCGATAATACCTACTGTCGCAATCATATCCTTGTCAGAGATACTTAATATCTTATATCCTAGTCACAGCGAATATTATTATTGTGTGGTTGGAGTAGGCGCTTTGCTAGCTTCAGCTATGGTTGCCATTGTGTAGAGATACGTAAATATCTATATGTATAATTGTATGCAAAAATAAATGAAAATAAATACTTATAAGGACACGTTTCACACACGGCTGGTTAAGTCCAGACTGAACCATTTCTAATTTGTATTATGGTTGCTAACACAACTGATATACAACATATTACATATTTAAAAGTCAAACGTACAGCCAAAAAATGCCAGGAATTAAATCCTGGGCCCTCTGGTTGGCAGTCCGGCATGGTAACCATTACGCCAACGAGGTCGTCAAATTAGATTCAGTGAAGAAACATTTGAAACCTCCTTCTTTTGCTTTGCATACTCTTGTATGACATGAACTTACAAATGCTTCTTTATTGAGTCGAACTAGAATTCATAACCACATAGTTAGAACCTATGTGATTTCGAGCTTGCTCTACTTGATATTTCACTCCAAACTTATTTAACTGTCTCCGGTAATGACTTTGTAAACAAAACGTTGCTAAAAATAAAATAAAAATGCCATAAACATTCTGCCAAATATTGATAAAAAATCTCCCAGAAGACTAACTGAAGTTTTTGTATATTTTTATCGTGTTTTCCGCTTGTTATTTATTGTAGAAATCTGAAAAACGCTTAGCTAGCTTAGTCACAGAACTTTTTTTCTAATAGGTGTTACGGAATATCAGATTAAAGATACAAATAATTATATTTCTGGACATGGACTCTTCCAAATGGCGCACCATTGACACCAACACTGCTAAGTTACCATCAGATTAAATGACGACTGAACTATTCTAAATTGAAAAAGCGACTTCAATTTATGAAACTCTCAACCCCCCATTTGGAAAGTATCCTTTCCTTTCCAATAAAAAAAAATAAATTAGAAACTCAATACGGCAATCAATTAAATTTTCAATTTCCACCTAACGGTGTGTTTCAGCCTAGACATGATCCATCCTCGGCCAGGGTATCGCTAACTCATGTGGTTATACACCCTGCTGGTAAAATGTAAGACAACTTAAAATGTTAAAGAAAACTTACCGCAATGTCTGATAGAGGCAGCAAGACACAGCATCAGTACTCGAGGCTGCGCAATCACTTGCCAGATGGTGATCCGCGGCATCTTCTTGCCAGCCTCCAGGGTCGAGTCTCCGCCTTTGGTGTTGCCAGCGTCTACTAAATTAAAATAATATTTTATATAATATCTAAATTAATATTTCCCATCGAAACCACCACATTACAGATTGATACTGATTTTAAAAACATCGATAGTTATATTTCACTTTATTGAGCGAATATATTGATACTCTAGTAAGCAACAATTGTCAGGTATTTTCAGACGTATTCTTGAAGAATGATATGTTACCTTCTTCTCCAACAGTGGTCCTCTCAGGCTCGCGAAGAGTGAAGATGGTGAGTAAGGCAATCACGATGCCGACCACGCCGGTCCCGTAGTAACATACTCTCCAGCTCTGAAAAATATGCAAATAAGTAAGTCTCGATAAGCTCTGGAGCCGTTAGCTTTTAAGTTACCCAAGGGCCTTTGATATAGCTTAGAGTTTTCAAGCCGCACCATGCTTAATGTAGTAAGTTAAACATCGCCTTTTTTCACGTCTTATGAAGAAATTTTCCTAAAGAATTTAGTATCTTTTTAGAAGCATGAAGATATCCAAAAGTTAATGCAAAAACGGGGATGTGTTTCATAAGAGTTGGAAATTTAGTTTTTCTGAAAGCTTGAAATGCACCACCTGTACGGCCAGAGTATCGATGACTCGTTTGTTAACGCAACCTGCTCGACAAATGCCTAGCTGGATATTGTAAAAAACAAAGTTAACAATATACTATTCTAGTTTTGATCTATCTTTGATTCTCTAAAATAGCTGTAAGGAATAAATTCTCTTACCAGTCCCCACGCATCCAGATCGGGAATGTACCGGCCCACAGGGAAAGCGATACCGTATCCTCCATAGATACCCCAGTTGAAGATGGACAGGACGAGAGCTCTCTGTCGCTCCGGGAACAGGTCGGTCAGGATGCCGGTGGCTAGCGGGTTGCAGCCGGACTCGCCCGCTGCCATCACCATACGGAGGAGGACTAGGTGCCAGTACTCAGTCACTGTGCCCATGAGAAGGATAGCTGCGACGAACACGATGGTGCAAACTGCGAGGACGCGGGCGCGGTTGAATCTGATGGAAATACAAATACAACTCTATAACATCTATATCAATACTTTAAAGAGGAAATGTTTTTGTTTCTTTGTTTGTTTGACGCGAATAGGCTCAGAAACCACCGGACCGATTTGAAAAATTCGATCCTGTGCAACAATTTCATGCGCGCCGAACCATTTGCCGCCTTTGTTAATATACTTTACTATTGAATACTTACTTTAGATTTAAAATATGTAAAGAAATATGGTTGTTAGCTTGGTCCAGTGGCTCGGTGGTAAAAACGTCTGCTTTTACTTCAGACCCTAGTTTGATCCCGGCCCTACACCAATGACTTGTTTTTCAAGTAATGTGTGGATTTACATTCGCTTTGCGCTGAAGGAAAACATTATGAGGAAACTAGCGTGTTTGAGGACCACAATATCCAAAGACGTCCGCCAATCCGCACTTGGCCAGCGGATTACGGCCTTTATATCTCTCTACGTGAGGGAAGGCCCCTGCAGTGAGAAAGTATAGTGGGCTGCTATGCGTTGAACTTTAGACAGAAGACTTACTTATCAGCCACGACTCCAAGTATCACCCCGACGACCGTGAAGACAGCCATGAAAGCCGGCCCCGCCAGCACCTGGTAGTCTATACCGAGTCCGTTGTAGCCCCACTCGCAGTACCGGGTGCCGTTCAATGTCAGGGACTCGCATCTGTACAGACAACAACAAAAAAAATTTTAAGTTTTCATACATTCATTTATTTATTTAAAATACTATAGTATACTACTATATTATACTACTTTTATTTTTACTTGATCGTGTGTACATGTTTGTGCCGTTTGCGGTAGAGACGATGGGTGTGTGGGGGCCGGCCGCCCTGCAGTTTTAAGGAGAACTTGCCAAGCGGCTGGTGGAGGTTTCCCGTGTCCAGAATGCTAGCTTTTATTTCGGTCAGAAACTAAGCATTGCCATCCAACGTGGCAAAGCTGCCAGCATTTTGGGCACCTTTTCCTCTACCCCTGGAGTTTTGTAGGTTAAGTTTTAGTTTAGTATTTTATATCATTGTTATGTTGGTTATAAATAAATTTCAAATATAAAACAACATTGAACAATAGACATTTTGTGAACTGTGAATTAAATTTCAACTCAGTGTGATATAGGTACATCAGCATAGGTATTGCTGCTCGCCTATAAATCAAATAAATAAATAAATGTTCATATAGTATATACACTTATGAACGTCAAAATTAAGTCACTTATTAACAAAAGCTTATTAACAAAAGCTTATTAACAAAAGCTTAATATTAACAGAAATAAAAATTAGTTACATAATCTAACAAATAGCGGAAAATAGCTAAGAAGATAGATTGTTTGTTTTTTTTATTAGACACAAATAAAAGTTTTTATCAAATAACTGTGCCTCGATTGGCGCATTTATTGCTAAAAGCTATTTTTTCCATGTAAGTAATGAGAGGCCTTGGAAACTCCTGTTAATATTTTATACCTTTGTTCTTCGAACCGCCTAGCTTTGGAATTCCTTGCCGAATTGACTGTACCTCGATAACTCAGGTGACTGCGCGGCATGCTTACTACTTAATAAAACTACAAATAAATCAACAATAAAAATAAAAAAATACAAATAAACAGTCGTTGAATTTAATTTGTTGTTGCTCCGGAAAAAATATCACAGCAACAATTCTGTAACCCATTAAACAACAACAAACTGATAAAAACTATACAACAAAATAACAATAAGAACTTTCTGACAATCTAAATATTTAAATTAAGGCTTTCCGAGCCCCATACTAAATGCTTCTCAGACTGGCAACCATTTCCTCTAAGATTTTTAAATAGTAATCACTTAACATAAACTTAAAATGGTCTAATTGGGGCGCGAAATAGGTAATATTATACATTTTTTATCGCAAAACAGATATATCAGCGTGATTTTTTCCAGCAAAATACACATGTATGAGTGCAGTGCAACAACTTAGCTGTTCAGTTGACAGTGTCGCTAGTGGAGATTTGTTGCCACCTAAGAGTGCTGTCGAACTTGTAATTCCAATTTTGGCCACCTGAACAGCTAAGTTGGTGACATGTATACGTATACATTGTTAGTTTCCGTTTCCGTTAGTGTCATTCTCTCTGCCAAACATGAACCCAAGCTTACCATCCGTAGTAATAAATCAACAAAATTCCGATAGATGGCAGGATCAAAAACAGTATTGTTAAAGAGTTTGATGAAATTTATTTATTATTTTTAAATAAATTATTGCTATTTTTATATTAAGTATCGTAATAGAATTAAAAATTTAAAATATGTATAATTTTGTTTGATTATTTGAATGAAATTTAGTTATGTCAATGTCAGTTTGTCATATTTGACATACTTAAAAAAACGTATTTATATTGCAGCAATAATTTTTAGGGTTAGGTACCCTAAGAATGAAATTAATATACTACTGCGATCTTTTCTGTACTTAAAAGATAAAAACGAATGCCTTTTACAAAATATTCGTTGTCTGTCTTTCTGTCACCAGGCTGTTTCTTATACACTTTGATAGCTGAAAATTTCACAAATTATTTGTTTCCGTTGCCGCTATAACCCAAGAGTATACAAGTACTAGATACGCTATAACAACAAATACTAAAAACAGAAAATATACAAATATAAAGGGTGGATAACACGTTTTTAAAGTGTACCTTAAAAGACGTGTTATATTTTGTATTTTTGCTCAATATCAAAAACGATAACAGGACACTAAAGAATTCTACAGAATATTAAGCTACGTATTACCTCTTTTTACTCTATCTTTACAATGACACTTGGTAGATTCTTTCATGATTTCTCTCTTTCTTTCTTTCAAAATAAAATGAATGTTTGATATGGGGTTCCCATACAAAAAACATGTTTTTTCGCCATATTTTAATAATGGTACGGAACCCTTCACGCGCGAGCCCGGTTCGTACTTGGCCAATTATATCAAATTTTTATACCTACGTCTTTTGTTTACCTATATAATATCTTTAACAATCTCATAATTACAAAAGGCTTGTTTGTTTGGATGTTTTTATGTTTTTTTGACGCGAATAGGCTCCGAAACTATTGGACTAAAATTAAAAATTCTTACACCGTTGGGAAGTTACATTATCCCCAAATGACATAGGCATTATATTTTGTTGCAAAGGGTAAGAAATTCTTATTAAGACTCCAGTAATGTAACACAAGGTATAAAAAAGAGTAAAAAATTTGTTTCATCGCATGCGCTAAGAAAAGTTAGTTGTGGCGGGTGTCGTTTAGTATGTCTTGAGAGCAGCGGAACCCATATATACAAAAAAAAACTTAAATCTATGTCAAAATTATAATGCGATAAAGTTTAAATGTTTGTTCGTAACGAATAAAATATTACACTTCTGAACGACTTTCAAACATATCTCCTAGAATTGATTTTTTTTTATGCCCGTGCTAAGCCGGGACGGGCCACTAGTGTATAATTATATCAACGATACATGTAAACTGCCAGGTGTATATTTATAATAACTAAGATTTCGACAGGCCTCTTACCTTAGAATAATAATAATAGTTTTTTTTTTATTTCAAATGAAGCTAAAATAATATCCATAGTCTATTATATATAAATTCCCTGATAATATGTATTTATTTACTTTTCTAATCATTAGACTTGAAGCTGTTATTCCGGATGAACCGATTTTGATGTTCTTAGCTATGTTTGATGATATTCGGATGTCCGCCAAAATAGCGGATATGATATTATTCGCAACTTTCCCAAATGAAATGGCTTACATTTTGGAATCATGCGAAAAATACAACTGTTTCATGCAATATGTTAGATGATTCGTGAGAAAAGTTTTTTCTTGTTACTCGTATCATGTACCCAATAGATTTATTTTTTAATTTCATTTGAGGTTTTAAGGTATGCACTATGAATATTAACATACACGAAAACGAAACCTATTGAAAATATTGACTTTCCCATAATATTCCTTTAAAAAAAAAGAGTTTCGAACAAAATAAAATAGCAAAATTAATAATTCATGAGATTTGAACCATAGTCAATTTAAATCATAAAAATATTTCCTGTTCCAAAAATGCTTCCTACGAACGAGCCATATAATCGACAATTGAGCGTTCGAAATTGGAATGCATATTCAAATATGCTGAAGAAGTGACAAAAAAAATTGTCAATGCTAGTGTGAGTGTAGCCGCATCGTCACAGAATAGATGATAGTAGATATGGGTTTATTTGACTTTTGCTACCAACGCCTTAGTAGATGGTGTTTTGTGATGAGCCCTAAAAATAATACATTAACAATAGATTTCGCGTAACGATTCAGAAGTTCTAAAAGGGATAATTTGAGCCGCTAGGATAAAGAAAACATACTTATGAAAATTTAACGCCATCTAGCGGCATCTGAGCACTTGTGGCATGCTAACGAACAGCCTTAAAGAAAAAAAGTTCCAAGTTGTAAAACGCATTGTTAACTACCTAACATCTTGTATTGTGATCCTAAACTTCCTTTTCAACGCAAAAAGCTGCACCCAATCCTTGCGAATACTTATTATTATTTTTTTGTCTATTATGCATTGAAATTGTGATCGATATCTATTCTGTCGTACCAGGCATTACCTACACGAAAGTTTTTGCTAAAAATTCGCTGGAACCATTTTGTAAACTGGTTTTGCTTGCAAAAAACTTCGAGCAGGGATATGCGGTAGACAAAACCAAGGTCTAGGACAGTGTCAAGGCTGTAAGGCTTTCAAGGTGAGCTTGGACGTAGGTAGATATGCTAATCAGGGTGGAATTATTATACGGAATTTTTGCGTATACCTACTAACCTAAAAACGAAGTAGAACCTTTTGTTCTACCTAATAATAAAAAATTGGAAAATCAACTTCAAGTTAAAGAAAACCCAATTTTTACGTTTCCGTACCTAAAAGGTAAAAACGGGACCCTATTACTAAGCCTCCGCAGTCTGTCTGTCTCCAGGCTGTATCTCAGAAACCGTAATACCTACAAAGCTGAAACTTTCTCAAGATGTGTATTTCTCGTGCCGCTATAACAACAAACACATACATATTTTATATAGATACATATTTAACACCCAGACCCACAGCCAACAAATTTATTTCATCACAAAGATGTTGGCCTTGCTGGCAATCGAACCCCGTACCTTCTGATTGGCAGTCCGGTATGGTAACCATTACGCCAACGAGGTCGTCATACCCATTTAGTAACATTTTTCTTTAGAACCCTGTAGATTAAACCTCTATTATATAATTTACAATTTAAATTCATCCATAAAAAACTTAATTGCTCATCCACAGCTATTCATCATACATGTATGTATCAGTTTTAGAACAAGCGTCTGTGTTGTCTCAATCAATCATTGCGCAAGAATTTCTCAAGAATTATGTTGTTTTATTACAAGCCATATTGTAATAAATGTTTACTTGATTGTCTATTTCCTTGTTGAGAAATAATGAACGCGTTGGTGATCTCTCATAGAACGTAATGCATAATGTATTTGTACACCTGGTTAAGTTCTAGAAAGAAAATTGGAATATTGACCTAGGTCGCAATGTACTGTGTAGGTACGACTTTTATAGAGAATTGTCGCGTCGTATGAACAAGTCAAAGTAAGTAAAAGCGAGTGTGGCCCGGTGGTAATAACGTCTGCTTTTCAATCAGACGGCCCCTGGTTCGATTCCGACTACACCAATGACTTGTTTTTCAAGTTATGTGTGGATTTGCACTCGCTTTACGGTGAAGGAAAACATCGTGATGAAACCGGCATGTTTGTGGACTACAATACCCTAAGACGTGTGTCATCCGCCAACCCGCACTTGGCCAGCGTGGTGGATTATGCTCTAGGTACATCTCTCTCCTTGTGAGAGAAGACCCCGAGTCCCAGCAGTGGGAACGTATAGTGGGCTGCTTATGCTTATGCTATGCTTATGAACAAGTCGGCTCGTCATAAAAATGATGTCTTTAACTTTGCCCAAAAAACGGGTATTGCAGTTATTTTTTCAATTAGTAATTTTCAAATATTTACCAATAAATAAATACTCGTACAATGATTGAAGCACTAATGATAATTGGTTTTGAAAGCAGAAAACGTGAGAAAACCGTCGCATGTTCTTAGGGTTCCTAGAGCTCGCCTGGCAAGTAACCACTCGTAAAATCCGCACGAAGCGTTTCGCTTCCACATATATTGTGCGGACCATTAAACTGTGGAACTCTTTGCCGAAATCCATGTTCCCTCTGAACTATAACCTCGCTGTCTTCAAGGCGAGAGTGAATCGGTTTCTTCTAGGCAAGCGCGCTCCACCCTAGATCGCAACATCACTTAACATCGGGTGAGTTTCATAAAAATCATAGAAAAATAAACCCTAAGTTTAACCGCAGTTCAACCGCATCCTTATGAGAAAGCCACGGTTCTGCAGCGCATCGAGCATGTTCGCCGATGCACGGGTTCCGGACTTCTTTGCCATCATCAGGTCTAGAGTAGCATCCTTCTGGGATGGGTTGAGGGTTTCGCGGAATGGCATTTTACAATGCCTAAATGACTACTTGAATAGCCCGATTTTTAAAGCGTGGCGCGATGGGCACCAGAGTGCGAACCGCAAATGACTGTGATATTTTTGACACTTTTATAGGTATTAAGTTTTATTTTATTTTATATGTAAAATGGGTGTAAAACAATACCTGAACAAAATGTTTTATTATTTTATTATTATTATTAAAAATCTGTCTCTTAGCACCTAACGGTGTGTTCCGTAAGCCTCCTAGAAAGATAATTAGATAGATAAATCCTTTATTTCACACACTTATTTTTACATAAATTATTAACAAAAGAAACCCTAGTGCCGAAAATGGCGGCCTTATCGCGAAAAGCGATTTCTTCCAGGCAACCAGCCAGTTATTCCCTCTTAGGACAGGGTGTCACTTAGCTGTAAGGAGTAAAAAAAAAATAGACTTACACTTCAGTAGAGTTGACATCCTCGCAGATGACGGGTAGCTGGCTCAAGCTGAGGTGTGTCGCGTTCAGCATGCAAGCCTTGTCTCCGTAGTGGAGAGTCTCCGCCGTCACTTTAGATGTCGTTCCTGAGACAAAAAGATGGTACTTTAGACGTTGTTTCTTAAATAAACTTATGGTGCGTAAAACGTAGTTCTTTAAATAAAAAGGTATGATACATAGATGTAGCGCCTGTAGCTCGGCTAGCTAAGGTGATCTGACGCGATTGCCGAAGTTATGTATACAACGGTCGATGCTGACTGTGTTTGGATGTGTGACCATGCACTAGACTGTCGTTTTAAAAATGACATTTTCTTCTGGGCGCTATATTGGATCGGATGACACGTTAAATTTTCCAAGTTGTTAGTCTATGTACAAGCAATCGTTAAGCCACGTCAGAATCCTTCGGGTGACTTAAAAATTCTCGACTCCAGAGCTTAGCAACAACGGTAGAAAACATATGTAAATTTAGACGCATTTCCTAGAAATTACTAAACTGGTTCAATAATATAATATTTTTTCTGTCAGATGTTGATGTTGAAAAATCTCTTAGACTTGACTAAGAGATTTCTCAGACCATCTGACCATCAGACTCAACGTAACTAAGAAAGTTTACGTTGGCAGGTAAGTAGTGTGATGGAGGGAATAATATAAGGTTTACAATCAGTGATTTTAATACAAGTCATGTTTTACACTTTTTACCCGAATACAATTGAAATGTAAGGAAACGAAGATGCAACCGGAAAAGCTACACTGTTTGATAATCGAATCGTCCTCAATTTTTTCTCTACCACTGTTTTATTTAATAGTTTTAAACATATAAAAGTTTAATACCAGTTAAAAAAATCAGTTCAATAAGTTCTAAGGAAACACTGCTGGAATGACTACCACTAGATGGCGTTTTTTACTAATAACGCTGTTATAAAGTGTTACAATATTTCAATATTAGCTGCGCCACGCAGTGTTACTCGCGTTTGTCCGGGATAAAAAGTAGCCTATGTGTTAGTCCAGGGTCTACCTCCATATGAACAACCAATAACATTTCATCGCATTATGTTCTGCTTTCGCGTGGCTTGAAAACTCTCGACAATAGAGATTGGCCACTAAGCTCATATGAAAGAAGAAGGTTCAGGCCGTGGGAGCGTGAAAAAGTAACAAACATACACAATAACATACACAGTGTTTTTATTATATTAGTAAGATGTAACTATACTTACACTAGCTGACCCGGCAAACGTTGTTTTGCCTCATTTAGGCGTATGAAAAATAGATAGTAGCCGATTCTCAGACCTACTGAATACGCATATAAAATTTGGTAAAAATCAGTCAAGCCGTTTTGGAGGAGTACGTTAACTAACATTGTGACATGGAAATTGTATATATAAGATAATGACGTAACTATATTACAACATATTTATTTAGTTAATTTTAACTACTTCTCAGTAATTCGAGGTTGAACCTTGACTTTGAACGGCCTCGACTCGGACCATTTACTAAAGGTATTTATTTACACGTTTATTTAATAGTTACTAGTTTTATATAATCGTACCGCTTTTTGTTGCAATTCATTTTGAGAATCAGATAATGGCTAAATTACAACGCTCCATTGGTTTTACGTCAAAACAACGGCTGCTTAGATTAGAATGCAATGCAATAAGCGTAAACATTTGTTTGTTAGACAAGAATCAGTAAAAAGATAAACGATTACTAACTTTTCAGTTTAAATGAATTGCTTCTGTTTTTAAACATTTATTGACAAAGCGAGTGAAACAAGCGAAGTCTGCATTAACTGAAAAAAATTTGCTTTCGTCTGTCTGTGTGTATGTATATTGGTACTCCCGTAGAGGCCGTAATTTTGAACCTCACGACGAAAATAGGTATACAGGTACTACTACTCAATATAACTTTTTTGTCATCGGTGATTATCGATTTGGAGATCATAATATAAAGAAAGAAAGAAAGAAAGATAAATAAGAAAGGAAAACAAATCTTTCCGCGTATTGTGCTACGCATTTATTTAATGTCTAAATAATTTAAAATAATCCGTCTGAGAGCTTGAATCTCTTTCTACGGGTAAGATTACTTTTACAGTTTTTGACTGAATATTTTAGGAAGCCAGAAGACTTCTAGTTGCGGAAAGGAGCCCGCACATCAATGTAAATGTAGACTCATGGGTAGTAGATGGAGACGAGATGCCCAGGATAGGATCGTTAGACGTGACTTGGAAGAAGCCTATGTCCTTGGACGCAGACGGGCTGATGATGATGATGAAATAGACTCACCAATGAGGTAGTGTCCAAGTTCGCCGAGGATGTATCCGACAGACACCAGCCCCAACACGTACCACTTGTAGAAGCCTTGTAGCTTCGCCAGGAAGCCTCCGTGGAACATCTTGGGTTATCTGGAAAGATTACGGAAATAAGTTTTGGTGAAAAGATATTTAAAAAGATTTTCCGACCTACAATGAACGAAACCTGGTTATAAATGAGGTTTGTTGTATGTAAGGGAAATCCAAACAGCATATTTTAAAAAATACTCTAAAATGATAGGTTACGATTTATTTAGGTCAATTTGATTCCCAGCACAGCCAACATCTTTGTGATGAACTAAATTTGTTGGATGTAAATTTAATTTTTGAATAATTATCAATAAATGGTTTATCTTGTATAAAACGATTAATTTAAAACTAATGAAGTGAAAGATTAAGTAATGGTAATTGTAATGTAGTGTAATTGACTTAGATAACCTAATTGGAAGCACTCAGTTATGAATTTTATAAGTGGACAAAATAAATAATTAACCAATTTGTTGAATAGACAAATTATAAAAACACTTTTGAGTTTACACCTTTAGGGTTCCGTACCCTATAAGTGTAAATCCTCATTATTTTTTAATTCAGAATTGCCATTTTTGAAGCTAAGCCCTGGTTTAAGAAATATATAGCTAAGCCGAGGTTACGCCATGCTTATTAATGTTAATAAATTAATATCAATGAAATTATAAAGCTAATGCAGCTTTAACCCGATATTAACTAGTCCAAGACTAAATTAAGATAATATTCGGCTTAGGCTTTTTTTTTAGTCACCAGGCTCATGAATTATATCTATAGACAATTATAAAATCCTACAAATAATACTAGTATAATAAATGCAAAAAATTGTGTAAGTATGTGTGTGTTTGTTACTTCTTCACGCTCAAATGGCAGAACCGATTTTGATGATATTTGGTGTGAAGATAGGTTAGACCTTGGATTGACAAGTAGGCTACATTTTATCCCGGATTAACGCCTTTTACCCCGGATTAACGCGGGTAACACCGCGAGGCGCAGCTAGTCTTAAATATAAAATTTGGTAAAAATAGGTCAAGCCGTTTCGGACGAGTACGTAAATAAAAAAAGTAAATTTTATATGAGTATTCAGTAGGTCTGAGAATCGGCTACTATCTATTTTTCCTAGCCCTAAGTGATAAGGCAAAACAATGTTTGCCGGGTCAGCTAGTCTTATATATAAAATTTCCGTGTCACAGTGTTTGTTACCGTACTCCTCCGAAACGGCTTGACCGATTTTTTCCAAATTTTATATGCGTAGTATCTGAGAATCGGTCTGAGAATCGGCTACTGTATATTTAGAATATTTTTTTTTTATTAAGGCAAAACAACGTTTGCCAGGTCAGCTAGTAATTAAATAAAAATGAACCGACTAGCCTATGCAAGCCAGATTTTTTAGGCTGAGTTGTGAGTATTGTTATATCAATTCAACTGAATTTTTTTCTCCAATAAATAGGTCTATTGTTCGTATTCCTGCGTGTGAAGTACTAACTATTCATTGTGTTTATCCAGCAGCCAATGACGACCTTTACTTGATAAATTCAACACTTCTAGGTCATTATGCCTTTTTTATTCAGAAATTTCTTGATTATCATCTAATCTTCTTTAACTTTTTTTATACAGGGTTTGCGCCAATTGTTTTTAATCTAATTATTTTTTCTCTGTTTAAAGGAACGTTTTTAAAGCTTTTGTAGGATTTTTCATATGTAAGATTACTTAAATAAAACATACACACACATACACAAACTCAAATAGACTCAAATTTAATATTGTATCAAGACATTTTTATTAAATATGACAAGTAATAATATAATATCTAATAATAATATAAGGACACATTTCACACATGGCTGGTTAGCCCCATACTGAACCATTTCTAGTTCGTATTATGGTTGCTAACACAACTGATACTATACATATAAATACTTTATATAGATACATATTTAACACCCAGACCAACAGCCAACCAATTTAGTTCAGCACAAAGATGTTGGCCGTGCCGGGAATAGAACCCGGAACTTTCAGATTGGCAGTCCGGCATGGTAACCATTAAACCAACGAGGTCGCCAACGAAGTGGATTGATAAATTGACTAAGTTTTTGACATTGACATATATTGTGGCATTTATTTGTAATGATGAATAAAATAAAGGAATTGTGTTGAATCAAGTCAAATAAAAACATAGATTTGTTTTTTATTCAAACATATGTTTTCTACTATTGTTAAATAGATATAAAACATGGCCATAGAAATATTTTTACCAATAATAAGAATTTTAAAATAGTCTGTTGTCTAACCTTCTTGTCTTTTCACAAGGTGTTGAATACTTCCAATCTGCGTAAAAACCTTTTTTGTACTGACACTTACAACCTACAAATAAAATTTAATTACTACCTAATTAAAAATTCACTGGCAAAAAAAGACGCAAAGTAGGTATATGATAATAATTGAGTAATTATGTTCACTGACCTAAGCAAAACCAAAACATGTTTTTTTTATTTAGTTTTATTTAGTGTAGGCGCTCTTATGGTAACATATAGGGTGGCATTTTTACAAGATATAAAGTATACTGAGGCCATGTGTCAAATGATGAATTGCCAGTCCTAAAATATTGTCTAATTTCGTGGAATAAAAACATGTTTGCTTACAAACATATTTATAAATCTTAACGTACAGTCCGATATCTATTAATAATTGTCATATAGGTTTTTTTTTTTTTTTTTTTTTTTTTTTACGAGGGGGAAATCTTCTTAGATCCCCAGCTGCATTGGGGTACAGCCGGGGTATGTGGGATTTCTACCCACTAAAACCCCCTCGGTTGACATCCCTTGTGTTTTATAAGAAGGGTTCTGGGATCTCTACTGGAATACACCAGAACTCCTCAACACTTAGTATAACGCCTCTATTATACGCGCTATCGGTGTAAGACAATCGTCTTACACCGATAGCGCGCATAATCGCACCAATCTCGTCCCTTAGACTCTTTAATTTAATAAAGTGGTCTGAGCCCCAAATCAGACCACTGACGAGTAAATTTTACCCCGGGCCCAGGACGCTACCTGACCGCTCCCTCTCTCTACCAGCAATTTCTTTCTGCGAGATAACTTTGTCGCAGAAGTCTACTACTGCCGCCCATGCTGCGTCATCTGCCAGCATTTTAGCGATCAGTGTTGGCAATGACAAATCATTTCCTACTATGACCGTTAGAGTCTGACGCTCAGTGTTCCATGCCGGACATATTTCGAGGGTGTGCTGCGCACAGTCTGAAGACATCCCACAGTGATGACATTGCGTAGAAGTTTCCTTGCCAATCTTATGGAGAAAAACGCTGAAACACCCATGTCCTGTGAGAATTTGAGTTAGACGAAATGTCACACGTTCCTTCCTATCAAGCCACGCATGGAAATTTGGTAGAATACCATGAACGGCACGTTGGCGTGAATTTCGTGGTTCAAGCAGCCTTTGGTACCATCTTTCTAAAGCACTTTTTTGTTCCTCTTTTCGTAAAAGAGCCCCTCGAAGAGAACCATTGCTATCCTCGCGACGATAGCGTTGGTAAATTCTAGCGTCCATGTCCGCCAGGATATCTAGCGGAGGAAACCGCGCAATGAGTGTTGCTGCCTCAAAAGATATTGTCCGATATCCTCGTGCAATTCTGATGGCTATAATTCTTTGGACACTTTTAAATTTAGCCTGATTTCGCTTAATACCAGATAGTCTAGAGGCCCACACGGGGGCTCCGTATAAAGCCATAGAGCGAATTATACCTGCATAGAGACGTCGAACTTCTTCCCTTGGCCCCCCTAGGTTTGGTAGTAGTCTATGCAGAGCACCTGCTACCTTTTTGATGCGAGGAACTAGACGTTTGAAGTGCTCGTCAAACCGCCAGTGGCTGTCTATGAATAAACCAAGATATTTCAGCACTTGACCTACCTCAACTTCTGAGTCTCCAACACGTATAACGGTTCTATTTGGGGCAGTACCTCTTCGGTGTTTGTGGAACCATAATGCTTCAGTTTTATGGGACGCTGTTTTAAGACCCATAGCATGAATTTTTCCCACGACACAAGCTACGCTGGTTTCTGCTAGCTGGTTGGTTTCCAGATAAGTGTGGCCTTCGGCCAAAACAAGAGTATCATCAGCGTAGCAGACTACATTAACACCTGTAGGGAGATCCATTCTTAGCACTACATCGTAAGCCAGATTCCATAACAGTGGGCCTAAAACGGATCCTTGTGGTACCCCACAGTACATTTTTCTACTATGGAGGACTCCGTCTTTGCCAATGTATTGGATAATTCTATCTTTGAAGTACGCCTCTACAATACGTTGCAAGTATCTGGGAACATCGTGAAAAACCAGCGCATCCTTGATTGTGTGCCAAGGTAAAGCATTAAATGCGTTCACAATGTCTAGGCTTATCGCTAAAGTCTTTTTACCCATATCCATGGCATTTTCAGATATTCTACGCACACGGAGCACTGCATCTATAGTTGATCTGCCACGCCTAAATCCGTATTGATGCTCTGATATATTAGGTCCTAGGTGTAAGTGTCTGTTAAGACGACCGGCAATGATTCTTTCGAATAACTTACCGACTTCGTCTAACAGGCAGATTGGCCGGTAAGCTGTTGGAGAATCCAATGGTTTTCCAGGCTTTGGAAGAAGAACTAATTTGGCTTTCTTCCAATCTGTGGGGAAAACACCATTGCGGAGACAGCTGCTAAACAACCTTTGGAGTCTATCGCCTAGGCCAGTGGGTAGGACGGCTGTCCAGACCTTACCTGGTATTCCATCAGGGCCTGGTGCTTTATTTCGAGCCTTCAAGCGATTGATCCCATTCTTTAATTCGGCATCCGATACATCATCTTCGTTTGACCACTCTATGTCAGTTGATGGGTCCGTCACTGACACGCCACTTTCGACTTTAGGGAAAAGAGTATCAACTATCTTTGCTACGAAGTTCGTATCCAAGGTTTCTGTCAGAGGAGGAACACGTGGATGCAGCTTGCCGAGAGCCTGTTTATAAGGCCGCCCCCAAGGGTCCCTATCTAAACCATTAAGAAGCTCATTGTACGAACGAGTTCGGGCTTCATTCATGGCATCGTGCAATAACCGCACAGCTTTACGAAACTCTACATATAACCTTGCTGTTTCTACCACAGTTGTTCGACGTCGCCTACGTTGTCTGGTGTATTCACGCCTTTTGCGGTTACAGTCCTCTCGTAGAAAAGCGATATCTTCGTTCCACCAAGGTACACCGTCTCGTTTTATAGTTTTCACGCGGGGCATTGATGCGTCGCAGATGGTAATCATAGCATTTCGAAACCAAGTAGCTTCACTGTCAGGATTATAGAGATCTGCATTGCTACTCTTGCCCCACGACATAGCAATTGCAGCAGCTTCCAACAAGTCCTTGTCCAGTTTTTTGAGCGCCCATCGAGGGTATACTTGAGCACTGCCAGAGCCTTGATTTAGCGGGCGGAGAGCCAGTTTGAAAAATATATACCTATGGTCAGAGAAGGTGTATATATCTTCCGCTACCACCCAGTCTCTTACAATGCGCGCAGCAGACGGAGTTGCCCACGTTAAGTCTACGATGGACTCTCCTTGCCACCGTACGCAGGTGCTGACTGAGCCCTGGTTTAGTAGGATAAGGTTTAGTGATGCTGCCCATTCTAACAGTTTGCGCCCTTTTGCGTTTTCGCGACTCATGCCCCACTCGAGGGAATGGGCGTTAAAATCACCCATTATCAATGTAGGACGTGGTTGACATCTTCGAACACAGTTACTCAGTGCCTCGAGATAAAACTCATAATCAGTTGTGTGACTATTGGGGGATATGTAGCAGCTAATAATTGCGACGTGTCCCCACTCCACTGCAACAAAACCATCTCCTGACTCTAATAGAATAAGATATAAGAATTGTCATATAGGTAGTGTTCGACAGAGATAACACTCTACGAAGCCGAAATTAGCCGATTCTCTTTCCAAACATCGATGTGCAATATTTATCGCCGGGTACTGCATTTTTTTTTTTTTTTTGAAATATATTTTACGCACAGCTGCATATTATTGTATTTAAATAGCTTCAACACCTATTGTTTATCACTTTTTAAACAATGAGTTTATTTCCTTCTTTGACGTGACAACGTCTTAAATTAGGTTGCGTCTGGGAGTCACTTATGAAAAAGTGTAACGCCCGGTAACGTTACGATGAGTCACCGAACGAGAGAGAGGCCCGCCGAATGCCTTGCGTCTCTCTCCCACTCAAATATGATCGGTCTGCCGCGCGCGCAGCACGCGGCAGACGTTGTCACGTAAAATCTTCGCCCGTAAAACCGACTTTACAGGTAACCATTTTTTTAAGCTGCAGTCTTTGATAATATAGTTGGCAACCTTTGAGATTGCATGCTAGCACTGAGCAGTGGAATTTATCCGTTTTGTTGTAAGTTATGCTGAAATGTTATTATCACTATTATTAATACCAGTACAAAAGCAATTAGGTACGTGAATTTGACGTATGTATGATAAAGTCCATAGTAAGCGACCTCGTTGGCGTAAAGGTTACCATGCCGGACTGCTAATCAGAAGGTTCCGGGTTCGATTCCAGGCCCGGTCAACATCTTTGTGCTTAATTAAATTTGTTGGCTGTGGGTCTGGGTGTTAAATATGTATTTATAATATATAATATGTATTTATGTATGTGTAGTATATCAGTTGTGTTAGAAACCATAATACGAGCTAGAAATGGTTCAGTATGGGGCTTACCAGCCGTGTGTGAATGTGTCCTAATATAAAAAAAAAGTATTTTTGGTTAAGGTATCGTAGTCTCTAGTTACAGATAACCCTGTATTTTACGCTCGAGATCACTGTTCCGGGCCTGCTTTTATTAGATTAGAGATAAATATTTTTTTGTTCATATTTTTGTGACAAATTTATACGTAACGAAAATGAATAAAAAATAGCTCAATTATTTAAGTGCCACATCAGAGGCCTCTGGCGTCAAGAGTTGAAAACTTTTTAAGTAGCTGAGTGCAGTGAGTGAAATGAAGGCAGAAGTAATATACAGTGTAAACTCTATATAACGACACCGAAGAGACTGTGCATTTTATGGCGTTATAGAGAGTGGTCGTTAAATGGAGAGAATGTATCATTGTATGGAATACAAGCTAAACCAACTAAAGCCAATTGAGTTCGACGCTTTAGAGAGCTTGTTGTTAAATTGAGTGACGTTACATGGAGTTTATACTTATCTGAATAAAACATTTATTTATTTCAAAAGTTGAAGATACGTGAATTTTCAGCAACTTAATTCGAAGAATCTATTTTTGTATTTTCAAAATAGTATTGTCGTTTTTTAAGCAGACAGATATAACCAGTTCTATTGCATTTCATTTACATGAAAAATGATTTAAGATACTGATATTGTCTTATATTACTTATTTCTAAGAAAACAAAGTTATAAAACCTTGCAAAAAACCCTCCGGAACAAACGAGAATATAGATATTAATAATTACTTTAATAGGTAGTTTAATCTACATATAGGAAGAAACTGCTTGTATAATAATAATAATTACGCTACTACGCGTTTATTTTTTAATTATATTTAACACATCATTGCGAAACAAAACGAAGTTTTCAACATCATAACTTTGGTCGTAAAATATTTAGCACCTCTATTTTTAATTTATGTAGTATTTTGGAATAAGTGCTGAATCGTATGTATCTTTAAACAAAAAACAACTTTGCTTTGTATATAATACATTGCGTAATACATTCATTTATTCACTTACATGTTATTTAATACATTTGTAAGCAAAATGCAATCATTTACAAAATGTATTAAATGATTATAATGATTGACTGTCGTGCAGAATAAAATATAGAAATTTATTTTTTCACGAATTTTATAAATAAACTAGCTGACCCGGCAAACGTTGTTTTGTCTTAGTAAAAAAAAAAAAAACTAAATATGCAGTAGCCGATTCTCAGACCTACTGAATACGCATATAAAATTTGGTAAAAATCGGTCAAGCCGTTTCGGAGGAGTACGGTAACAAACACTGTGACACGGAAATTTTATATATAAGAAGATTTTAGGCCATATTTTACACACGGCTAGTTTGCCTCATGTTAAACTATTTATAGTTTGTGTTATGGTTGCTAAAAACAACTGATACCTATTCTACAAATACATACTTCATATCGATACATATTTAACATCTAGACTAACAGCCAACCAATATTTTTTTCTTTCTTTTTTTTTATTTTTTTTTATGATAAATGGGTTTCCGTTTGACCGCAGCTTGCCTGATGTTAAGCTTGACTGTAGTCTAAGATGTATCACGCTTTCCCAGAAGGAACCTATTTACTCTAGATTTGAAGACCCCCAAATTGACTCATCGCAAAGATATTGGACGCACTGGGAATCGAACCATCTGGTTGGCAGTCCGGCATCGTAACCTTTACGCCAACAGTCTTTATTTATCTAGACATATTACAGTCGCCTTTAAAAAATGGTCAATCACATATTATGGTTATTATTCCCCGACCCCTTTCCATTACCGAACGAGCAGTGAGACTGCTAGGAGACACCGATATACAGTGGAAATGCCGAAAATGAGTACTAAGCGATTTGCTTCCACGTTTATAGTACGGACGGCCAAACTGTGGAACTCCTTGTCGGAATCCCTGTTCCCACTCAACTACAAACTTACTGTCTTCAAGGCGAGAGTGAACCGGTTTCTTCTAGGCAAGCGCGCTTCACCTTAGACTGCAATATCACTTAACATCAGGTACTCACCTGATGTTAAGTGATATTGTGGTCAAGCGCAAGCCTATTAAGCATAAAAAATATTAAATGATTATTTAATATATTATGATCCCTTGTCTCATAACAAAAAGTCAGCGCTAAATTTAGCCGTAATTTTCCTCCTCAGAGGTTCTGCCGTCATGGCAAGTAATTTGCTTTTTGTCAGTCGTATAGTGAAAGTCATCGTTAATAGTTTAACGAATAACCTTGAAGGTGACGAATAAATGTAGGTATTTGTTCCGGTTGCCTATCAGCCCCCCAAGTACGGTGTTTAAGCCACTGGTAACTGTCGCTAGTCCCAATGGTAATAGCCTAATTAAAAATGTCTGCATAAGCAAACACAGCATAAAGCATAAGCATAAGCAGCCCACTATACGTTCTCACTGCTGGGACTCGGGGCCTTCTCTCACGAGGCGAGAGATATAGGCCATAATCCACCACGCTGGCCAAGTGCGGGTTGGTGGATGACACGCGTCTTCGTATATTGTGGTCCTCAAACTTGCCGGTTTCCTCACGATGTTTTCCTTCACCGTAAAGCGAGTGCTAATCCACACATAACTTGAAAAACAAGTCATTGGTGGTTGAAAAGCAGACGTTATCACCACCGAGCCACACTCATGAAGTGTAAATTAAATTAGCAAACAAAATTGATGTTAAAAATAAAAAGTGCACCTACTTAACATTAATTACTTAATAATATGTATAATATACGCATTTGCTGAATATATTTTTAAATAACCGAATGAACATTGCATTCATTTTCAATTTAAATGTTGCATACCTATATTATTCAGTACCAAGTAAACTTTATACAGGTTTTGGAACCTACGTGTTGAACTTTAATAATATTGGATTTATACGTACCTAGTGTTTTATAAATTCTAGTTTCCGATAAATAATTCCACTGCGAAGTATTTAATTCTGGGATTTTTCCTTTGTTGTGGTTACTCACAATTAGTGAGGCGACTTAGTGGTTGTGTACGTCAGAAGACCTGTCATTTCGCTTGGCTTCTGGCTTCTATTTTTATTTTCATTTTAAGTATTACCAATTTTCTTAATTGTTTTGGTTCTATAATAGGTAGTTACGGTCGGTAGACTTAGCCAAGATCTTTGTTGAGAATTTTTAAGCCGCCCAAAGCTCTTTGATGTACTACGACTGACAGTGTGGTATAGAGTGACTATTTAGATTAATGTTATGAAAAAAAAGTTTTTGAAGTATTTTGCTATATTATATACTAGCTGCGCCCCGCGGTTTTACCCGCGCTAGTCCGGGATACAAAGTAGCTTTTTTGTTAATCCAAAGTCTCATCTATTTCCATACGAAATTTCATCAAAATCGGCTATGCCGTTTGAGCGAGAAGAAGTAACAAACATACACACACACAAACTTTCACAATTATTATATTAGTAGGATTATGTTGATCGTCTTCGGCCGAAGCGTCTTTCGACCATTAATTACCATTACACTGAGGATGATATCTGTAACATCACAGTCGAGACATATAGATACGATTATGTATGTATAGGAATAGCGCAAAATTGGGACAAATGCCGTACAAAAAAGAAGCTTGTTCGATACAAAATGAGTAGACTGTATGAAAGTTCTGACTCTGACAAGGAAAAATGCGAAACTCAGATTAGGGCCACGTATCTTTCATACACGATGCCGCTCCCTGGGACAACTCCTCGCGTCTGGTGGCAGCTTGGTGGGTAACCATCGTCGACGCACCCTAAGCTCCTTGTTTTAGGTTCAGAACAGTATTCACTGTATACGGCACAGTAAAAATCCAAACGACGTGTGACACTAATTTGGAGATATTCGTGAGTAACTCGGCGCGGTGATGGTACGCGCGGGTTAACTCCCATTCGATTCCAGAGCGACTGCCCTCAGTCCGCGACGCGCGCTTCAGGTTTTATAGCACTACCCTCATTTCGCATTTATTTCTTTATGAGTATCGAACAAGGCTTTTATGCTCAGCAGTCGTTGATTACGGGCTGATAATGATGACGATTTGTTAACCATTCTGCAATGCATTATGTAGATTTATAAGTAAGTAAACCTTACAACACCAGACATAAATAAAACGCAAAGAATTTCCTCATTGGACGGCAATATTATTTTTATGTATTTTTGATAGGTATTTCGATGATATTTCCTTCATTTTTCCTCATATTATCCTCAATTTTTATTAATAAACTCAATAAAGCCGCATAAAGTGTGTCAGGCTACAGTTTAGACAATAGTTAGTATAGTGAGGTTGACATTAAACCACAGTTAAGTTATTAGTTACTATGACATTAGAGCCTGAATGGATAAATAGGTCACTTAGCGAGCGGTACGCGGCGCGTGTCAATCAAAATGTTATTAAATGAGTGGATAAAACATTGTGCATTGTTAAGTAATCTATATTACCTTGGAAATGGTCATTTACTAATTAAATTATAAATAATAAACTTGTACATACGATATATGTATGTAGGTACGTATCATGTAACGCATGGTCTACATTGTCTTGGTATATATAGTTTTTGTTGAATTTTGGAGCAACAAAATGTATTTATGCAAGTTTGATGAAAAACGTATTTTTATCACAAACTTTTAATGATGCAATTATCTCGCCGTTTCAACAAATGTAAATGAAGTATTTTTTAAACATGTACCTATATATTTTTTCTTAGTAGCTCGGCTAGATAGATAGATAGACAGACCTATCTAGATATATAGATTTATTGGACACAAACTTAAAACTAAAACTAAAGATAAAAACTTAGAACAAAAAAAAGTGTGCCACAATAGGCTAGCTGAGGTGATCTGACGCGATCATCGAAGCTAAGCAACGGTCGATGCGGACAGTTTTGGATAGGTGACCATGCATAAGACTGTCATTTGTCAAGTGAAATTTTCAACTGGACGCTACCGTGGGTTGGATGACACGTTAAATTGTTGATCCCGGCTGTTAGTCTTAGTACAAGGAGTCGTTAAACCAAGTCAGAAGCCTTAGGGCGGTTTGAAATCTCACGACACCAGAGCTTGTCCACTAATCTTGTACAAAGAAAAAGAAGAGTGAGAACAGTTTTTAAGGAGCTATCATAAATTTCCTTAAGTATAATTAGGTTTTCAGTGTAAAAGATGAGCAATGTCTCTCTCTCAGGTCATTGCTGTGAAATAGCCTTGACATGATTGTTAAGTCTAGTCTTGTGTTATACAAGTCTATTATTCGATGCTCGTAATAGGGCGGGTACAGACCACCGTGGGAATTATATCGTACTAGCTATTGCCCGCAACTTCGTTCGCGTGGACTTCGGGTTCGTCCCGTCTTGTTATAATTGACGGTAAATAACCTATCTATATAGTAATTGAATTATCAATGAAGTAATTCGTTATATAATTACCCTATTTATATAATTTGTTATAAATAACTGTAAGTAACCTATCTATATAGTAATTGAATTATCAATGAAGTAATTCGTAAAAATGAAGTATCTTTTTGTACGTGTAACTCCTAACCAAAAAGAAACTTGGAAATAACTAACCTTAGGCCTATATTACTTAAAGTAGGCGACCATACGTTTTTATCAAATCGCTAGTGCCTTGAAAATTCGCAAAACGGACACAACCGTCAACGACGTCTGCCCTCACGCGTCTGCCCGCGTTCGGGTCGCGCACTCAGCGATGAGCCACTTCTTCCCCACCGCACCTACCCCGCTCCCCCCACGCCCCGTTCGCCTAGCGCCGCTGTATTTATCGCCGAAATGGCTATGACTCTGCATTTTAAATCTGTGATATCTTCGAAAATGTTTATTTAATTTACATGCTGTAAAAAGCCATATTGATCTTTATTAAATGCACAATGTATTTAAGATACTTAATTGTATAAGGATTAATACTGTATTGCTTAAAATCGCTTCGTAAATAAGCCATTATTTCTCGTACAAAGTAAAGGATAAAAATGGTTATTGTGGGTTATTCCTAAGAGATAAACATATACCATCACGGACTTTTTTGTAGACCTTTTTAAGTTGTACAATACTGTAGTAAATTGTTTTGATCTATCTTGTAGGATTCAGTCAGCGTTTGCAATGTAAGCGCAAAAAATGTGTTTTTTTTTACGACCTCACATTAAAAACCTCAAAAATTGTAGCCTATGTGTTATTCTGATGTATAAGCTATAGCCTATGTGTTATTCTGATGTATAAGCTATATTGTGGTAAAGTTTCATTCAAATCCATTCAGTAGTTTTTACGTGAAAGAGTAACAAACATCCATACATCCATACATCCATACTTACAAACTTTCGCCTTTATAATATTAGTAGGATTAAGAAAATAAAATGGGCATTAATAGACGGTATTATAATAAACTAAGGAATAATTAAAATAATCGTGCTTTTTTGCATGTAAGGAAAAATACCTAAGTATTATGGTAAAAAAATAAAAATGATTACGTTGAAAAAAACGAGCGTGGGTAATATAACGTCTGCTTTTCCATCAGATGGTTTGATCCCAGCCCTACACAATGACTTGTTTTTCGAGTTATGAGTGAATTTGCACTCGCTTTACGGTGAAGGAAAACATCGTGAGGAAACCGGCATGTTTGAGGACCACAATATCCGAAGACATCTGTCATCCGCCAACCCGCACTTGGCCAGCGTGGTGAATTATGGCCAATATCTTTTTTCTCGTGAGGGAATGTCCCAAGTCTGAGTTACCACTGCTGGGATCGTATAGTGGGCTGCTTATACTATGCTTACACAAACGATGTAAAAAATCTTCATCTTCCTCCGATTTAGCTTCGTATGAGCTAAGTGGCCAAGCTTTGGTGTCGAGAGTTTTTAAGCCGCTTGAAGGCCTCTGACTTTGCTTACCACGACTGTTTGTACTACAGCGAACTAGACTAAAAAGAATAGTAACTTGGCCGATAAAATGGTTCCACCGTCCACGCGTAAAATACCGCGGTGTGCGGGGCAAAACGCGCCCGCGTGGCGTCGAGCGACCAATCGCGTGCGAGCTTTGTGTGTGTATGTTTCGTTGGGATAGCAGTATAATTGTGTGCGTAGATGGATCCAAATTCTAAGCGGCAATTGTATGGAGTTACTCTTCTGTTTATTCTAGTTCGCTGTTGTACTAAGACTAACAGCAATATGAATATAGCCTTATTACGATATGTAGTGTGATGGTGAAGCACGCACGATGTAGATATGCCATGACTCAGCCAATCATAATCATAATCTTGATCATCATTGATACACGACTGATGCAGTGTATTGACTGATGCAGTGTAATGACTGGCTACGAGTAAATAGGTCAAATAAATCCGACCGATCTTTACTCGCAGTTGGCCAATTTTTATGTTACGGAACCCTTCATGCGCGAGTCAAACTCGCACGTGGCCAATTTTTTGTACTTAACTACCTACTTAACTTTTTTACATCCCGGATTAATGAGTAATACTCAGCGAATTAGAATAAATAAAATGGTAACTTGACCGATAAAAAGGTTCCATCGTCCACGCGTAAAATACCGCGGTGGGAGGGGCAAAACAGCTACCGGTGCGGCTAGTATCGGTGGCGCGACCTTGATGCGACCAATCGCGTGCGAGTTTTGTGTGTGTGTGTGTGTGTGTGTGTTTCGTTGGGATAACAGTATAATTGTGTGCGTAGATGGATACAAATTCAAAGCGCCAATTGTATGGAGTTACTCTTACGTTTATTCTAGTTCGCTGGTACAATTCGCAGATAAATATACATTCATATGTAATACATATACATACATATATGTATACAAGGTCACGGCTAATCAAGACTCATTGCCACTCAACGCAAAACCAATTTAAAAAAAATACCGAGAATATTTTTTAATTAATACGAGACATGCCATCTTACAAACTCTTTGTTAATTGTCTTGTGGATTATTAGTACTAACCTACTTTTGGTATCCAGTTGGTTGTTACTAGAAGTCGCTTAATTAATTTGATTGTTTTTTAAAATTATTGAAGAAGTTTTCATTCTTAGCCTCAGCTATACCAATATCAAGTAGCATTCCAATTAATTCAGTTCTAATTAACACTTTTTCAAATACATACGAGTATAATTTTCATCACTATTTTTAAAATGTTTAGTAAACAGTTTAAAAGATTTAAAAAAAAAAAACAAAAAAAAAAACACTTTTTTGTTTCATCAAAAAAGGTTCATGAAATTGTAATTTAAATAATTGTGTAATAGTGTAATCAAATTTTGGGTTCAATCATTGTAATTTAAAGTTTTCTTTGCATTGACCACATTTATTTTACTATGTTATATACGAGTAACTTTGCATTGTTACACAAACAAATAAATTATTATAATAAGTTTACATTTAAAGCAACCATCTGACTGACTTACATTTTTGAATAATTATTTCCACAAACGTCTGAAAATATCACTGTCTATTAATCTATAAATTATTATATATGTATGTATTTATCTAAGTCACTGGAAGGCACTAGCCTCCATGGCACGGGCGCGAATGCATCCAGTTTGAGGGTTAGTGGATAAGTTTGTATTGTACATGTGAATTTGAATAAAAGCATTTTGAATTTGAATTGCTGTATAAAAAATGTATAATTTAAAATAAATTAAATACTCAAATTCAAATTCAAATCGTTTATTGCATCATCTATGTTATACAATATATTATATATTGTATATCTATGTTATACAATATATTATAATTATCATAGAACACAAAATGTACCCTAATCAGGGCGTTGCAATTCTGGTTTGAAGCGAGCCGATTTATTTTTTTCTTCCAATATATGGTGTACATACGTGTCATTAAAACTTTTATCATTTAAGAATTCGTCAACTGTACTTCAGGAGCCTCAAATATTTCAACTTAATTTTTATGGTCTGGTGAACGACAGACAGCGAAGTCTTAGTAATAAAGTCCGCTTTGGATAGGGACCCATAAAAATAATATCGTTTTTCATTTACCTCCATTGTTGTTCTGTAACTAGGGACACAGATTATCTTATAACTAACTGCGAAATTAAATTGCTTCGTGATCATTTGTTTTAGCGTCCCCAATTTACATTGTAAAGGTAAGTTAATTAAAAGGGAACCGGAACAAAGCCGACGCCTTCTATTATGTAAACAGGTTTACTGGCTGCTAACCCAAAACCTTCAAAGGGCCAGTATCAATATAATGGCGCCTGTAGCTCGGCTAGCTAAGGTGATCTGACGCGATCAGCGAAGCTAAGCAACGGTGCGTACAGTCTTTGTGTTGCTGTTTGTGTAGCTAGTGGTAAAATAAGAGAAACAATTTTTTTTCTAGACTTTAAAATGTACGAAACAAAAATTTATTGTTTAATTTTGGTCGCAATCCGTAAGAAAAGTCTACTATTGTAATTTTTTGTACAGCTAGACATTTCACGATAAAAGATAAAATTCCTCAAAAAATAGGGAGGTGATTTTTAATTCCACGTCTATTAATTTATTAATAGATGTGAAATTAGGAACTACTAGAATAAATCGCACATTACTAATGTTATTTATAGCCGCACTTTGCTTGTTTCGAATAATTGGAAGCAAGCAAAACAATATTTTTTCATTGTAGTTAAACACAAATAAAAAATCATAATATTATGAGTCAATTATTAATAAAAATTGACTACAAGTGATAAAAAAAGTCGTAGGCTGTGTGTTGTTGTCACGTGGCTACAAAACAGAAACTTGATGTCCTTCGACTTACTATTGAAGTGGTTCTATAAAATTAATAAGATTCCAAATGGAAAACACTTATTGTGTATGCACATAAGTAGGAGTTTAAAACAAAGATAAATTTATCAATCGATCAATTTTTGGTAGCCATCCTGGATTTTAATTTTATCGTGTGCTAGGTACTCTACTAGTTTACCCCTTTATTTTGATATCCAACAGTCGCCAAGCACCAAAAGGCAGGCACCTTGAGAGCCAGGTATTCCTAACTAGATATGCTACCTTTGGCCAGGGTAATTATGTAACTGTAAAGTGAAATAATATTACAATAAATTGTTTGACTTTGACTTTGAGTGTCTTTGATTCGTGTGGTTACGCTCTGCAAGTCAAATGCTTAGCTGTAAAGGGAAAAAATCCAATACTTCGCTGTCCTCACAATAAGTGTTGAAGCATAATATGACAAGTTTGTACGGAAGTTTGAAATTTCAACTTTGTTTACAGCTCATAATTTAAATATTGTTAACTGTTGATTTTATATGAATTCACTTCGTCAAAAATCTACTTCCGAGCTGAAGTAGGTACCTACAATAGCGCCTTAAACAACGTTACCGGAACGAAGACCAGATTGGCGATAATGTGTGAAGTTATATAAACCTTCACACCTTACAATGTTCAGGTACTGAGTAACTACTTAAGGTCAAACGCACGATACGGTAAAGACGCATACAATATTTTTTTAAACAAAAAGTAGCGCCTGTAGCTCGGCTAGCTAACGTGATCTGACGCGATCATCGAAGCTAAATGGTCGATGCGGACGGTGTTTGGATGGGTTACCATGCACAAGACGTCATTTTTCAAGTGGCATTTACATGAATGTGTGCGCTGCCGTGGATAGGATGACACGTTAAACTGTAAGTCCCGGCTGTTAATTTTAGTACAAGCAGTCGAGGGTCCTTCGGGCGGCTCTAAAACTCTTGACACCAGAGCTTGGCCACGTAGCTACTACGAGGAAGAAGAAGCTACAGTCGATGCAGACAGTCTTTGGAAAAGATTTGGCCCAAGTCTGTCTTTTAAAAGTGACATTTTCATCTGGCATTGTGACGGTATCTATATACAGTATACCCCGGACTTACGCGATAGGTGGGACCGAGCGCTATCCGCGTATGTCGAATTCGCGTAAGTCGGGGTACAATTTTGCATATACATACATACAAAGTATGTTTAATTGGGGCCGGAGACTATAATTTAGGAAATATAAAACAATAATTTAGGAAATAATTTTTAATTTAATTCTATATAATATGACAAACTATATTAATAAAATGTATAAACACAATCTGAAGTGCGCGGCTTTCAAACAAAAATCGTTAAAATAGACGAGAAAATTAAATCGCGTAACTCCGAATTCGCGTAAGTCGAGGTAGCGTAAGTCGGGGTATTACTGTAATATAAAATTAATTTATCTACGCACAGCAAAATAATATCCGCGATCGGTTTTTACGAATACCTTCCGGTGACGTAAATGCGGGTATTTTATTTCACAACTTTTAATTTTACACTTCGTAATCAATGTCAACTTGGCCGTTTCCGTGTTTGACAAAGCAAAGGATAGGGAACACCCACTTGCGAAGTTAATTATGGAAGTTATATTTTTTTATACATAGGTGAATTGCGATCAAGCGCAAGCCCGTTAAATGTAAAAAAGCCTTGTGCATGGTCACCTATCCAAACACCGTCCGTATCTTAACACTTTCTATGATTTAATAACTGACTCTGAAAGAGATCGTAGTTGGTGCAGAGGACAGCCATCGCTATTCAGCGAGGAAACGCGGCCAGCGTTATGGACACCTTTGCGCCGGGTACGGTCGTTACCCCAACATTTTAATTTGACAAAACATGTGATTTATTTTAGCTAAGACGCAGTATATTTATTAATAAGTAATTCCAAATGTTTATTTTATTTCAGAGTTTTTATTTAATTTTACTCCACCTCTGTACTAGGTTCGAAAGGCTAGGAATTCCGTTTTTTTATTTCCTTTACGCTAAATTCATTTCCGATTAAAACATTCTCAAGGGCAAATTAAAACGTCAGCTGATCTCATGGGAAACATAGGTTATATTCGAAAACTATGTGATATCACTCGTGTGGTAAAAATTATACTTAGACAACGAAAATTATACAAAGACAAGTAGACTTAAAAACATATTTTAGAGCAAAAACATATTTTGAAAAATCCCTTTAAAATCCTGCGTAAGTAATTTTAAAGGGCTACGATTTTTTTTCAGTTTTATTAGCTATAATTCAGTGTTACGAATCGTTAAAGTTCCAAAACACAATACTTAAATTCGCCCAATAGTTTTATTCGAAAATATATTAATATATTATTATTAGAAAAATAGTATTTATTTTTATATTGTGATTTCGGAAAGTGATAGAGAAATTAAAACAAATTTTACTTTATTTTGTATATATTGATACTATCTAGAATTGTTAAAGTTTATTTTAATATTGTTAATTGTTGATTTTTTATGAATGTATTACGTAAAAAATCTTTAAATTCAAACATGTTAGGCGTGGATGAACTTGGTACAAGAAACTCCAGTTATGAACAAGAAAAATTCAATTACGTCACTTTTTATCTTAAAAATCTGACTTCTGAGTCTCGTTCTTTGTGCCTTATCAGAATACGTCGAGTCTACAGCGACCTTTTGAAGGTCCTTTTGAAGCTATTTTTAGAATTTTTAAGTCGAATTATTATTGTTTTACTATATCTCTCACGACGAGAGAGATATAGGCCATAACCACCACACAGGCCAAGTGCAGGTTGGCCGATGACACATGTCTTCATAATTATATTGTGACCCTCGAACATGACAGAAACTCTCGATGTTTTTTTTTACCGTATAGTCAGTGCAAATAAACAACTAACTTGAAAAATAAGTGGCAATATTGGTGTAGGTCTGGGATCGAACCAAGGGCCGTCATGGAAAAGCAGACCTTTTACCCACCGAGATTAAGTCGCTATTGATTTTAAATCCAAGAGGGCTGCAACTATTTGTTTTTATTTACATTTGTTAAAGTCAAAGTCAATTGTCATTACCTATGTTTACGACAGTGGTGATATACACGTCACAAACAGATGAATGTGACAAATTTTCCGTTTTCGAACGGCACCCTTATAAATTATTCTAAAAAATACTGTTGCGATCACCAATTTAAATTTCAATAAATTAACATAATCAAGCCTACTTTTTGAAAAATCGATAATTTATTCATATCGTTTTGGAATGTACTTTTGAATTTAAATACCAGGGTCAGTTTTTTAATCGTTAGATTAAATATTTTTGTTTTAAAGACTTCCGCATTGTGTATTTTTTATATTTAGATTTTTTTGCATATTTAAATTAAACTAACATATAAAATTTCCATGTCACAATGCTAGTCACCGTACTTCTCCGAAACGGCTTGACCTATATTTACCAAATTTCATACCTCTAAGTCATAAAAGATCACCGTTAAATATATTTAAAAAAAAAATATGGTTTTTTATAATGTAATGTGGCATTAAAAAATACATACAACCCTAAATTTTTACTTCGTTATCACCAACCCCTATTGTTTTAAGGTCATTTTAGTAATTTAATATTTTTCACCCCGCTCGATAACTGATCAATTATAGTGTTTTTAACCGTACTTAAGGCAAAACAACGTTTGCCGGGTCAGCTAGTAGGTAACCTATAAAATACGTAGTGTTAAATCGGTCAGTCATATTATGTATACTCAAGAGACACGTTTTTAGCGTACCACGAGCTAGCGATAATCTGGGTGAAGGTGGAGTATATCTAGTCTGGAACTACTGCCTCTTTTTTTCTATCTGTACTGTCCTTCTACATTCCTGGTTGCCTGGTAGAGATCACCATAGGTGATATGGCCGCCTTTGTACTCTATGTGTAAATATTTTATTTCCTTAATTTAAGCTGTTTTCTTATGTGGTTGTACAATAAAGTAATATTCTATTCTCCTCAAGGAAGCTGCCGAAAAAAACACGTAGCCAATAAATTTCCTCCCTTTTTGTAAGAGTCGATACGAAATCAAAATTTCGGTTAGTTATGTATTTGATTATTACACGTAATAATTGCTAATAATAAATACCTATATACTTATCTATTATTTGTTACAGTTAGAAAAACATTTATTACTCAATATACATAAATAAATGAAGTAAAAGAAAGAAAAGATAAATAAATAATGAACTAAAAATGTGTAATTTTTTGAGCAGTATCCCATTTTTTTTGTATGAGCTTACTAGCCAAGCCTTGGTGTCGTGAGTTTTCAAGTAACCTAGTGAACCCCGTGAAATGTTCACATAAATTATCCCCCCGCCCCATTCCACCATCGGACGAGTAGGGAAACACCAAGGCGGCATCGTTATACTGTGGAGGTACCTAAGTCGCGTACTAAGCGGTTTGCCTCCACCTTCATTGTGCGTACCGCCAAAGTGTGGAATTCTTTGCCAAATTCTCTGTTCCCCTATAACTATAATCTAGCGGTTTTCAAGGCAAGGGTGAACCGGTTTCTTCTGGGCAAGCGCGCTCCACCTTAGATTGCAATACCATCAGGTGAAATGCAGTCAAGCGCAAGCCCATTACTAGTAAAAAAAAAACCCGATAACTCTGTATATTTGGGACTACGATTAGTAATTCCAGCCCAGACAAAGACGTGTGGTCAACCGAAGGTCGCCGTGATTTGCCCAATTATATGCGTGCCGTGGACCTAACACGAAATTAGTATTTAAAGGTATCTGAAGTTGTGTGTAGAGTATAGATCTACATAATAATAAGACTTTAATGCAAGAAAACAAAGTTATCCATGCTATCTAACACTACATTATGCAACACCAGACATGACTTACTGCCATACATTCATTAATCTCCGAGTAAATAAGAAAATTGATAAATTTCACAAATCAAATTGTTTATTGGCACATCAGTAAACTAGGTATAAAGATTATAAGAAAAAAAAAATAAACAAAAAAGATTATATTTGTATTAATTTTACATATAATTAAGTATATAGATCTACGTTATTTTATATATTAGGACACATTTCACACACGGCTGTTTAGCCCCATACTTACACATACATACTTATTATGGTTGCTAACACAACTGTTATACTACATATAGATACCTTAATCCTTTATATCGATACATATTTAACACCCAGACCGAAAACCAATAAATTTAGTTGAAAGATGTTGGCCGTACTGGGAATCTAACCCGGGACCCTCTGGTTGGCACTCCGGAATGGTAACCATTACGCCCACGAGGTCGTCAATACATATCAAAAAATATAACTGATATAAATTAGGTACCCAATAATAATATCGAAGGTTCTGGTCTTGTGCTAGTCGCTTTGTTACGGGACCAAATTCCTCTCCCGAAGTTTGAGTAACTTTATTAGGACTGAATATGACATACCTAATCTATTTCAAGATACTAAGTTATTTAATTAATATATAAGAGTATACTTTATAATACTTATTCACGAAAAAACACTTTAATGTTTCGCGACTATTCAAACCTATCTCTTTGTCTAGACAACAAAACTGGTATCAAGTATCCGTTATTTTGAATCAAAATCCTTTCTCGTATTCGATTTTGTCTAGATGGGTTTGTTGAACTTTCGTTTCTCCTAAAATGACACAAACAATCTTAACTATTAAATAAAATAAAATTAAAATATACTCACCAAAGTTAGCACTCGAAAAAAAAACACAATTTAAATCTGGAACACTACAACCCGCCAAGCCAAAAAACGCGCGGGGCTCAAAAATTCCAAATTCAAAACAACAGCATTCGCGTTTACGACTATCGAATCGAGTTCGAAAATCAGTATTCTAAAATCAACTATTGAAAAAGAATTGAATTTACTTTTTTAAATTGATACCTATACAACCTCTATGGTTTACAAAATAGGTTGTAGCGGTAGTAATGCGCGTGCGCCGTGGCTCGATCCGCGGCTGCAACTAGCCAGTGCTAATTCCTTGCCAGCCTTGAAAGCTACTGAAAGCCCGTCTGATCATAAGAATGGTTTAATTAGATCAATTCTGGTTTAAACTAGGAACACCATTCAACCACGACATTTTGCGATATTCATGGTCCCGACACAGATGGCGTACCAGTTACAGTAGGTAACGATGGTTTTTGCCGGTGAAAATTGCAGTACGGTCTGAAAAAAATACTGTTCACCTTGAGGTTTTAAAATAGCAATTAGTAATAGTGAAATGAGCGAATAGATAGGAAGAAACAAAACAGTCACCTTGTATGGAATGTTCTTAGCATTAAGTATTTAATTGAAAATGAAAGTTATAGTAGATAGAAGAAAAAATAATAATATATAGTGTACTTCTGTGATCTGAAACCAAATTCAATCTTTGTCTCATGCATTACTTTGCACAATTCCATTGTAGAAAGAAGAAAAAAATGAAGTCAAAGAATAAAAATAATTGTTATTCCTTCACTTGGACTAACACACACACACACACACACACACACACACACACAAACACATTTGGATTAATTTTAACCCCGTTTTAAAGCGGGTAATACCGGGGCGCTAATAAACTAATTGAGATTTTTTTTATTTATTTTAGAGTAAATACAATAATGTTATCGAAACGTAATTTAATTATTTAACCAAGCTGAATTTGAGCGAATAATTTGTTTATAGGTACGTAAGTCAACGATGTAAACAAAAATATATACTATAATTATAATATAATAAAGAACCTTGTTGGTATAATTAAAACCTTGCGAACTTGAGTAAAAATTAAAATGTTATTTTGGGAGTTCTGTACCTACTACCTACATACTCGTACATTATATTTTCAAGGCAAAATGTAAGGTGGAAAAAAGGGCAACATCTTCATTTTACAGATTTTTCGCTATAAATTGTAAACAGTAAGAAATATTAAAAAAAAACTTAAAGACCGTCTAAAGAAGAAACTTTATGAATACCAATCAGACTTCCTCTTCTTCGTATTGAGATAAGTGGCCATGCTCTGGTGTCGAGAGTTTTCGAGCCGCCCAAACGCCTCTGACTTGGCTTAACGACTGCTTGTACTAAGACTAACAGCCGGTACCTACAATTTAACGTGTCATCTGACCCATGGTAGCGCCCAGATAAAAATACCACTTGAAAAACGTCTTGTGCACTTCACACGTCCAAACACCGTCCGCATCGACCGTTGCTTAGCTTTTATGATCGTGTCAGATCACCTGAGCTAGTAGAGCTACAGGCTATCAGACTTATGAATTAGAAATAAAACTGGTTCAAATAGTCTAAAATTAAGTTTTTGGAACCAGTTTTATTCATATTGAAATCTTCGCCATAAAAAAACCGATTAATGGAAAAATACTATCCAACTTTTTTTATTATAGATAAAAAAATATCTCGTGGTTCTTCGTCATTTCTCACAAAAAGAAAAAAGTTCGCTAACTACTACAAGGTAAGATATTTTACATCGTGAGCCTGGGATAATTTATAGTGGAAATATCACAAATTAATTGCTTACGATTCTGTGAATGAAGCAAGGTAAAATTCTTGAACTCCACTTTGTGATACTTATTTTTCCCTTTGTGACAGCCATCTTTACTAATAGTGATCATAAATACATAATGATAAATAATTTCTAGACTGAACAAATAATTGGCAACGCGATCTACTAAAGAATCTACTTAGAAAACTCTTTACAAAACCGAGTCAGCTTACAATAACAGTGAAATACAGTTTACAATAAATGAATCTGAATCTGAGTCATAACTCGATTCAGCAGAGAACACATTTGAAAGTTCGTTTTGATAATAATACCACAGTATAAGCATAAGCAGCTCATACGTTCCCACGGCTGGGACTCCTCTTCTCCCAAGAGGAGAGAGATAGATATATTAACACTTTATTAAAACACATACTAAAAATAATTACAGAAAACACTAAGGTACTTAAAAATTAATGCCTTAACTGGCAACCTTATCGCTAAAAACGATCTCTTCCAGGCAACCAATTCCTAGAATGTGCACATAGAAAAAACTTAGAGACAAGGTGTTATAATGTAACGGAATATTTGAATTGGAAAAAAAATAGGGAAAGATATCCTACTAATATTAGAAATGCGAAAGTTTGTAAATGTGGTTTGTAGTTGTGGTGTTTGTTACTTCTTCGCGCTCAAACGGTTGAACTGATTTTGATAAAAAAAAATTGTGAAGATAAGTTAGACCTTAATTCATAGCTTACTTTTCATCCCGAAAGCAAATTTTAATGTGATTCCCGTGGGATACGCAAATAACTTCAAAATCTATGGTACTACTTTACGCTCCTACGCCTAGGCTGAACCGATTTTTATGAGATATACTATATAAATAAATATGAGGTCATTTCACACACGGTTTGTTAACCCCATACTGAACCATTTCTAGTTTGTATTATGGTTGTTAACACAACTGATATACTACATATACATACATACATATTTTATATAGTAAGATATTTACTATGAAGATAGGTTAGACCTTGAAACACGGACTATCGGATTAACTTTTATCCGGGATAAACGCGAGTAACACCGCAGGGCGCTGCTAGTAAGCCATAATCCACCACGCTGTCCAAAAATAACAATCAATTTCGGACAACCAACGGATAACAGAAAAATAATCTTATCTAACTAATACATATAAAAAACTGAAATTAAAATAAATAAAATTAAAGGAATTCATGACTATGCATCTTTTTATTTACGTGAGGAAATGCATTTACGCATGCCCACCACACCCGGGGAGGTGGGTGGGGTATGTCGGGCTCGATGCCAGAAGGGCATCACTACCGACTAAAACCTCACGATAGCCTCCTCACCGGAAAGGGTAGGGTGAGGTTCCGCTTATGACTATGCACCTAGTGGAATCTTTATTTAGGATTACTGAATAGATTATAATTAGGTACATTTAATTTGATTTTAATATGAGTAATAAGTAATGTAGTGTTCTAATTAACATCCAATGTAAATCTGAATGTAATGAATGACTTGCCAAATACGACGAGATGTTGTAAGGCCAATAAATTAATCTTATTTTATCTTTTTCTACTGAACTATCTTTGAAGAATTCAGAAACATCGCTAGAAAGATTTATAAAACCTTAAAACTAAAATCTGCATCAACAGGAAGGTAAATGATATGGCATTGCAGATATTTTAATTAAGATCTGAATTACAATAAGGCACGAGCACTCAAAGGAAGCTTTGTTAGTTTAACGATTAATTTATGCAATTTAATAATAATCGTCTATTAACAAAGTACATAGATCAATAATCTAGTTGTGGCATTTAGTTCCTGTACATAGTACATGTAATATTTTATTATTTACATAGTAAAAATTATCGATATGATGCATTATTTTGGTTTGTTGTACCATAGATATTACTATGGTTAAATTGTAGGCCCTGGCTGTTAGTCTATAATAATAAATAATACAAACACTGTATTATACGACATAGTTTTGAAGCTTTGAAATTCATACGAATTTGGAAATTACGGAAACTCTAGCTAGATATTATGTTATACGTATTCCAATAAAAATAACTAGAATTAATTATTTGCCTGCTAATTCTCGAGATAAATATATTTGAAATATATTATTATGATGCAGTTAGACAAGTCCGAACGCCGTTTTCAGCCATCTTGTATTGTGCCCTCTTTAGCCAGGCCAGACACAGGTGCAATATTTAAAATACTCGTAATATTTTAATATTAACCATCACTGTAAAAGATTAAGTAAATCTGACAGATAGTGTTCTTTTGTGGTTAGCTTGACTGATGATAATTTTCACATATTATTTTCGTAAGACACCCATTTTTCACCGCCCGTAATCAACTGTTTAAGAAATGGTTCGGAATTGTTATGTTTCAACACAGAATCGCCTTGAAGTCAGGAAGTTATAGTTCAGAGGGAACAGGGATTCCAGCGAAGAGTTCCACAGTTTAATTATCCGCACAATATACGAGTACATATGTGGAAGCGTAAACGCTTCGTGCGGATTTTTGGAACTTCAACAGTATACTGGTGCCTCCAAGTCGTCTCTCTGCTCGTCCGATGGTGGAAAGGAGATTCATTCCGGATTAAAGCACTCACACACAAGAAAAAATATTTACTATTGCACTCAGTTCGTTACGCTTTGATGAGAAAGACTTCCTTATTATGTTTAGGTGAATTATCTAATGTTATGTAGTATGTACATATATTAAATTGTATGTATGTTATATAAGTATCAAGCGTGGGAATTTGAGATTAAGTAGATACCTAAATATGGCTTCAAATACAGTTTCATATAATAAATATAGTTTCAAATACTATGCGACTTGATACTACAGACGACCGAATGATATAATATTTGGTACAATTGCAAATAAAAACTTTTAATTATTTATACATTCATTACAATATTATCTATACCAATATTATAAAGAGGAAAAGTTTGATGATTGTATATTTGACGCGAAAAGGCTCCGAAACTATTCGACCGATTTGAAAAATTATTTCACCGTTGAGAAGCTACGAGTACATTATCTCCGAGTAACATAGGGTATATTTTGTTTCTCGCTAACCCGCGCTTGGCCAGCGTGGTGGATAGCATATATCTTTCTCCTCATGAGAGTAGGCCCATAATCCCAGCAGTGGGAACGTATACTGGGCTGCTTATGTTATGCTATGCGTAACGAAAGTAATGAAATACTTTTTTTTTACGCTTAATAGGCTTGCGCTTGTTCACAACTCACCTGATGTTAAGTGATATTGCAGTCTAAGATGAAGCGCGCTTGCCTTGAAGAAGCCGGTTCATTCTCGCCTTGAAGACAGTAAGGTTGTAGTTGAGTGGGAACAGGGATTCCGGCAAGGAATTCCACAGTTTGGCCGTCCGTACTATAAACGTGGAAGCGAATCGTTTAGTACGCATTTTCGGCATTTCCACTGTATATCGGTGTCTCCTAGCAGTCTCCCTGTTCGTTCAGTAATGAAAATGGGCCGGGGGAATTAACTCGTGTAATTCCTCACACTTAGTCTTTCTCTTCATTAGTCTTCTTCTTTTTAAACCCGCAAGAACGACGGAGTGTGTGTGTGTGTGATCAGTTTGACGTATTTGTGTGTGTATGTATGTGTGTGAGATTGTGTGTCTTTGTTTTTGCCACTAATTGTTAATTTTAGTTAATTACCCACTTACCTGAGATTGTCCCTAAGTATTATTTTAACTATGAGCGAGCGACCTTAGTTGCGCTGCTTCATTGAGCAAACTGCATCATTTATGGTCCAGCATGGTCAAGGTCGGTCCACCATTGTGTTATCATTATTGTCATTGAACATTACCAATGAACTATAAGTTCCTGAAAAAAAAATTGCAGGAAACTTTTTGTAGCGACTACGGATAATGAAATACCTCTTTGATAATTTTTTTGTGTAACAATTTAATTATTTTAGGTTATTATTTAGGTTTTTACTTAGACGCGTTGTACAAGACAACCGGCCAGACCCGCAAACTAGAGTCCCTAACATATTAGGGTTTTTTTTCTTTTATATAAATTTATTTGCAACTAGCAGATCGTCCCGGCTGTAAAAAATAATCTTAGTTGCAAAGAGAAACAAAATATAGCCTTTGTTACTCGGGGATAATGTAGCTTCCCAACGGTGAAAGAATTTTTCAAATCGGTCCAGTAGTTTCGGAGCCTAATCGCGTCAAACAAACAAACAAAGAAAAAATCTAACATTTCCTCTTAATAATATTGTTTGTACAACCTGAGGCTTTTACTTTTTTTAATCTCGAATTTTACGTAGTCACATTTTTGAGCTTTAACAATTCTTAACACAGAGTTTATAAAAATGAAAAACCGAAGCCAAACTATGCCATTTGCTCCCATCATCATCATTATCCACAGCCCTTTTTAACCCACTGCTGGGTATAGGCCTCCTTCTGCATGTGCCACCTGCGTCGATCTTGTGCAGTAAAGCCGCCGCACGCTCAACTGATCTGTCATCGCTTCACCGTCATGTATCGGGTATGTACGAGTATGTAAATAGACACAGACATATGTTGAATATATAATAGTGCTCCGGTGTTCGGCGCAATATTACTCAGTCACGTGACACTTTACATAATCCACGAACCTACCGTACGTGTGTGACGTTATGGAGGTCTTAGATTTAGTAAAATACTGACCGAGCGCAGAGAGTACAGAGAAGCCTCTTTCAACCGACTTCTGTATTATATAGGCAGATTTTATACTATTGCCGAAATATTACTTGGATATTTTCTAAAAAGATATGTCTTTACTGACTAAAACAACGCTGGGATAGATTTGAGAGTTTTCGTTGTTTGTTTATTGTTTTAGTTCTCAGATCACATTAGTAGTACTATTGGGGATTGGTTCATCAAATCCAAAAAAAATGTGTTTTGCCCCCACTTTCATTGTGCGTACTGCCAAGATGTAGAACTCTTTGCCAAATGTCGGTTCCCCGAAAACTATAATGTAGCGGTTTTCAAGGGACGAGGATACCGGTTTCTTCTGGGTAGGCGCATTCCCCCTTAGATCACAATTTCGCTTACCATCAGGTGAATTGTAATCAAGGGCAAACCCATCAGGTTTAAAAAGTACCATGTTAGGATTTGATGATCCAAAAAATTCATAATGTAATTTATATATTATTGCTATGTAACTTTTATTAATTATTTTATTAAGATAAGATCTTGAAATTACAAATATGGTAAAAGTGATAAAGAAAAAAAAGCAAATTAAAGATTTTAACCATATCAGCACATTAAGAATCTTGTTCTTATCCGTTTTGTCTGTAATTTTTATCCAGTCTGTGATACCTGCAAGCCTACATAAACAGCCGTGACATTCTTTTTGTTTTGGAATGTCTTGCAACGTTATGCAACAATGACGCATCCTTTATGTGGCGATTTAGGAAAACTTTTTTTACAAAGGAAATAGAGACGGCCCGTTTTAGTAACACAAAGGATCTCGGACCACACACGACAAACATTGCGTAGTAGGTACTTATTCAGTGTTATCGGGAAAGGTAATATTAAATCAAACAAAAAAATAAAAACAAATGTTTTAATTTGCAATGTATAAGTCGAGAGGTGTTACATAAGTATTAAAAATTAATGTACTCTATACTATACCCGTTAGGCTGTGCAAATTTATATAAGGTCTAACACTAATGCATATTATCTATGGTTCATAAAACATAATCATAATTTAAGTAAAATTAGGTCAGGATATAATAATAGCTAGATTATGAGTTAAGTTACTAGTTGCGCTCCGCAGTAAATCTGGGAAAATTTGAACCCATTTTATCAAATTTCTAGATTTTTTTATTTCATATTCAACGCTATTCAAATGCTATGCGACTTAGGCCGTGACGTCACTGTAGTAACATCTAAAATATACGCTAAAATAGAAAATGCGAAACTTACATGTTTCGTATTGAATTGAAGCAATAATAATACAATGGTCGTATTAGCGACGAGAGTCAAAAGGAATAGAGAGGAGGCCTAAAAACAGAATAAAATAAAAATGAAAGAGGGCCACAATAAACGTGATATATAAAATATGTTTTTTTTTTCAGATCTAATTATAACGACGATTGATAGAATCTGTCTTGAAATATTCTCCTTAATATTTAATTATTATTATATCCCATTTTTTTATTTACACATTTAACATAAAAAGCCTAAATACTATGTAATAAATAAACATATATAAGAATAAAAAGTGAAAATTATATAATATAAGTATAAAAAAGTAAAAATTACATTAAAATTATATGTATAGATTAGATAAAACCATTTTTTTTTATTAAAAAGTATTTTTTAAATTAAAAAAAAAATTACATTAAGTAAATATATTAAATAATTAAATAAAATATTAAACAGCCCCCAAGCTCTCTTGGCCAACAAACTACCTACATTTTAAACTTATAATGCTACTTATTTTTCCTACTGCCTGCCGAAGGTCTCCCCAATGTCTAGGCAGCATTGCTAATATAACATGATCATATTTGCAACAAATATTTACAATAGTTATGATTGTATGCCCAAGTGCGGTAAGTCAATGTCGTGTTTAATTGACAATATACATTCTCATAGTTGACCTGCATGGTGGCAGCGAGCCGACAGAGTTCGCTAAATGAATGCCAGAAAAATGGCTATTGGCTTTAAATCTAATCTATTAAAATAAAAGTATTACTAATCTAAAATACCAGTGCCAGTGGGATGCCATTAGCTTTACAACAAATTAAAAAAATAGTTTATCGCATAGAAAATTAGATTTTTATATTTTCCTTGTTTAAAATTAATACTTACACAAGAATCACTTAAAAAAATAACAATTGTTATTTTAATATTTATTTGGTATCTAAAAGTTAAGTTTACATACGTTGTTTAATCATTTAATTAGAGTTATAGGCAGATATTAATAACACAGTTATATAAGTGTGGATTGTATTTCTTTATAGTGAATGTCTACTTGTAATAAAACTAATAAGAATTATGGCAACTGTAGCCATTTTCCAACCAGTTATTAGTAGACTTGTTCAGCTAAGTTGACCACACCTAGCGAGACAGGAAATTGAGTGGGGTGGATCAGATATGCACTCTAAATTTTAGTTTTTTATTAACTTTGTTTTCTTTTATTGTGAAAATATAACAATTTACTTTCTCATCTGACTAAAAATGTAGAAACACTTTTCGAACTTTTTTAGTAATTTAGTATTTATTTAGACTTTCCTATCTGACTATCAGTCTGCCTGTCTGTCTGTCTTTTTTTCTCTCACCTGGCTATAGGCCTGGTCCTCATGAGCCATTATAACTAGACAGTAAAATATTACAGTATAACAACAAATACTAAAACAGAAAACAAATATTAAAGGCCATACATACATACAATAAACTGGTTCTTGCCGTTTTTTTTAAAGAAAATGGTAAGGAACCTTTCGTGCGCTAGTCTGACTTGCACTTGTCCAGTTATTTATAAGTAAATTCGTGGAGCTTACATTGTCAGGTAGTATCTACCTAATATTAAATGATCGATTGTGATTAATTAACATAACGATTTGGCCTCGACTTTGCACAACATATCAGTGTTGCTATACAAAGAGGCAACTCGGCTGGCATTTTAGGTATTCTTCCCACTGGCACTGGTTTATTGGTTAGGAATAGGTTTATGCTAAAATACAACTTTGTTCGTATCTCTCTTCCTTGAGTCAAAGTTGATCAAAATAATTAATTGATATTTAAATTTAATAATTGAAGATTTATCCGCCAACCCGCACTTGGCCAGCGTTGTGGATTATGGCCTATATAATGTCCTCGTGAGAGAAGGCCCTGAGTCTCAGCGCCTTCTCAGAGAGTCTCAGCGGTGCAAACGTATAGTGGGTTCCTTATGCTTATGCTAACTATTACAATTACATTACGAATGACTTTAACATTAATTTCCATTTTTATGTGTAATAATTCAACTATACATATTATATATAACTATAATTATTATTTGATTTGCCGCAGTTTCAGAGAAATATGCTAGGAATTAAGCTTTCAGACAAGATTAGTAATCGCATTATAAGACGCAAAACTAGAGTAAGAGATATTATAAAAACAATACGTATACTTAAATGGAATTTGGCTGCACACATTGCAAGGATGACTGACCAAAGATGGACCAAGAAAAGTACAGAATGGACAAGCAAAGTAGAGGTAGACCGTACAGAAGATGTGCAGATGTATTTATACAGAAACATGGGCAAAACTGGATAGGATTAGCTCGTGACAGAAAACTATGGACGAAGTTGGGGGAGGCCTACGCCAGCGAAGCGCCATCTGCACTACAAGAAGATTGACAAAAATAAACCTGACATGGAATCGCTTTTTAATTATTCTGATTATAATAACATAATTTGACATGCGTTATTAGTATAATTAGCGACAATTACAATTATTATTTGACATTCCGATTGAAACCTCTATTGACAATTAATATGACATTTGCAATAATGATATGAAAAGATGACAAACTATGTAAATATGCATGTGCAGTTGAATAAAGCCTTTTTTATTTTATATGATTTATAACGAATTAACTCTAAATTTAAGATTTTGCCCGCGTCATCACTTTAAGGCGGTGCGAAACCCTTTTTTTGTGAAGACACGGGCTCACCATGGTAAATAAATAAATAACTATGCACTAGGTTTTATTTTTTATTTTTTTTATACACCTACCTCCGATGACAAGTTTTTCGGAGCCTATTCTATTGCTATAAACACGTTTCATACCAGCTTTTTCTACCGCTCGTACTTTCATTCCTCATTCGTTTTCTTTCTTACATCCATCACAATACAGACTTAATTTATCTACATCTATTCTATCTAGTTTGTATATATCTAAGTTTATGTCTTATACTTACACGCTTACATCGCCTAACTTGCATTGGCGGGTAGTGCTCCCAGATTTTTGCTCCCATTTCTTATTTCTATTCTTTTACAATTGCACTATGCACTAGGTATGTCATTTGATTAGTCCCTAACAGAATCAATTCAAAGCCGCCTCCACGACTAAACAGGTCCTAAACAAACATTATCATAAAGGTTAAAACTTATTAGTCAGTATTTGTTAAATTATGTGAAATGTTGTCAGAACTACTATTTAATTAACCTTATTAAAATTATAGTGGGACAAGGCGAGTCACTTGCTAGGAAGGTTTACGATAAGACCTAGTTAATTGTCTGTCTTTCATTAGCCGAACTTTGGAAAGACTGTAAAGTTACAATTAGATAGAAGCATTTTTGCACTTGTTAATTTTTTTAAAAATTAAAACTAAAAATTTTAAATAAATATAAGTTTTCAAGTCACTCTAGAGGCTCTCGACTTGGCTTAACGACTACTTGTACTAAGACTAACGTTCGGAACCTATAATTTAACGTGTCATCTGGCTCATGGCAGTACCCAGGATAGCTCGACTAACTAAGTTGATCTGATGTGATCATTCAAGTTAAGCAACGGTCGGTGCAGGCAGTCTTGAAAAGAAAGAAAGAAATAAAGTAAGGAACAAAAAACAATAATAAAAATAAAAAATTAAGAAGGCAAAAAAGTAAGCAAGCATGAAAGAAAGAAAAAAAGGTGAATGAATATAGGAATAAAATGATGAAACAATGAATGGATGATTGAATGAATGACTTAATGAATGAAATAATAACTGACTGAACGAATGAATGAATACATTAATGCATGAAAGGTTAAATAAATGAATGAACGAATGAAAAAGATAAAAAAAAAACATTTGATATGCACAAAAAATACACATAATTTACTATAGGTAATGATCACTAGAATGTGAGTGCACAATTTTATTTAACCCTCAGACCGGCAATAATAAAAGAACCGGGGTAAAAATAGAGCCTGCGTGTTTATGAATTAGTTAGGATCAAATTTCCATATCAAACTTCATTGAAATTGGTTCAGCTGTTACAGCTTGAAGAAATAAGAAATATACTCACACTATCACACTTATATACAAACTTATGTTTGTATAATGTAATATTAATTATATTCCAATTTTTTATTTAAAATAAAAATCTCGGGATTGTTTTCGACTCTATTCCACCTCTGTGCTCCATATTTCCTTAATAGATTCTTATTTTATTTTATTGTTATTAATTGACAATATAAACTGCACATAGCTTAGCAGCGCTAGCATAGGACGAGGACTTTTAGTATTTGCACCCTTTTTTTCACCTCTCAGTGGAAATAATAATCTTTTCTACCTACCATAGCATGGCAACAAGGGAAAGAGCAAAAAACGACGTTGATAATAGACAGCTAATAAACTAGCCAACAGGGATGTTGCACAAAAATATTAATGTACAACAAGTTGCCAGAGAAAATAATAAATCTTAGTAGTATAATGATTAAACAGATTTTTTTTTAAAGTAATTCCTTTTATAATTTAAGCTAATATACGAACATGGAACTTGCAAAATCGTTATTCATGTGTAAAACGTAGTATAAGTATTGCAAATTTAATGGATATGGCAAATACTACTGTGTATAATATTTATCGAAATAAGTTTAATTTATCTAACTAGTCTCTTAAGTATTTAAATGACGATTCTGTTGTGTGACTTGCCTTTAACGTATGCTATTTATGGCCGATAAAGTTCTGTTTCTGATAATAATCAGAAACAGAACTTTACCTTTCCCGGGGAAGAAATTGTTCACTATCCGTGGTAGCCCCGCAGGTATGTATCAAGTCGTTATACCTAAAAGGCTACTAAGTAATACACTCTCTTGGACACAGGAAATCATAATTGCCATGATTTGTGACGCATTGTCTATTTCCGTTCCACATACTCGTATTTGATGTATAGAGGGTAATTAGAACACATGGGTGGTATTATATAGAAGACAAGGAGGCCTTTGCCCAACAATGGGATTAGACAGGCTTTTAATAAAATAATAATAATAGGCCTAGTGCGAGTTTGGCTCGCTCATGAAAGGTGCCGTACCACAGTTGTATTGTATGGGAGCATATTTATTATTATTATTAGGGAGTAAGAATATTTATTTAATTTTAATTTTATAATTTAATTTGATAGCCAATATACTTTTATGTATTTTGAGAAAATTTTAAGTGTCTAGCAGGTACCGTTTTTGATATATAGAAAAAAAAAACACGTTTATTGTATGTATGTATGCACCCTTAATATATATTTTTTGTATTTGTTGTTATAACGGCACGATATTTACACATCTTGTGAAAGTTTCAGCCTTCTAGCTATAACGGTTTCTGAGATACAGCCTGGAGCAGACAGACAGCGGAGTCTTAGTAATAGAGTCCCGTTTTTACCTATTAGATACGAAACCCTAAAAACGTAAAGGATATACATAAATCATAATTCAATTCCATTTTAATTTGTTTTTGGCAACAACGTTAGTTAGTTGTAGTTTTTTAAATGGTTGCGAAATAATTTAATTAAGAGAACATCTTATTTACTTGTGCTTAAATAATTAAAAAAAAAACATAATATGTATCTTTACTTTAATCACTTTATCAACGCACGTACTAATTTTCCCCACTGGCCCACTAAAATACATTATTATAAGTTAATTAGTAGTAACGAAGTAGAACGATAAATTGTATATAATTTTACAAAAATGTGGAACTAAATTATAGTCGTTTTAGCAAAGTATTATAAAACAACCTTAGTTTATTAGATACCAGTAAATCACCCGTACTTTATGGGTAATATTTTTACATCCGAGTTGACCAGGTAGTCATATAGTTAGCGACGCTCTGGCCTAAGGAGAATGTATAGTCTGAAATAACTGGCTCGCCGAAACACGTTGTTTCGTGCTTTTAAAGCAGGTTAAGCAAGCAATAGATCTTTTATAAATACTTTTTTTTTTTCAACATATTTTTTTATAAATAACTACCTAAATGAGTTAAACCTTTCATAGGGTTGTTTAGGAACAATTAACTATATAGTCACACTGATGTAACTTCTAGGGTAGCGCCTGTAGCTCGGCTAGCTAAGGTGATCTGACGTGATTATCGAAACTTAGCAACGGTCGATACGGACGGTCTTTGGATGGATTACCATGCACATGACTATCGGATTTAAAGTGGCATTTTCATCTGGGCTTTACCGTGGGTCGGTTGACCCGTCAAGTTGTAGATCCCGGCTGTTAGTCTAAGTACAAGCAGTCGTTAAGCCAAGTCAGATGCTTTTGTTTGACGCGATGTCATAAGGTAAGGAATAAATATATATTATTACTAGCTGACCCGGCAAACTTTGTTTTGCCTTAATAATTATTTCTAAATATACAGTAGCCGGTTCTCAGACCTACTGAATACGCATATAAAATTTGGAAAAAATCGGTCAAGCCATTTCGGAGGAGTGCGGTAACAAACACTGTGACACGGAAATTTTATATATAAGAAGATATTATTCTTTGGGTGGCTTGAAAACTCTCGACAGCAAAGCTTGGCCTCTTAGATCATACGAAGAAGAAGAAGAAGAAGACTTCTTGATTGCGACATTGTAACCGAATATTTCAAAAGCCTACTGATTCATACGTAATAGCCATTAAATTAAAGCAAATGACCCCGGAAGCTTCACTACTATATGTGTAAATAGGCCTGGGTTAACGTATCTACTACTTTTAATATCATCGTGCTATTAGAAAAATGTAAATACGGCGAGGCCTTGAAAATTATATTTTATAAAAAATATTATGAATTTGAATATGTTGGGTGACGAACTGTACAAGGTTACTGTCAAATAACGCTAAATCTTAAATCTTGATTTTACCGTCCTTTCGCTAAACTGTAAAAATATAAAAAAAATGGCCAAGTGCGAGTTGGGCTCGCGCATGAAGGGTTCCGTACCATTGTTGTATGGGAGCCACCCTCATATATTTATTTTATTTAAATTTTATAATTTAATATGAAAAACAATGTACATTTATACATTCCATGAAAATTTCAGGTGTCTACATGCTACCGTTATTGATATATAGCAAAAAAAATAAAAAAACACGTTTACTGTATGGGTACCCCCCTTAATATTTTTTTATTTTTAGTATTTGTTGTTATAGCGGCACGAGAAATACATATCTTGTGAAACTTTCAGCTTTCTAGCTATTACGGTTTCTGAGATATAGCCTGGGGACAGACAGACAGCGGAATCTTAGTGATAGGGTCCTGTTTTTGCCTTTTTAGTACGGAACCCTAAAAATAGCTTAAAGGCCGTCTTAAGAACCACTAAGAACTAAGAACATGTATACTTAATTTGGTACTTGGTACAACTTTCGGGAAATACCTACAGCTGGTTCAGGCGTTTTTTTTTATGATGCATAGGCTTACGTTTGACCGCAACTTGCTTGATGTTAAGCTTGACTGTGATCTAAGATAAGACGCTTGCCTAGAAAGAACCTATTAGATTAGTAGGACATACTAAATTTGAAGACCCCAAAATTGTAGTTCTCGGGAAAAAGAGACTCAGCAAGTGATTTCTTTCGCTCGCTTCGCTCAAAAATGTATGGTGCCGCTGAACTGATAAACATCACCTTAAAAACTTCTGTAAAAACAGTAAGTTAATTTTTTTATCATTTATTACTTACTTAGCCTTTAGAAAGTCTAGTCAAACAACCTTTGCTCTATAACTTTTATAAGCGAATTTTAAGCAAAACTTTCCAAATGTCAGGGAACAGAAACTGTTCATAAAAACGTTCCAAAGCCACCGTTAAAAGGTTTTTGCGTTAGTTATCAGTAACTCTGTATAAGACGGAGAGGAAAATTTAGTTTTTTACTGCCTACGCTAAACTGCTATGATGTTGTACATACCTCTATAATTTGAATAATTCTATGATACGTATGAATAAATTGATATACAGTAAAACCTGTTTAAAACGAATTCACTTGGACGCAACAAAAAGGCGCAATAGCGTATTTTTGTTTTATTTTTACGAAATGTTTTTTAATTCTCTTAAACAATAAAAATAACGCGTAAGTATGTTGCTATGTTAAATATGTAAATGTAGGGCTAATACCGACAAAAAATCAAAGTTTTCCTTGTTTTTTACCGTTTATAACTTTGACATTTCTGAATATACAAGGTACATGTGCATCTGTTTGGCTAAATTGTGGCCATACCGACCGCAGAGAGCCATACTCAAAAGAAGATGTGCATCTGTCTGTCTGCGGCATCGTAGCTCGCCAACGGATAGACCGATTTTGATATAAAATTAGTTTTTGTTCAAAAGGTGTGTTAGTCGGGAGTGTTCTTAACTATGTTTGATGAAAATCTATACAAAAAGGCCGCCGGCACAAAATGGTGTTTTAGTTTTTTTTTTCACAATTCCCTTACCTATAAGGTATCAAATGAAAGTGCTTGATTAGTCAATCACTTTAATAAATATTAAGTTCGAAATAGACGCCACCAAGAATGGGTTGGAAGGTCGGGGATTTCAAAATTTATAACTGATACTGTTTTGCTAATGTATGTAATTATCTAAGACATATACAAATAGAGCTCAATTTTGTCGTCACCTTCTAATTTTTGTCATTCTAGAAAGCCTTGAGCCTTCTTAGCCCTCAGGCGAATCTACTACCGAGTGCGTGATAAGACAAAGCTATCATACTCGTAAATCGAGTCTGGCGTAGGTCACAAAGGCCGCGGTCGGTCACGATTTGACGACGGAAGTCCACGTAGAGGGACCACCAATGATAATATTAGCCCACTGATGGCCGATGTAAGCAATGTACTCGTATCATATTAGCACTGTTCACTGCTGCGGTCGATGGACTGGGTGCTCGCAAAAGACAGATCTACGAGTTTTTTTTTGTTTGTTCCACATTTTATCGCCCTTCACAGAGTCAAGGATGTTGTTTTGGTTGAACAATTGCTTACGCATTTTCTCTATTTGTTTGAATTGGTCAATTATGTACCTCATGCGATATCACAGTTATACAAAATACAAGTATATAGAAATAATATATAACAAATATGTACAATATAATATGATATATGAATATATACTATTTTTTTTGTTTGATTTATTTAAACCTTTTTTGTTTTTTTTTTCTACGAGTATAATGTACAGTTAGAACCATTTTTTACAGTATTTTTTTTATTTTCGCGTGTTCATCATAATATCTGTAATTCATGATTAAGTCAATTGCATTTAACTGAAAAATAAAGCCTACTTGTAGAATGTAACTGAAGATCCCAGATGGATTAATTTTATACTTTACTCACTCTTTGCTATTACATGTATGAAGACACTTTAAAAGGAAAATAAAAATATTTTGTATTTGTATTTATTTAGACATAAAATAAGTTCGTAGCACACTGAGCAAGAAGAGTTAGTGATGAATGACTCACTTGTTTCGGAGTAAAGTTTTGTGCTATCAACTGGGATTTTATCATGTGTGTCCACAGAGGTAGACCAGCTCTATGACCTGGCCAGGCTAGGTAAGAGGTTGAATGTGGTGACAGGACTTTTTGCATATGAATTAGATTAATTTATAATGTACACTTCGTCAGAGACAAGTTTTTTTTTACCATTACGCAGTACGGAGAGATATTGACAAAGCTCAAAGTTAATGGAAGTGTCCAATATTTCAGTGGACTGTACGTTGATACGGTGGTTACTCTGATTTTTTTATAAAAATGAGAAAACGTGGAGAAAACATAGCATAGTGTTAGAGCATCGCCTAGCTAGCTACCACCTTCCAGTTGAAAACTCTGTCGCCCTAACGCTGTGTCCTTGCAGCCTCCTCGAAAGCCAGTTATTCCAGACTAAGCATGCTCCATCTAAGGCCAGGGCAAGGGACACTTCTGAATAGGTACCATGCTCAGCAAATAAAATTAAATTTCAATACCGTTAATTGCTTTAATATTTATCGATGTCGCATAAAAATTAATATGCCTATTATATAATCACACTCATGTTGTTCCTCAGATAATAGAACTAGTGAGACAATCGAAGGCTCTCACGGTGCACGGAGGCATTGAAGGTCGCCGATAATTCACTACCAATTACTTTCACTAGGTAGATCAACACTTCCTAGATACTGCATTTAACCATCGGCGCAAAAGCTACGTATTGTTATAAGTTTGAAGTGCTTGAGGTTTGTGTGTGTGTTTGTCTGTGGTTCTTGGATGAAATTCGAACCACGAAATTCACAATTAACAATATTGATATCATACGCTCTAAAAAATCTAGATAATATAATTACCTACAATAAAAGATTAGTTTTAATTGGTTTCTTAGTTACAGAAGCACGATATTTTTAAATTTTAAAACGACTATTTTTCCATTAATATAACTTACGAGTGAATTTTACGTAATCGTGTTTTGGAGCGCTAACAATTCTTACTCGTAACATTGAATCAAAGCTAATAAAATTGAAAAACCGCAGCCCTTAATAATATGGCATATTTTGTTATAATGATAAAACAACTCTGACATCTCCTCGTATGTTGGACACTGCCAGTGTCTAAAATAACCCCCAAGTTACAGAAAATAATAATATAGTTATAGTCTTATTGAATTCGGGTTTGTTTTTAGCTTTAGATTAAATTTTAGTTAGCAATCCTATGAATAGTTGTGTTTATAATGCAATACAATTATTTTTAAATCCGATTAAAATATATAAATCTTTTCTGTAATCAAATATGGTCAGCGTAAGGAGAGTCGCTTCGCTCGCTCGGCTAACAATCTGTTTCTATTATTAGCTAGATTTATGTCACGTTCTTTGCGTAACTCTCCAGACCATTATGTGCAAAATAAGATCCGTTTCATTTCCATCAATCTCAATTTAAATTCGCAACGCGTAGGGTTTTCTGACCTTGCCGTATTAGCAAAAACCCCACTTTTTTCTAAAAGATAAATGATGATAAAATATGTAGTTCTTTGTAGTGTAGTGCTGATAACAAATACCAATATAAGTTTAAAATAAACATTTTGAATAACCTGACAACGTTTAGTTCTGGCGGCCATCTTGTATTTAAAATTAACAATAATTATTGAAATTATACGCGCAGACGATTGTATTCTAGTAACATTGCCTAGATAAAAAGTAAAATTATTTTAATTTATTTAATAGTTTCAGAAGTCGATATTTTAAAAAATACTCGATCTAATTTTACGTAAACGTGTTTTGAAACTATAAAGATTTTTAACACTGAATTAAAGTTAGTAAAACTGAAAATCCGTAGGTCTATCATTTACGGATAATTTTATAGGATTTTTGCAAATCTTCGTTTTGATTTTACTAGCTACTCCTCGCGATGTCTCTCGCATACTCCTAAGTTAAATATTGTTTATTATAAATATTATATTACCTTATTTTCCCTAAACTGATTTTGGTAACTGGTTTTGACACCGCTACCTATTATATTAAATTCCTTCTGTGAAGGCTACGTTCAAATCCGTTGAGTAGACAGACAGACAGACAGACATACAACAAATAAAAAAAAACATAAATATGTTTATTTATGGTAATATCTTAACTAAATTGTAGATGTATTTTACAGGACTTAAGAATAATATTTACAAAGCATAGATAAAACGAAAATTTAGTTAACTAAAAAATAATAATAATAACAAAATAAAAAATCCATAAATTGTATTTTTGGTGTCTGTTACTCATCTTATTGATCAAGATAAAAATCAAGTCTGTTACTCTACAGACTTGATTTTTACTGTCTATACTAGCTAACCCGGCAAACGTTGTTTTGCCTTATGTACAGTTAAAAACACTATAAAATGATTAAAACTAATACGGCCATAAAAAATAGAAGTTGGTAATAAAAAAGTAAAAATTTAGGGTTGTATGTATTTTTGAATACCACATTATAAAAAAATAAAAACAAAAAATTTCGTCAAACAAATTAATGGTGAACAACCCTTATCCCTTAGGGGTATGGAAAATAGATACTAGCCGATTCTCAGACCTACTGAATACGCATATAAAATTTAGTAGAAATCGGTCAAGCCGTACACTAACATTGTGACATGGGAATTTTATATATAACACTTATTTATTAATGTAGTTACACTAATTAATTGTCCAACAGTATTAATCGATTAAGTATGTACCCGCATGTCATAAACGATTAACAAGAGGAAATAAAACGAACGCAAGATTTTTTTGTAAGTATTTTATTAATAGACTGTAGTCAATATCGTTTCTCAATGTGTCACGTGAAATTGATCGGCGGAAGTGTTCGGAGATTTATATGTTGCGGATCTTGAAATTGTTACTTACCCGTATATGTAGGTAATTGATCTAGATTTTTCTGGGTTATTTTTATCAGTATAAATTAAAAATATTTGACGACTTCTTTGGCGTAATGGTTACCATGTCGGACTGTCCACCAGAGTGTCCACCGGTCGATTCCCGGCACGGCGAACATCTTCGTGATGAACGAATTTTGATGGCTGTCGGTCTGGGTGTTAAATTAGTATCGATTTATGAATGTAATGTACTCGTATATGTGTATCAGTTGTGTGAGCAACCATAATACGAACTACAAATGGTTTAGTATAAACAATAAGTGTTAATAAAAGTATAAGTGTTACTCTGTATAAAAAGCAAGCAATTACAATATTAAAGAGTAAGTGTTAATATATTTAATTAATGTAATTGGTCTATGTACCGTTTTAATTGAATTCAATAAATAAATAAGTAAGGCTTATATTGGCAAGCAATATTATTTTAATTAGTGTCAGGTATTTCCTTTGAGTAAATATTTATCACGTATTCGTTTGTGTATGACGGTGAGTAATATAGTTTTTTAGTTCTGTATATTAATGTATTATATACATCCTTCGAGTTGACTAGTATAGTCTAATAAAATATGTAAAAATAATACCTTACACCTGTATAATCTGTCCAGTTGTTGAAGCAAAGTATAGGAAATTAGAGTTTCCCTTTTATAGGGTTTTTTTAGACACATTTCACACACGGCTGGTTAACCATTTTTAGTTCGTGTTAGTAGCTAACACAACTGATATACTACATATACATACATACATATTTCCTATAGATACATATTTAACACCCAGACCCACAGCCAACAAATTTAGTTAAGCACAAAGATGTCAGCCGGGTCGGGAATCGAACCCGGAACCTTCTGATTGGCACTCCGGCATGGTAACCTTTACGCCAACGAGGTCGTCAACCCCAAACTCTACAACAATACCACAAGTTTTCCATCCTTACATTAAGACGAATGCTAGCAAGTTTATTCTCTGCATATGTTAAATAACTATATGTCACCTTTGGAATATCTTGGTTAAGCACTGGTGTCGAGAGTTTTCAAGCCATCTAAAGACCTTAAATAAGCCAAGTCAAAGGACTTGGCTTATTCCAGATTAGGCACGCTACCTTCAGTATCGCTGACATTTTGATTGCAAAATAATATTTGTATAGTTAGGTCCACATCTAGAAGTTTATAAACCTTGTGTAGTTGTAAATAAGTTAGGAAAAGGTTAGTTAAATTCGTTTCTAAACAGTTTTGTGGACTATGAAATAAAAATATACTTCTCCTTCTTCTTCGTATGAGCTAAGTAGCTAAGCTCTGGTGTCGAGAGTTTTCAAGTCGCCCGAAGGCCTCTGACTTGGCTTAACGACAATTTAACGTATCATCTAGCCCACGGTAGCGCCCAGATGAAAATACCACTTTAAAAACGACAGTGTTGTGCATGGTCACCCATCCAAACACCGTCCGCATCGACCGATGCTTAGCTTCGATCAATTTTCGTCAGATCAACTTAGCTAGCCGAGCTAAAGGCGCTATGTACTATATATACAGTTATACAGTAATTTATACATATATTTATCTCCCAGTTATAACTAGTATACCATAGTTGAAGGTCACATAGTCTTGAAAACGGAAGTCTAGCAGCTGTCCTGTTACTTAGTAGACTGAACTAGTTTATGCGATATACCTATGAGATACGAGTATTATTATAGCTTTCATATTGTTTTGCTTGGTAGGTTTCTGTATACAGAATCATAATTTTTTTTTATTGATTTACCTTTTTTACGGAATAAGTAGTATTTTTTTTTTATATAGGGGGAAGGCTCTTTTATGTGCTAGATATAAATGAAGGGGATATGAACTCAAGGGTACTATAATATTTAAAGTTAAGTTTTTAATTTAGTATTTATAAAAGAGATTTAAAACGATCTTTTAATTTTTCTTGGCGAGTTTTTTAAAAATATAGTTTTCTGGAAGGGTAATAGATAAGGGTAAGGGATATTTTTTTATTTTATTTTGATTAGTCATTATAATAATGGTATGTATGATTGTATAGTATAGTAGGTACCACGCAACGACATTTATAATACCTAAAATGTCGTTGGTACCACGAAGCTAGAGGTAAAGGTACTATGACTAAACGGTATCACCTGTTTAAAATCTAATAGCAATACACACAAAACATTGCTGCTATGAAATTTACTGATCTCATCACTCAAGGTAACTAAATAATCCGAACAGCGATCGTGATGAAATCAGAAAATATTGAGCTATAATCATTTATTAATTGTTAAGGTAAAATGTAGTGTGGGTGATTGCGCATTCACCCGCAAGATGGCGCTTCACGGTCCACTGCGCAATCTTTCGACTGACTGGCTTCGAGCGACCGACATTCAGCCATCGCCTCCCATTATTATACACAATACACTCGATTGACGCGTAACTAGTGGTAAGTTAATTAGACCAGTAAAGAGTATGCTTACTGTCCACATACATTAAAGGTCGTTCTGTTTTTATATGACTGCAACTTAGCGCCTGATATACAAATGTTAGCAACAATAGTTACATACTTTTGCTCCTTTGTTATTTTAAGGGTTTTAAGTTATAGTGACTATTATTTTATCAAAGTTAGGTAACGGTCGATAAGAACAGGCTTTGGATGGATGAACATGCAAAAGACCGTCACTTAAAAAGTGGCATTTTCATCTGAGAGCTACCATAGTTCGGATGACATAGTGCAAACTCTCTACACCAGAGATGGGACACTTAGATCATAATTAATAAAATATCTTACCATGAACTGCGAATTCTTGTAGCATTTTGCTTTATGTTTATATTTATTATAATAAATCTTATAAATAAATTTTTTTTGTTTTGATTTTATCCTATCTTAAATTGCCTATTGTTTATTTGTCATATATGGTCCAGTCAATTCGTCATATTCAACATTATTTTTATACTAATTTTTGGCAAGTCAGAGGTCTGAATTCTTACATATTATTCGTTCTATAACTATGGAAATATGACGATTATTCAGAGGAAATTTTTCAATTAAATATGCTTTGAAACCACATATTCGTTCTCCCGTACAACCGTTCTATTTTCCATAGTAACAGAATAAGTGAGAAGTAAGACATCTGACCGCTATTTAGAATGGTAATTTTTGTGTCAGTTGAGACCAAGAATAGAGGCCATTCTTATTGTTAGTGGCATCAATTGCGAATGGCATTTTCAAGACTCGGGGTGCAACGCTGGCTGCCTAAAGTCAGCACACGCTAATTTGAAGCTAACACGTGACAGGTAATGTATTTATTGATTTACTTGTATTTATAAGTATTATTTGTATGTTAGTCCTTTTTTATATTAATTGTTTCACTTTTATTTATAGTTTACTATCTTGAGAAACAGGGAGCCCTGGAGAGGTCCATGCTCGGCATCAAGCTTATAGATCGCATCCGTAACAATGAAATCCGACGGCGAACCAAAGTTAGACAGCGGATCAACAGTGAGCTGGATGGGACACCTGGCTAGGTGAAGTGATGGTAGGGGAAGCAATGCTGTGACTGAATGGTAGCCAAGACTAGGAACACGGAGCGTCGGTCGTCCACCGATACTATGGGTCGACGACATAATATCAGTTGCAGATCGAACCTGGACACGATTGGCACAGGACCGCATTGGCACAGGTGAGTTTTTTTATGGATGATAGAATTGCGCTTTACTAAAACTCACTTAATGTTATGTGACACTGCAGTCTAGGATGAAGCGCTTGCCTAGAAGAAACTGGTTCACTCCAGTAAGGTTCTAGTTCAGTTGGGAACAGGGATTCCGGCAAGGAGTTCTACAGTTCAGCCATCCATACTAGTGAATGGCATGTTAGAAGAGAGGCTTATTCCCAGCAGTGGGAGAACCGGCTTGTCATCGTGATGATGTCATGATCTTGAGAAAACGTTTTTTATTTGCGTGACGAGAATTGATTATCATAAATTTACCTATGTATATAACTCATTTATAACATGTGTGTCGTAGTAACCATTCTCCATGGTGAACTTGGATATTTAATTTTAATCGTATAAGGTAACGTTTTAAAGATAATATGTTGCGCTGACTGTACCTGGTGGCAGGAATCAGAGAAGTCAATGCTAGTAAGAAAGAGCAAAGCGAATAATGATAATGATAATGTTTAATAATAATATATGTATACCTTTTCTATTGTTAATACTATTATTAATAGTAATTTGTATATATGAATGTTGTAGAATGTATATAATAAAATTTGTAAAGATTATTATATTGTAAAATCTAACATATAATTATAAATATACAAGTTACTAAGTTATTAAATAATGTATTATATAATGCCAAAAGAAAAAAATACAATCCAAACAATATAATACTAGTTAAATGAATACGTTACGTACGAAGCCCACCGACTATTTTTTTTTTTTTTTTTTTTTAAAGATATTTAAAAAAATAATAAATAGTCGGTGGGCTTCGGGTGGCTTAAAAACTCTTGAAACCAGTGCTTAGCCACTTAACTCAAACGAAGAAGAAGAAGTCACGTGTATAGTGGCTTCTTCAACATGACCGTGACCAAAACATACAATTCCTTAAAATTGATGAGAAGGCAAACACGTGTCAGTACCTACCAATTACGTGTTTTATGAAACATGTATAAACGAGTATGTTCTCACAAAAACGGTTGGTCATCCTACATAGCGAGTATCATAAAAAGTCGACTAGTCGTTGTCTATTCGGCCAATTGTGTGCTTGGCTATTAGTCGCCAAATAGTCGGCAAAACAAGTAAAATCTAGTATTATTTCCTCATTTATAACGAATAATTTAAATAATAACTATATATAATATTTATTAAGAAAATAGAGCCGTTTGTTTGAAAACAAAAAGACTATACTAAGTATCTAAAACTAAACCTGAAAAGGCTAGGGGTAGAAGCAAAGATGCCCAAAATGATAGCAGCATTACCACTTTGGATGGCAATGTTAAGTGTCTGATTGACATAAAATCCGTCATATTGTCGATTAAACCCAAAAATTATTCAGCTTTTTTGAAGCCGACTAGACGGCCAAAGACGTAGTCGGCACATCTCTAGTAATATTTTGAACCTTGCGCCACTAGATCCGTATTTTCGGCTGACCATGGACGGCTCGTGGACTGCAGTCGCAGGCCTCGTCGCCCTGGCGCTCTTCCTCTACTACCTTGCCACCAGGAATTACGACTACTGGAAGAGACGCCGCGTACCTTACCCCGCCCCGCTACCCTTCTTCGGAAACTACGCGCAATACATTCTCCAAAGGAAATTCGTCACCGAAATCTCTCAAGCATTATGTCGACAGTTCCCGAACGAGCCGTATTTCGGAACTTTCTTCGGAACCCAGCCCGCCCTCATGGTCCAGGACCCGGAAGTGATCAAGCAGGTCCTTACGAAGGACTTCTATTACTTCAACAGCAGAGAGCTCATGGACTACACGGAAAGAGAAATCCTCACTAAGAACTTTTTCTTCAACTTCGGCGATATATGGAAAAATGCTCGTCAGGGAGTCACTCCCTTGTTCTCCTCTGCGAAGCTTAAAGCGATGTTCAATTTGATCAAGAACTGCGCGAACACGTTCGAAGAGATGCTCGACTACGAAACGGGCATAAGCGATACGTTCGATGCCAAAACTCTGATGACGAGGTACACGATGGACTGCATCTGCAGCTGCAGCTTCGGTATCGACGTCAAGACCATGGGGAAACAGCCGGAGAACAACATGTTTATGAAGATCGGGCAACTGATATTCAGCAAGTCTATTCTCCGCGGTTACGCGATCGTGTGTCGAGCGATGTGGCCGAAGTTCTTCTACGGGATCGGTCTCCAAGCGTTCCCGCCGCAGATAGACGAGTTTTTCTCCAGCGTGCTAACCGACGTGTTCAAGTCGCGTGACTACGAGCCGACTTCGAGGAACGATTTCGTAGATCTCCTCCTCGCATTGAAGAAGGAGAAACGCATCGTTGGAGACAGCATGTCTAACATGAAAACTGGAAGCTCTAAGAAGGTGGAAATCGAGTTGTCGGACGAGTTTTTGATATCACAGTGCATATTGTTCTTCGGTGCTGGGTTCGAGACTTCGGCGAACGCATTAAGTTTAACTTTATTCGAGCTGGCTAAGAACCAAAAAGCACAGAGTCGGGCTCAGGCGGAGGTTGACGAATTCCTCAAAAGGCATAATAACGAAATAGTATATGATTGTGTCACTGAGTTGCCGTTCCTGGAAGCTTGCGTGTCGGAGACGCTGAGGTTGTACCCGGTGCTACCTGTGCTCACCCGCGAGGTAAGGAAACATACATATGTCCCTAACAAACAGTCTTTATATCAAATTCTATTCATTTCGATACTGCGATTGTTGGTTAATTTGCCAATCACTTTCTTCTTCTACTAAGTACGCTCTTGACAGAGCGGTCGTGATCGTCATGAAGCAGTGGTGACAGACAGACAGTACACGCCTCCAATCACTTCACAATAGCAGCAAACTGCAGAGTCACCCGCGTTTCTTCGAGGTTAAAAATATATTATGCGTTAATCTAGAGATTTACCAACCCACACTTGACCAGCGTGTGGATTATGGCCTGTATCTCTCTCCTCGTGAGAGAAGGCACCGAGTCCCAGCAGTGGGAACGTATAGTGGGCTCCTTATGCTTATGCTTATGTTTTAACAATGCTCTTAATTTTATTTATACTTCCTATAAATACTCCGTTTCAATCCGTTCAGTAGTTTCAAATTTATAACATACCAAACAGAGAGACAGACAACAAAAAAATAGATTATTGGATTATTTTACTTTGATTGTTTTGAAAGACTTTTCGTTATCTTATTTACAAGTATTTCAGTATCAAACAAATTAAGATTTCAAGTTCGTCTAATTATGCTGGTTTCCTTCGTTTCCAGGTGGTGGAAGACTACCAGTTCCCATCAGGTCTCCACTTGGACCGCGGCACGAGGGTCCACATCCCCGTGTACCACCTGCACCGACACGCAGCCTACTTCCCCGACCCTGAGAGCTACAAGCCGGAGAGGTTCCTGCCTGATGCAGAGCATCCCATCCGGCCGTACACCTTCATGCCATTCGGGGAAGGACCCAGGACTTGCATTGGTGAGTGTCTTCTGTCGAAGTCTGCTGTTCAGAGAAGCAGAGTTATTTCTAGCAGCTTTGAAATTCCCGTATGTGAATGATCAATTCAAATATTAGGACAGTAAATACCGAATGTCAGCACATACTTGTAAATGACCTAATGCTCATAGCTACTCGTATGATGGACTTGAGTATGATTTAGGCTGTTAACAAGTAAGTACAAATTAAATATTTTTTTATCCCACGAATTAGAATTTTTTGGTGGCAGCCATCTTAGATAAGGTCATTTACTCGTATCATAAGACATTTTTCTATCTAGTGTCTAATTATTGGAACACTGAACATACACGATTTTATCATAGTGCATGTATTCTAGTAATCAAACCTTTTCATTTAATGCCCATGTGGAGTTGTGTTGTCGTAATATATAACGTAAAGGTGCCAGTTTAAAAAAAACGCAAACGTTTTGAAGTGAGACCGGTATTAATAAAATCCGGCCTGTCTAGGCAGGATATAAAACAACCACTCTACACAAAAAGTTTAACATGTTATCGTTATAATTTTAACATTTTATATGTTTAGTTTTTGTCAATGCCTGACATTTTATCAGTTCTATTTATATAAATAAACATGTTCATCTTTTGGAATTATTTATTTTCCTTCATTTTAAATTGCTTACGCTTGACCACAACTCACCTTATGTTAAGTGATATTGCAGTCTAAGATGAAGCGCGCTTGCCTAGAAGAAACCGGATCACTCTCGCCTTGAAGACAGTAAGGTTGTAGTTGAGTGGGAACAGGGATTCCGGCAAGGAGTTCCACAGTTTGGCCGACCGTACTATAAACGTGGAAGCGAATCGCTTAGTACGCATAATAAGACAACTACTTTAAACAAAAACTTAATTGCAGCATCTGTCGAGTCGTTTTTTTATTCAAAAGGATAATATTATTACATTGTGTTAAGAATAATTTATCAACGTATTGCCAAAGTTTACCTACTTATCGTGGCATGGCGCATGCTTAGTCTAAAATTACTTGCGCTCAAGCATACTGCCTGATGACACCGTTACTGTATATACATATAGTACTTACTAGCTGACCCGGCAAACGTTGTTTTGCCTCACTTAGGGGTATGTAAAATAGATAGTGTAGCTTATATGACACGTTCGTAGATTTACCATAGCAGCGCCATCTATTGATTACTTACTCAACCCAGTCGAAAGGTATCGACATCTGTTAGAATCATTTGGAGTTAACAGATAATTGTGACTGTCAAATAATAACAGACAATAATTAGCAATAAATTAAAATTGCGACTATAATTTGAGATTTAAACTATCCTATCTCTCAAGTTGGATCGAACTGCACATGGTGTGCGAATTTTATTATAATCGGTTAAGTGGTTTAGGAGTCCATTGAGGACAAACATTGTGACACGAGATTTATATATATTAAGACGAGATTTTTATAAATTAAGATTAATAGAGGCTCAAAATGTAGGATTTTTTTTTTATTGTATTATTTGTGGATAGGCATGCGGTTCTCCAAGATGCAGGTGATGCCTGGTCTCATCACCTTCCTGAAGAAGTTCAGCGTGAGCCTCGCCCCGGGCACGCCGGAGAAGTTCCGCCATAACTGCACCACTATAGTCCTGCAGCCGTCCACAGACCTTCTCCTCAGGGTCTCTCCAAGAGATGGATGGGAATCTAGGCTGTTTACACGTTAGTTAAGCAGACGAAGAAAGAAATAATGTAATTGGCCAAGTGCGAGTTGGTCTCGCGCATCTAGGGTTCCGTACATATCATATCACATATCATATACTTTTGTATTGATATCATATTATTTGACTTGTAACTTTGGTGTTATCAATAAATGATTTGTTTTTGTACTTTTACCATTGCAGTATAGGAGCCCCCCTCAAATAAGTATTTTACTTAAATTTTATAATTTAATTTGATAGCTAATATACATTTATATATTATGTGAAAATTTTAAGTGTCAAGCAGCTACCGTTATTGAAATATAGCAAAAAAAATACGAAAAAAAAACACGTTTATTGTATGGGGACCCCCCTTCATGTTTTCATTTAATTGTATTTTTAGTATTTGTTGTTATAGCGGCACGGGAAATACATATCTTGTGCAAGTTTCAGCTTTCTAGCTATTACAGTTTCGGAGATAAAGCCTGGAGACAGACAGACAGCGGAGGCTTAGTAATAGGGTCCCGTTTTACCTTTTAGGTACGGAACCCTAAGAAGGAATAGTTTATTAATTTTATTATGAATTTTATAACGATGAATTTAGATTTAGTAATTTTTTTAATGTTATAATCAGGTTATTAATAACTTACGAGGCTTAAGTCTAGACATTTTAAATAACTTTGTATTTGTATGAGTATAAGAATGGCCTTGGGTCATTTAATCTTAAATTTATATTTTTATAGGCTAGATTGTTATCTGCTACCTATAAAAGAGAGGTTTTTTTTACGAATAAATAACTTGTAACATTGCAGTTGGTACAATTATGATTATGTATTAGAAAAATCTATGTTTTTTTTCAAACGTGACTACCTAGTATAATATAGTAGTTATAAATATATTGAATGTTAATGTATAATGTAAATATATTATCTTTGCATGTAATATATTATCTTAATATACCTGGGTCGTGGAGTACAAGTACTTCCACTTGTACTCCACGACCCAGGTGGAACCTACTCGTAGCGAGGAGCACAGACTCCCCAGAGTTTACTATCGATATTATTTTTATACTCGATGTAAGATTACATGTAGGTAGTATTTAGTTTTTTCTGTTCTAAATAAATGATTTATTTCTTATTTTACTTTAGTATCTATCTTGTCTAACTTATGGATATTTGCGAAATGTCGGAACCCTACCTCCGAACACCCTCGAGTCTGATGCCCCTTTTAGTCGCCTCCTACGACAGACAGGGGCAATTCCGCAGCCTTATTCTTTCTCTCAGGCTGCAGGGTTAGTGTTTGACCTAGAGTTATATCTTATGATAGCGAAATAAGTTAAGCCACTTATTTTTGTATAAAAATTACTCGTGAGATATATATATAGTCTGGCAAACGAAACATGACCCTGGAAAAGAGCGGCAAATTTAAAAAATCTGAGTATAGCAACCCCAAAATTAACATAAAATACCTGGAATAAACTAATTTGATACTTTGAAATTATTTATTTTATTTCGTCTGAATAAAAATGCTTTAAGTACTTAAGTAATTATACAATCAATCTGAATAAAAAAAAGCAGTATTCTATAATGTTTTATTCACTGTCATAATTAAAATGTGAATCTAAGACTTAAATTCGAAGATTCACCGGTGTCACAAGAATCACAGTTTTATTTATTTATTAGTTTCTTACTATAATGAAACTTTCCAAATTATTTTCGGTGATCCTGTCCCGATCTTATTTTCATATTAATTTTCAATGCATATGACATTATCAGTCATATTATTCTTCCACTTCTCTGGAGTTATGGTTCCAAATATCTCTTTAATCACTTTTTCTGATTCAACACCGCACGACATTGCGTTTACCCAAACTTCATATCAGCTCAATGGCAGAATCCAGATTAAGAAAAACCTGTTAAACCTGTTATAGAAAAAAATGTGTTAATATTACAATGTAACATTTTATGGTATGATAAATAACCAAAATGCATTATTAGGAAGGTGGGAAGGTTTTGACTAATGATACAAGAATGTGAATCGAAATAGATAATTACTTTATGCAAAAAGATATATAGTAAATACGAATTAAAACAAAGTATCAACTTAGTAGCGTCATACTAACCTAAGAAATCAAACACCACATGTAAACAATCTTGTTTTCGTCGAAATTACGCCAAATTTCAATTCTTTTTCTTGTTGTTTTTTATGATACTTTGAGATCATGCGGAACAACAACTCCCGTACTCCACTTTTGATGATTTTTTTCATTTTTCGCTGAGTAATTAGCGTTTAACTAAATCATAACAACACGCCATCTTGTTTTGGATATTGCCGTCGACATTATTATAGCATTGCCATATAAAAAGTTTGCAAATAATTCGAGTCTCATGTTTCGTTTGCCAGACTATATTTTTCTTCGCTAATTTTGATAATAGCACATAATTTACATACTTTCAATTACATAATTATTGTTTACGGTAAGTATTTTAATGAAACAAATGGCAAATGGCATCTGATGACATGTAATTATTATGTATTTGTAGGAACACGATGACAATGCAAAGGCTGTAAGTAAACAGGGCATTTATATTACAAGCTTTTATTGTCCATAACAGGGTATTTATTACTGCAAAAATGTATATTTGTTGCGATGGAATCTTGAAGCTAAATTAGACACTTTTTATATTTAAGAGAATCCCAATTTTATATACTTTATATCTTCGGCAACGCTCTGGCTTGTTAAGGTAGGCGCTTCCCGACACATTTTTAATTTGACGGTGTATGTTAGCCGACGAGCACTACAAAATGCTCTACCACGGTGATCTGACGCGATCATCGAAGCTAAGCAGCGGTCGATGCGGACAGTGTTTGGATGGGTGACCATGCACAAGACTGTCGTTTTTCAAGTGGCATTTTCACCTGGGCGCTACCGTGGATCGGATGACACGTTAAATTGTAGGTTCCGGCTGTTAGTCTTAGAACAAGCAGTCGTTAAGCCAAGTCAGAGACCTTCGGGCGGTTTGAAATCTCTCGACACCAGAGCTTAGCCACTTAGCTCATACGAAGAAGAAGATGTGCGTTATCTCGTTTTCGCGCTGTACGGAATAGTTGACGAAAAATGTCGAGCTATGAGTAAGTATATTACTTTACAGGTGATTACTCGTGTTTTACATGAAATTAATAATCTGAAACCCATTGGGTTTGCTGAACTACCATGATAATGAATGACCTTTAATAAAGCTCTAAACATATTATGCAGATGCGGCCTAAGACACGTTGGTTAGAACTCGTTCCTCCCAGCCGAGTCTCTCAGTGGCCCGCAGCCGAATGCTCTGTGTTGGCACAGTGACTATGGACCGAGGATCCAGCACCAAGCTCTCTGGCTGGCCGGGCGCGAGCCTCACCTGGTACTTCTTCAGGAACGTCACCAGCCCGGATAAGGTCTGCATCTTGCCGAAACGTTGACCTGAAGAAGACAAATGAAAATACTTAATATAAACAGTACTCAAATACAGGTTTACTGGTAACTAACAAAGCCTTCTTAGGGTAGCCCATGTAATTATTATTATTATTTATTATTATCACAAACAGAATGCATATTATAATTTAAATATTTTACCTAACAAACCTGGGTTTATCAGAGGTAAAAGGTTCTCACTAATTTATATTACAAATAAAAAACGCGTTACATAGCATTAAAAACCATAACTAGAACAAAAGAGCTCGGCATTCGCTCGCAGGCCGCGCTGCGCCGGCGCATGCAGGGCAACAGTAAACAACGTACTGTAATTAATATGAGTATCATGAGTTACAAACATGCATGCTGTCTCCTAGTTTAGCAATCATCGATGCTAAAATCTATAATCAAAAAATATAATGAAGGGATTTGTATGCGACAAGTACTTATATAAATACGATATCCTTACCTATGCAAATCCTTGGTCCTTCTCCGAAGGGAAAAAATGTGTAAGGTAGAATACAGGCCTTGTTTTCAGGTAAAAATCGCTCCGGCTGAAACTTCTCTGGGTCAGGAAAATATTGAGGGTTATGATGCATTTGATACACTGGGATATGCACCCGAAGACCAGCTTCGAGGACGAGGCCTGACGGCATAGTATAGTCTTCTATCACTTCTCTGGTGAGAAGCGCCAGGACCGGATAAAGCCGAAGAGCCTCGTACATACAGGCTTCCAAGTACGGGAGCTCCGTAACACAATCGTACTTTAACTGGTTATTGTGACGCTTCAAGTAATCATCTACTTCTTTTTGAGCCCGACTCTGAGCTTTCTCATTCTTCGCCAGTTCGAATAATACGAAGTTTGACGTGGTTGCAGACGTCTCAAACCCAGCCGAGAAAAATGTTATACATTGGGCAATTAATAGCTCGCTATCCACTTTTACTTTTGCTTTCTTGGATCTACCATCCTTCATGCTGCTTAAACTATCCCCTTCAAGGTATTTGTTTTCATTAAAGTTCAGGATAACGTCGATGAAGTCATTTCGATTTGATGGTTTGTAGCCTCGTTCTTTGAAGACCGTTTTCAGTAGATTAGAAAAAAAAGTATTAATGACTTCGGGGAATAATTTGAATCCCAACCCGTAGAACAGTGACGGCCAAATAGCACGGGCAATTAACATAAATCCTCTACGATCGGTGTTTTCGAAAATTTTCCCTCCAATTTTGAAGAAAGGGTTGTTTTCATCTTTATAAATCGTCCTAGAGTCGACACCAAACACACAAGAGGCGATACCGGCAATAGTAAATTTAGCCATCAAATTTTTGACCTCAAAATCGGTGGTTCCATTGAAATGGCCATCGAGAAACGTCTCGAACGATTGTGCGCTTTTCTCCAACAAGTAGAACATGCTCTTCATTTTTGAAGAAGTAAAAATTGGTGTCAAATTTTGGCGGACAACCCTCCATCGATCGCCACCAGAGAAAAATATGTTCGAGGTAAAGACTTCTTTGTGACCGTATTTCGAAATTTCTCTCCCACTGAAGTAATAGAAATCTTTTGTCAGAATCAGCTTTATGACTTCTGGGTCTTGAAGCATCAGTGCGGGTTCTGTCCCATAAAATGTGCCAAAGTATGGCTCCCCAGAAAATTTATTGCAGAGTTCTTGATTAACTAGACCTACATATTTCTGAAGCAAGATGTAGGAAGCGTAATTTCCTAGGACAGGAAGCGGTTTGAGGTGAGGAACTCTTTTCTTTTTCCAGTAGTGGTTCCGAGCCGTTAATAGGAAGTAAATCACTGTTAGTATAATACCAAGCAGGAGAGCAGTAAGGGCAAACATCTTTGGTCACTTGTCTGGTAATACTGAACTCTATAATGTCTGAATAGCTTCACGCCATTTAAAATAAACAGTCGAGTAATGACGACTCGTTATTAACATATTTTTTTACCTCTCATAATTTGGTGGTCATTTTTAACTGACTTAAAAAGGAAGTTGTTCTCGAATCCCCGGTTTTTTGGTATTACCACAATACTTACATTTTTTGAACGGAATTTGAACATTTTAGTTGTATTGGAAAGAATAAACTTTAGATAGGTTCCATATGGATTGGTTTTAGTTATTTAGCTAAAGTTTTTGTTTAAATATTTTTTTCACAGCTCCTTCGAAAGGGCTTGACTATAAAATTATAGAAGAATATATTGATTAAATAAATACATTATGATAAATTTCATATCCAAGATGGCTGCTACGACAAAATGTTGTCGCAGGTTATCTAAATTTTTAATTTAAACTTGATGTGTATAAAAACCTATGTGATAATTTTATGTTATTTATACAGTCATGCCTCAAACTTGTGCACAAAAAAAAACGTTAGGTAGTTTACATTACTTAAAAGGTAATTATTTTAATTTTAAAATATTTCATCAGCCAACGAACAACAGAGATTTTTGACAAATATAATTTGTATATTACGTTTAGTAAAGTTTGTTATATTTTTGACCATGGAAAATACTATTATTAATTTCTGGGCATTACCGTGAGTCGGGCGACACCTTTATTGTATGGGGACCATCCAGTGAACTAGAATAAATAGAATAGTAACTTGGCCGATAAAATGGTTCCACGCGTAATCGTAAAATATCGCGGTGGGCGGGACAAACAGATACCCGTGCGTCCGCGCGGCGTCACATGGTGTGGCATGGCACCAATTGCGTGCGAGCTTTGTATGTGTGTGTTTCGTCGGGATAGCAGTATAATTGTGTGCGTAGATGGATACGAATTATTTATTCTAGTTCGCTGAGACCACCCTAAATATTTTTTTTATTTTTTAATATTAGCATTTGTTGTTATAGCTGCACATGCAATAAATAACTTGTCAAAATTTCAGCTTTCTGGCTATCACGGTTTTTGAGATACAGCCTGGTGACTGACAGGTGATTAAGACATCGGAGGCTTAGTAATAGGGTCCCGTTTTTACCAGTCATATACGGAACCCTAAAAGTGATGCTGACTTAAATAAAGTAACAATAAAAGGTTAAAATAAATGGACATTAGTCTAATTGTGGTATTCTATTCTCGAAGGAAGAATTCCAGACAAAGTTAGCTATGTAGTATATAATAGGTAAAGCATAATTATACAGTGGGTAATGCACTACGAACTGAACATATCAAAGTAAAAAATAATGGGGATTAGCGGACATAATATACGTAGTTTTATATAGAATTTTAAGTCCATTTCTGTCGGAGCTTTTGGCTCGGGCTTATGTTTGTGCGGTCACCGTAAACCAAACATAAGCCGCGACCACGATCTAGCATAAGCATAAGCAGCTCACTATGCGTTCCCACTGCTGAGAATCGGAGCCTTCCCTCACGAGAGAGATATAGACCACAATCCACCAATCTGGCCAAGTGCGGGTTGGCGGATGACACATGTCTTCGGATATTGTGGTCCTCAAACGTGTCGGATTCCTCACATAACTTGAAAAACAAGTCATTGGTGTAGCAAATTCACATATAACTTGAAAAACAAGTCATTGGTGTAGGGCCGGGATCGAGCCAGGGGCCATCTGATGGAAAAGCAGTACACCTCAGTCAATATGAAAAGTAATCAATTGTTAAACAATGTTTATAATTCAAGGCTCATCGCGTGTGACCTCAGTCTGTAGCTCTAGAATGCCGACAGAAGATGTGTTAGCAGTATGGGCATACCCACTTAATGGCGGGGTCTGGTGATCATGACGCACAACGCTGCGGTATGCGCCGCAACGCAGCGTCACGACGCAGCATTTAGCGTCCCTGCGAAGAGGTGGTCAGTTGATTTTGCCGCAGCTACCTAGGTAGACATGAACATGAACAATTTTTCTGTATATCCATATTGACGCACACCCGTGACGCGCACCGCACACCGCAGCGTTGAACCGAGAATGACGCCGTGCTGTGCGGCAGTACACCTCCCCACTTCACCGCACTTGCCCCTCCCCGCTGACGCATACTGCGATGGAACAAGAGAACATTCTCGACGTTTTTCATATGATTGAGTGTCCGGCAACGCATACCGCATACCGCAGCGTTGTGCGTCACGATCACCAGACCGAAGCTTTAGGCGGTGTTTCACCGGCTCCTGCCGCGCCTTACATATTGGATCGAAGTGCCTGCGTTGCAGTAGTAGGTATATAACGAAATAATTCCGTGTGTGTTGCCGGATGACTTCTAACAGGCAGAGTTACCTTAATCACCTGTTTTTGAAAAATAAAAAAGAAAGAAGAAATGATTTTATTGTACAGGAAATTTAGGTTTACAGCTACTTGTACATTTGTATAAGACATGTAAGGTTTGCTTAATGCGTGTAGAGTAGCCAATAGTGCGCTGCGCCTTACACACTATAGGTCAGTCAAGCTGCCTGAACTGTGGGGCGGCATAAAGCACCAATCGCTATGTTATAGCTTTAATATCAGTTAATTAAAAAAAGAGGGAGAGTGTTTTTAATTATACCGCCCTCCTGAACCCACCCAGGGAAAGCCACCCAGCCTGCCCCAAGATGCGGGACTGGTTACCTTCTACTTTATCCCATTAGCGGTTGTGTCTCGTTCGACGTTTAGAACGAGACTTATAATAATTATACACGTTGGATAGTAATAATGATAAAAATAATGTAGCGCCGTGTAGAATGACTGATATAGAAAGCTAACATTGACACAATGCGATTACTCAAACGATGCAGCTTACATCCACAATCAGATAATAATGATGAGCAAAATCAAAGTCATCATCATCATTGGCCCATTTCATCTACGAAAGATGATTTCATGCAGCGTCCGGATAGTTATAGCATCTGCGCTCGTGGCTGAACAAGCCGACGCAAGAGCAGATGCGGTCACATTGATGGCAGGTGTATTGCCTTAGTGTGGAGAGTGGCTGCGGATTTAATTCGTGTTGGTGGCGCGTTTCACGTTTACGAGCTAAATGTTGAAACCAGGAAAGTCAAAGTACGAGTAATTTATTGATAACAAAACAGTTACAAGTCACACATTAAATACTCAATCAATAATTCCAATATAAATTATAATTAATCACATGGAAAGAGAATAATGTAATGTGTATACATTCCTATTGTATGGTATCATATGTAGGTTACATAGAAAATCAACAAAATTATTCTGTAACTATTACTATATTCTTAATAAATAAATGTTTTTTATTTAACCATACCTGATGGTTCAATATGAAGATAAATCGTTCGTATAAACTAGTTTGGAAGCCTTTGGATTTCTTCTTTATATACTATTTGTAAAAAACAATTACTATGTCAAATAAATAAATTTTGTATTTGTAGTACTAACGTAGATGATAAACCATTTTTAATTTCAATACATTGTCAAAAGAATAAAAAGCCTATTCTTTAATTTTCGTTTGAACACAGCTCGTGAAGGCAAAGTGATATGATTTAACCAGTGGCTAGCTTTCCTTGTCACCTGGAAACGTACAGGCTCAATTCAATTCAATATTTAAATATCTTTATTGTCTCAATAGTACAAAACAGTATGGTACATGGTACCTAGTACGTAGCAAGTAGGGTTTCTCATTTCTCGACCTTTTTTATTTCCCGGAGCACGAGAATTCTCGACCATTTTTTCCCGGGAATTCCCGGGTTGCCGAGAAATACGATTTGTTTTAAATATGTGTGATTTAGCAATAAAACAACGTTTTTTATGATATAATCAACAATATTTATATTTATTTTCACGTCGTGTGACTTGAAAATTTTAAATAAGCGAATTAAACTCTAGCGAGATCTTTTTAATCAATATTTCTACAAACAATAAGGATTAGTCTTTTTCTTTGGAAAATTAAATAAAATATCTTCTAAAAACAAAATCTTCATGTGACCACAATAAAATTTAGTACCTTACACACTCTTCTTCTTCTTCTCCTTTACCATTTCCCACTAGGTGCGGTCGGCACAGCCTGTTTTTCTCTTCCACGCGATAGAGTGCTATCAGCCGTCATCTCCACATTCACTCCCTTCTCATTCATATCCTCCTTCACACAATTCACCCACGTCTTCTTTGGTCTACCTCTCCTTCCGCTACTTCTTACAATCATATCCATACTTCTCCTAGTCACATGCATCTCCTCTCTACGCATTACATGTCCGTACCACGCTAACCGTCCACTCTTCACTTTCTCTGAAACAGGCGCCACTTTCAAACTTCCTCTAATATACTCATTTCTTACCTTGTCCATTCTTGTTACTCCACACATCCATCGCAACATTCGCATCTCTGCCGCATGCAATCCTCTCTCATGCACTACTTTCGTCGCCCAACACTCGGATCCTTACAATACGACAGGTCTAATGATCAGTAGGTCTAGTACCTTACACACTAAGTAAATTATATAGTGTGTAAACCTTACACTAAGTTTATCTTTACAATTATGCAACATAAAACGACAGTATTTAAATTGTATATAAAAAATAACAATCAGACTAGCTTAATAATTACGAGTAAAGTAGGTACTTTAGTTTAGTCTTTGTATATACTATTCAATATTTGTTATAAATGGACAGTCTACGAACGAAACGGGAAGGGGGCGGGGGGCACTGTCGGTCTCTCGCACACCGCGTGATAGAGCCAGGCGCGAGCGCAGGCGCGTTATTATGTTTTTGAAATTTTTGACTGAATTTCTCGATTTCTCGATTTCTCGACCACTTTTTTCTCGTCTCGAGTAAAGCAAAATTTCCCGGGAATTCTCGGTTCGAGAATTCTCGTAGAGAAACTCTAGTAGCAAGCTGAATAAAATATAATATTCTTGAATCCAAAATACACTCTTTAGGAACTTATAGCTTAATTTTAAACGCACAGACTAATTACTGACCTTAACTACTTGATCAAACCTGTAGCGTAACCCAAGGTTGGTAACCTGGCTAAGTTAATTTCTGAAAGTCGTTTATTAACTTAGCGGCAGAGTTATCATTCTGCCTGTGTAGGGGCCAGCTATGTATAGTCTCGAGCCACAGATTAGTTGGTAGTTACTGGGCTCGCAGCCTCCCAGCCCAGGGCTTGCGCCGCGCATGCGCGCTCGGCTTTGGCAAGGGTGACAACGGGTTTGGGAATATTTGAGAATAGTTGCCAATGTGGTGGGTGGCAACAGGTGACGTTTGCTATGTTCGGGATTCCAACTTGGATTTGGAGATTAAATTGTCAGTTGTAATGTTTTTGTAGTATACTGACTGGGCGAATTTAAGTTCCGTTCAGCTACGGCTTCGATGATCTTAGTCCATAAATTGTCAGTATTAAACTAATGGAATGATATTTTGTTCTTGTAAACTTTTAAAGTCAATAGTTAAATGTTATTATCATTTGAATTTCATTCCATAAAATAGGCCTGTCATCATTTATTCAGAGGCTCCAAAACAAGTACACTCAAAATCACCATTTCGCTTCGATTCTGTTTCTATGAAATTATACTAAAAATCTTGTAGCGTATTTACAAAAATAAGTATACAGTGAATTCTACTTATACCAAAATATATTTATGTACGTATAATTAACGTATTTATTTTCTCATTTAAGAAGGAGTTCATAACCCGAAAATAAATGTATTTCAGTACCACCAAAATGATCTTGTTGAAACAATTTGACTTTCTCCTTTGTCCTGAAAACTTTGTATCACGTGGTCACCCTCACCACACCCTCTATCTAGTAGAGCCAGGGACGCGAGCAACAGCACGTTGTACCAAAATAAATACTGCGAAAAATCCCCACAAATCGCAAAAAATACATATCAGGAACCTTCGGGACCCAAAAATGTGTGACAAATCTTAATATTAGTGATTGTGAGTGCTAAGTGTGTCTGTGACTTTAATTTTGGGATGTTTACGTCAAGAAATTGAGCATGCAGTGTCTAACATTGGACCATACTGGGTTTTATCATTCTGTTACAGTGTTCAGCAAATAATTACGTGTAAATAGGTATGTAGATACATTTTAATCAGTTGCTGAACCTGAAATGTTTGCTACGTTTTGTTTTCTGCGTATTTAGGCACCTTTGCACATAATTCAATGATTTCTGATCGTGACGTTTGGATTAAAAAAGCAAATGTAGATTATATTAAGTCTATGAAAATGCTAACATTTTGGAGTTCTTATTGGTTTAACCATTAGTATGTATAAAGTGTTTTTTTACTGCATTAATGATTCATTCAATATTTTTTTTAAGTTTTGTTTTGGTTCGTCGTCATTTAAGCATAATCTTGTTTCTTTTTTAAATAAAAAAAACTCGTTTAAAAAATTAAATGCTACATATAGATTTTGTAAATGTTCAATTTAAATTTATAACTAAAGTACGAAATTAAAATAGATGCATCTATTATTACACAATTATTATTTAATCGATACTGAGATGCAACTATGTCTTTATTAGATACCAGTTTTTTGACAAGCGGTGGTACCTTCAATAATACTGGACAAACGGTTGAGAGTGAAGATGTAACAAACATACACATTATCACACAAACTGTTGCTTTTATTATTATTATATTAGTAGGATGGGACGAACTGTTACAGGCACCCCAACTTAGAGATTGTTGCTATGGCCGGTTCACGAATAACAGAAAAAATAGATAAGATAATCACGTCAAAAAATCATAGTCTATTCTTTTACGGTTGTCGACTTTTAAATCTCTGGAATAAAAATTAAAAGACCCGTTAGTATGCATGTCTTCTCATACCACATCTAGTTTAGAATACTAGAACTAGCTTGTTTAATAAATGAATGATTTTTGATAAATGACAATATGCCATTTTCAACTTTAACGTTTTTAATTATAAAGACTATTTAGGGAGAAAACACAGTGATATTAATGTACGATTGGCTACATAGGCTGGGCTTACCGCCATTTTCAAACCGGACATTTCCATTACCGTCGGAGTATCATCCGGTTGGTCCATTTAAAACTCCAGTTTTATAGAAATTGATGCTGGCAATCAGCTGAAATGACATTAAAAACTTGCCAGAACTAACATTACAAACATTGATAAACAAGATAAACCATTTATTGATCATTATTAAATTATACGTCAAAAATTAAAAAATTATAAATGTCAATATGTAATACACAAATATACAATCAATTTGTAATTAATGTCAATATGTAATGATGTCAATATTAATAAAATAATAATAACATTAAACAATTACATGTCAACACATTTTAATAAAATAAATATTTTTTTTTCGATTCATTGCTATTTCATCTAGTAATAAAGTAATATACATACTGTCATACCTGATAATTATACTTGCATACACCATAATGGCCTAAAATAATGACATAATCTACTCCTATTTGCAATCTGTTAGAAATGAATTAGACGTTCGATCTGCACTCCCTCTCCGTGCCTCCTCCTCGACAGACTAATGACAGAGCATTGTAGCGTTTATAGCACAGCTGTGCCGTATCCATTTTCTCCAACGCTTTTTAGATCCATTTTAACGTTCAGACGTTCTATTGGTTAATAACTGAATTCCATTTACAGCCTCATAAAAGTGGATACAGTTCGCGTTCTTCTTCTTCTTATGCGCTTAATAGCCAAGCTCTGGTGTCGAGAGTTTTCACGCCGCCTGAAAACCCTCTGGTTTAACGACTGCTTGTATTAAGACTAACATCCAGGACTTACAATGTAACGTGTCATCCGACACACGGTAGCGTCCAAATGAAAATGCCACTTTTTAAAAGACAGTCAGTCATGTGCGTCACCCATCCAAAGATTGTCATCGGCGATCGAGTCAGATCACCTTATTAGCCCAGCTATGAGCGCTACACTATACGGGATAATATACAACAATTATTTATAAATATTCCATTCATATAAAAATATGGTCACAATTCAGTAAAATCGGGCGGGGAAAAGCAGACCGACGATATGATATAACTTAATATAATCAATACGTTTTATAGAAAAGCGTTTCCAAAAAAAATTTAAAAGCATTAACATTTCAAGTTTTTAGAACAAAACGAATCATAGTTTTGACATGGCGCTCTTTATCTAGCTAGATTCTTGATTCTTGATGAATGGGTATTGTTGAATAGATGTCTAGCTCTCACGTTACTTCACCGGAACTTGGGTGGGGTCTTTGAACTCTCAAGGTCGCTGTATCTCAGCTGAAACTTCGTTACAGTCCTTATAACAGCTTTATGTACTCCAGGTGTTTAGTGAAATGTGTTGTTTTTTGAAACTGCCCCTGAAAAAGCTAGCTATCGTAACTGAAGTTTATCTTTGATATTTTGCTGAAACTTTTGAACTCTATGTTTGTCAAGGGGTTTTGGTGAAAAAACGTCGATTCTCATAAATTAGCGGCGCGACTACTGACGGGATTAAATTAAGTTATCCTACTAATACATATTATAATAAATGCGAAAGTTTGTGTGTGTATGTTTGTTACTTCTTCACGCCCAAACGGCTTCACTGATTTTGATGAAATTTGGTGTGAAGATAGGTTAGACCTTGGATTAACTCAGGCGATTTTTTATCCCGAATTAACTCCTTTTTGTCCCGGATTAATGCGGGTAACACCGCGGGGCGCTGCTATTTCTTCAATTAAGAGTGGGTCTCATAGATGCAAATGTATATCGGTATGGTTGTATTTTAGGATGTTGTTAAATAACAACATCCTAAAACCACCATACCATAGATGGGAACAAATATAGCCGGCCGGTCCTCTACATGTAGAGAAACTTAGCTTGGCTCCTTCACACGCACGGCAAATCTATATCTCGTTGTATGTCAGGTGGTGTCGCGCAGGGCATGGTGTGCCGGCCGGCGCCGGACGGGTAACGGCCGGCATGGGCAGCTTGCCGGACCTGACGGAGCGCTCGCGGCCGGCGCCGCGCATCGCCGTCCGGACCACCTCCGATCCCAACCGCCACCGCACCATCATCACGCAGGTAACTGAACAGTGGTGGTGATTCAGCGGCACAAGAGACGGCTCGTTCTTCGTGATTTTGTGTGAGACGTGAAGTAGCGGAAGGAGAGGTAGACCAAAGAAGACGTGGATGAATTGTGTGAAGGAGGATATGAATGAGAAGGGAGTGAATGTGGAGATGACGGCTGATAGAGTGGCGTGGAAGAGAAAAAAAGGCTGTGCCGACCCCACCTAGTGGGAAATGGTAAAGGAGAAGAAGAAGAGTGTGAGACGTGATTTTAGTTGTTTTGTCTGTGGTTCAGAACGTGTCGCCTCTTTCTGGCCACCTAAGATGAAAAGAGACGGGGCTTATTTAAATTTAGTTTAGTCGTATGTCACACTAAATTCAAAGTGTTCAAATCTCAAAAGAGGTCAATCAGAATAATTAATGGTAGAAATAAACGTAGCTCAGCTCGGAAATATCTTGATAAGGATCGGATAATTACAGTAAGTTCAATGTACATACATAAATAATAAATAGCCTGCTATCAAAAGTTGCGAAATAAAAAGATGCTATTACATATCATATACAGGAACATATATAGGAAGATAGATAAAGTTCTACCAGCAAATGGACTAGTTAAAGTACAGAAACAGGGATGTTATACAAAAATATTAATGTACAACAAGTTGCCAGAGAAAATAACAAACTCGTAATAGTAGTATGTTTATACTCGTAGTATGTTTAAGCAGAATATAAAGAGTTATTGTGAAAGTAAACCCTTTTAAAATTTAAGCGAATATATTATGAATATGGAGCTTGCAGAATCGTTATTCATGTATTAAAAAAGTAGTAATAGGTATTTTAAATTTAATAGATATGAAAAACAAGTGCTATTGTGTGTCAGTATTTAATGGTTTAAATTTAATATCTAGATATGAAAAATAAGTGCTATTTGTAAGTTTATTTTATAAAATTTAACTAGTATTTTAAGTATTTAAGTAATTATTGTAGTGCGACTTGCCTTTAACGTAACTAACTTAGTCTTTGGATATTGTGGTCCTCAGACATATTTGTTTCCTTACGATGTTTTCCTTCATCGTAAAGTGAGTGCAAATCCACACATGACCTGAAATACATGTCATTGGTATAGGCAGTAGTAGCAGGCGCCGTCAGAATAAATGCAGACGCTTTTCCTACCGACACGAAACTAGCTTTTCTAGGCCGGAAATAGTAGGTACCTACTCATAAGATACATTTATCGACTACGCAACCCGCTTCATATTGCGATCACGTCGCGGCGACCGAGGGTGGTCGGAGACTGATCGTCCCTAGGTCATAAATTACACGCGGAGGGATCACAATTTATTGCAATCACCCGGCTCAGACCTAGACAGGACTTACGCTGAGGAAAAGTGTGAATGCATTAAGTAAGGACATAGTAATATTTTATTGGTTTAGACCGTCTATTAGATTTGCAAAAAATAAGGACCCGGTTTTACATGTTTAAAAACTCATATTTTTTGTAAATCTAATAAACGGACCTATGTCTACGAAACGGACTTATAAGAATCTCACAATTTTATTTCTGTCATCTTGCCGATTGGCACAAATTATTTGTCTGGTCGTTAATGTTATTTCGAAAGTCATATGTTAGATAAACGATGGATCGACTGAACTTTTTTTAATCGAATCAAATTAAATAAGATTTTTCTAAAATTTACCAGATCCCAGTACGGACTATATACAAGAAAGAGTGGCCATGGCGCAAGAGCAAAGCGAGCACTCGAGCGGCGGTCACAAGCGTGGGGCGGCGGAAAGACTCCGCGGCCTCGTCGGTGGGCGCCGCCTCGGTGCGGCGGCTACTGGCGCGCCAACCGCCCAAGCTGCCGCAGCCGCTGGTGCACCGCTTTACGCTCCTCTGCATCTCCTCGGGGCTGTGCGCCACCGCCCTCGTGCCTTTCACCGCCTACGCCGGCGCCGAAGCCGGAGCCCTGCCTCTAGCCATCATGCACACTGTCGCTGCTCTCGTGGCACCGTTCTCTCCCCTTATACTCCAAAAAACTGGAGCGAGGACCGTGATAGCCGCGTCGCATGCGCTCGTGTGTGTACTGCTGACTGCCCACACGGTGGCCACGCCGCTGTCAGTGTTGTTACCCCTGTACGGGCTATGTGGAGTGACGCTGTCTCCGATGTCGGTGGCCTTGTCCGCCGCGGCGACCACTTTGGCGCAGGCATCAGGAGATGAAGCTCGGAGGAAGGTGACTTTGAGAAGAGCGTTGCGGGCGCTCCGTGCTGCGCAGGACTTGGGGCTGGTGGCAGGAGCGTTGCTGCTGGGCGGGGCGCTGCTCATCTGGCCCGAGGACCGAACACCGCCGCAGTTAACGCCGTCTCCTAGTAACTACACGTCGCCGCGGTGGCCGCCCAATGAAGAGTACTTCATGGAAGACGATTACGAGGTAACGCGGCTTTATTTATTAACAAAACATATTGACATGGCAACATGACATTCAATCTGGATTGACTAGGAGCGGACGTGCGGAGCGGCCGGGTGCCCCGACACGCAGTCAGTGCTGGGCATAGCGCTGAGCTCGCTGGGCCGGCGCGTGCTGGTCGCCGTGTGGGCTGTGCTGGCGCTGGCGGCTGCCGTGCTGGCGGTGTTCGGAGCCACCTCCACTCCCGCGCCGCCGCCCGACACCCGCTCCGTGCTGCGAGACCCGCGGGCTCTGCTAGGAGTGCCCATGGGGCTCTTCATTGGGCTACAACAGGGATTTATTTATACTTCTTATATTAAGGTAACGTTCTTCTTGATCATATCCCGCGCGTTTGATATAAATAAAAAAAATATTCGTTGGAGCAAGCCGGATCGAAGTATATAATAATATGTTGTGGCCAAATCGCTGAATTGATAATTTCATGAAATGGTTGAGCATATCGTGAAGTGTTCACGTTTCATGAAGTGACCAACTAATGGTGACCAAAACATTAAATGATAAACGTTTAGCGATTTGATCACCCACGTTTGACCATATCTATACTCTTAGGTATATATCATACAGAGATATAGGTCTTCTTTGATTTTTTCGTGTTCTCCAAAGTTGTTAACTAAAATTCTGTTTGTCCGAATGTATTAAAGCCACCCTACCGTAGCATTGAGTTAGTGAAGGAGACGGTCCTCGGCGTGTCTGACGGTGTGTTTGTGTTGTCAGTGGTACGGCGTGTGCGTGGACGGGTGGTGGTGCGCGTGGCGCGCGCTGTGCGGCGCGGGCGCGCTGCAGGCGCTGGCGGCGGGCACGCTGAGCATGGCGGCGGCGCGCGGGCGGCGCGGCGCGCTGGCGGCCGGGGGCGGCGCGGCGCACGCCTCGCTGGTGCTGGCGCTGCTCCGCTGGCGCGCCGCGCGCACCGACCTGGCGCTGCCCGCGCTCGCCGCCGCCTCCTGGGGCGCCTGCAGCGCGCTCTGGGACGTGCTGCAGGTACCACTTGTAATACTACCCATACACACTTCTTACTTTACATGTGAATTAACTTCAAAAGAAATCTAAATGAATACACATACAGTATACATATTTTTATTATTACTGTATTTGTCTACGACTGTAAAGTTAGACAAACAATACTTCAATGGTTGCCCATAATATTTTAAATTAACAAACAAGCAGATTGTCCCAAATTCATCCGGGCTATAAAATAATCTAAGTTGACATGGGCGTGCAGTTCAGTTTGAGGGTTAGGGACTATGTACATACATTTTATAAATAAAAACATTTGAATGTGCAGGCGGGTCTGTGCGTGGGCGGCGGCGGATGGCGCGGGCCGTGGTCGTGCGTGGTGTGCGCGCGGCACGCGGGGCTGGCGCTGGCGTGCGGCGCGCGCCACGCGCTCTGCGTGCGCGCGCAGCTGCCCGCGCTCGCCGTGGCGCTCCTCGCCGCGCTCGCCTCGCACGCGCTGCTCGAGCTCCGACTACGGAGAGGTACGCACTCTGTTCCTTTCCATAGCCTCAACACCATATTTTTAGGAGTGCGAAATCTGCACTAATTTACCCAGACCCAGCCATAATAGAGTGCTGCTAGGCTATATGGGATTGCTACCCACTAAACCCCCCTCGAGTGTGGCTCAGTTGTAAACACATCTGCTTTTAAATCAAACGGCCCCTAATTCAATCCCGGCCCTACGCCGATGGTTCAAACTATGTGTGGATTTACACTCGCTTTACGGTGAAGGAAAACATCGTGAGAAAACCGACATGTTTAAGGCCTGCAATATCCAAAGACGTGTTGTTATCCGCTAATTCACAATAACCGAATGCAATGCTAGCTACCCCGATGGCCTATTGCTCTGTGCCCAGACAGCAAAATGCGGCTCATTTCTCGCGACGAGACTGATTTTCGAGTAATGAATTCCAGCTAACTTAATATGCATGTGGGAGGTATGTGTGTCTATATCTTACGTATATTTTTCATTATCTTCAGGCGAGCAGGCCAGACACAGGTCCTAGCGAAGACCGACGGCAACGCAGCTAGCCCCGCTCGCGATGCCGTCAGATGATGCCGCGGGGGCTGGGGACGTTGCTTGCCAAGTGCTTGCTTAGTGGGACACAACAGAAGTGAAGAAACAGTGTTTTCAATAGACATAATTACAATGCTCAAACTTATAGAAGTGATGAATGGTGTGTGAAGAAAGATCAGTGACGTGATCACTAAAGGTGTGTGAAGAAAGATCAGTGAACTATATCATTAAAGGCGTTATAAGTCTATGATTAAAGGTGTGTTTTGATAAGTGATAGTAGGTATTGCTCAGTAAGGTAACGGACAAAATAATGTTAAATTAAGAGTAAGATAAGATTAACTGTGCAAGGAATATCTAGGCAGTGCTCTGATGGTAACTAAAGCGAGGATTCCGTTGAAGTTGTTCTAGATTTAAAAAAAAAACAAAGACGTTTATTTGGCAAATGTTATATGATAAAGTAAAAGGAATCCAAAAACTCCCAAAGTAGTTTTAAAAACTGTGTTATGGGAGCCAATGACATCTCCCAAGTTTATTCTACTTGTTTTTTATTCTTGCTTGTTTAGAATCTTCACTAGAATCTCTAAACAATTTGAGTTATACGACTTTAGAAAATAAAGGATAAGTCGTTTTCACGCATAGAAAGAGGCTAGTAATGTATTTGTTTTCACGTAAATATATTGTGTCGTCAGTCTACGACTTTTGTACGAAGCAACTCCTTTCGTAAATATCTAATAATCGTAGCATGAAAGTAATTATAGAATAACTTTAGATATAATGAAGCGGCAATTAAGTTATTAAGTTAGTCGCAAGTAACGTAATGTAATATAATAGGACAGTTTTCACGTTTAAAGTATACAATCGATATTATCGGTGGTGTACTCTAAACTACACTACCATTAATGGTATAATTATGTACCTACATGAGAAAATATAAATTACATTGCGTACTTAAGTAAAATTTTGTAATAAGATGGTGAACTTGATACGAATTAGTTTATTACCTTTTAATAAATAATATAAAAGTAATAAAAATATTATGAGAAATTCCATACTGTTAGTCAGAAGTTACTTGATAATGATACGGATATAGGTGTCCCGTCACCTATTTGTATGTATGTAATTAAAAATAAGCACTGATGTTTATAGCTGACTTAATGAAGAAATTATTTGAAAGTTCGCTTACCATTGCTCACACTCGTCTATGACTATAAGTGAGAGGATATAAACTTTCAAATGTGTTCTTTATTGACTTGTTTTATATCTATACAAATAATTATAATCATTTATATGGTTATATATAAGTACTTATATCTTTATAAATCAGGGTTCACACTGACATTTTATAAGAAATATATTTTTAACACATTAGATAGTTCCAAAAATAATATCACTATTTGAATTATCTTCTGACTGTGCATTTTATGTAAGTATGTAGTTAATTGTTGGTTCTATGGAATTAGACCTAATGTGTGTTAGGTTAAATGTTTGGTGTTTTTTTTAAGGTAAAGCATAATTTATCTATCTTTTAAATTTATAAAAAGTGTAATGGATTGTTCAATTAATAAAGAAAGGCGATTTTATGTCACTTATAAATTTCTAAACATGAACTGTTTGTTCTGATCCCTGCACAATAGATAAAAGATGGCGCTAGTAACTTGCTGTTTTAGATCAGACTGAGTTTCAATATAATTTGTTTTAGTCTAATATGTTAAAGAATTCGTGCGCCTTTATTTAAACATGTCCTAAAAACTCTTGATTAGCACTTATTCATTTTTCACATACAAAAAGTGTGAAATAATAAACGTTGTTAATGATATATTAGTCATATATCGACTAATCTAAACGAATGGCTCAAAACATGTATCAGTAAAATGCATCGAAGACATATTATTATCACCACTGTTCTTGATAGAAAAACGTCAAAATTAATCATTTTTTCTTACAGAATTACACAGGTAGAACGTAAGGTAAATATGACGTGTTGTAGCCTTGATTCGAATACAGTTCATTAATCACTAATGCTAATGCAGACTATCTTTCGATTAAGTTAAACGTATGTTTTTGATGTTTTCAAATAGCCCGTAAATGATGTTTTAAGGGAGATTTGCACGGGTTGATTTTCGCCATGTCGCGTTGCCAAAGGTTGCATTTTCAAGAATATATCTATATTTACTTCTATTGCAGACAAACAGGAATTAAGATGTTTAATCTCTCCCCTAAAGCTGATAGAGAGACATATAAAACTTTTGCGAGGTGAAAAAAAAAAACCTCGAAATGTCACCTTATCGATAATAAGGGGACAGATCAAATGTTTTTATCCGATCTGTTATCCCGAAGGACAGAGCAGCGTGACCTAATAAGGGCTTGTAGCTTTACAGTCACTGGGACCCAGAGAATGGTGACACATCGGAATAATTCCGCGTAAAGACCGTTGACAGGTCGACAAGGTCGCCATCAGTGGTGGCGATTCAGCGGCACACACGACTAAACGAAATTTAAAGAAGCGCCCCGTCCCTGTTCATCTTAGGTGGCCAGAAAGAGACGGCACATTCTGAACCACACACAAAACAACTAAAATCACGTCAAATATGAAAAATGTAAGCGATTTTAGAGCGCACCCAATTGTATCAGCTCTAAATCTGACGTGTTTGACGTGATTTTAGATGTTTTATCTATGGTTTAGATCGTACCATGTCTTTTTGGTCATTTATGACGAAAAGAGACAGAGCTACTTTAAATTTAGTTTAGTCGTGTGTGCCGCTGAATTGCCACCAGTGACTAAAGTCGCGAACCCTTGTTGGGTGGCATTCGACTTCGGCTTCGGCTACTACCATGCTTTAACTATAATGCCGTTAAGTACTAAACAGTTTGGCTAAGATGACGGTATTTTCGTTAATAGACGCTAGTTTAGCCACGTGGCAGCCCTATGCAGTTGACAGCTGCAGGCTTGCATGAAGGATTGTTCCGCTCACGTTGTTAGACTATTCTACTCAACATTTTTGAAAATGACCGAACTTTATGTAGTTTTTAGTCGTCTGTGTAAAATGGACTTGCGTTGCAGGTCGGTAAGGCAATTCTTGTGAGAAAATCGACCCGTCTAAAATCCTCTATTACTCGTAGGTAATCGTCCCACCGCCGATAGTGAGCGAAAAGTTTTAAGAGCTAGAAACTAGAAAGAAGTTTGCAAGCAGTGATAAGCGCGTATGTATGTTGTATAGTTGTCTATAAGCGAGCAAGCTATTATGGCAGATGTAAAGACAGCTGACCTTCGATCAAATATATATGTACCAGATTCAGTGTCGCATACAAACACAGCACAAAAAAATAGCATGCGGTGTGAGGAGTACCTTATTATTATTATTGTTATAAGTATTATAATATAACTTAATATTGTGATTGGTGTTAATAATTTACGTCAATTATTGGCATCATTAAATAACGGCAAAAAATATCACGATTAAAATAGTTATTTCACTATATATGTATCTATAGATAATTCGCTCTTCAGTGGTTTTACTGATATAACTAAGATCGTAATTGAGTGTTGTTTACGGATGGAAATAAATCGCTAATTGTTGACTGCTTTTTCAATTATTATATTAGGTTAGCACCAAATAAATAACTCTACCGTAGAAATGACGCTATACATCTAATTATTTACAACTATTTTTAAACTCAGGTGGTCTCAGAAGGTTGATGGTAGGAAATACCTCTATACCTAGCACAAGATCTCTCTCTCTGTATAGCGATCACAGAAATTCGCAGTGTACTTACTATAAACAACATTACTTAGGTATACATGTGACGTTACTGTTGCACTTCATCGCCCGCTACCAATCAGAGCGCTTGTTCTGAATCGCGCGCGGTATTCAACGCGCGTACGACTGGTCCTAGCTACAAAGCATGACCGTCGGACGGCCGTCTCCGGACACAACATCTGCCTGGGGGGATATCCCTTTGCTTGATTGAGGCAGACCGTCGATTCAGTATTGAAAATCATTAACTTTTTAAGTGAGATAGAAAGAAAAAAAAGATACGTAATGCAATTATGATGATGATGACGGTAATAACTATTAATTGAAATGTTAATGCAGTGTAATATAACGATATTTGGGTAATATAACTAATCATCTATTTACTTTATTTAATCATGGTACATATGTTATCGTCTTAATTTAGTTGCTACTTTACGTTCAAGAACAATAAAACACAAACAAATAACATTAACACATTTAATTTTTCATTAAGTATATTTTCTAATACTAAGACCCTATTACATCGTCGTCTTAAGATAGCCCTCAACGTAGAAGTGCATTTTGTCGGTCAAGTAAAATAAGCTTAGTACTTTTTAATTAAAGGCGTTATTATTGTGATGACTGAAATGACTGAAGCGTTATAAAGCAATACCAATTTTACAGACAGATCAATCAGAGAAAAAATATTAGTATCAGAGTAGTTAATATTTGACGACCACGAAACAGGGCAAACATTTAGATTATAATTAAAGTGTATAATATTTATGGGATAATTACAATACGTAACATTACAAACGCTTACTATTATTGTCTGCAACAATTAGGTGATATTTTAGCAACTCCGTTGCTTTTACTCGTTTTAATGGCATCGATAAACTTTATCTCTTCCAGTCTACTTCGGTTCCTTTTGAAACCGCAAAAGTAATCAATTATAATAACATTTTTAATAGTTTTGTTGCTTTGTGTAAAAAACCTACCAGTTTTCGTTATTTCTGCTCTCATTTGATACAATTCCTAGAGTTTTGGAACGTATTAAGGAAACAAATATAAACTAGAAATAAAAATAAAGAATAAAATAAAAAAACTCATATCAAAACGAATTTTGTCTTTATTCAATAGTCTATTCGTAAAATAATCTAAAAATAGCATCACAATAAAAATAGCGCACATAATTATGAAAAAAATATATATAAACGAACAAAGAGTTTAAAATGTTTTAGTTTACCTTAAAATGTATCCAAATTTTACGAAACGAATACATTCAACACATATTAATATCTGGACCGTGGGATTTAGGCTCGTTTACAGTAAATACACAATTGACAATATCACTCTAAGTCTACATATATATTCAATTATCATAGAAAAATGCAACGCACACAGCAGTCGCTCTTATTTAATTATTTCATTAGAACAGATGCAACAAACACTTGCGACTGGAACGATGGATTAGATGAATATAAAAATAATAAACAAAAATAAAATATTCATCAGCACGCGTAATTCACTAAAATTTTGGTTTAACAGTTTCAATAAGTATCTTAATTTATCGAAGTAGGAACTGAGCATAGCTAACTTTAAGTTCACATAATATGTATTGTAAATTATACGTAGGTACAGAAAGTTAGTAAGAAATTTCTTTGCAACTATCGAAATTACATTTACATTAACGATTTACGTTTGTGTGCCAACTGAATAATATATTTAAAAAAAAACAACGAGAATTGCCCATGCATATTCTTTTTCTTTTATTATATAGGTACATGTCCAATTCAAAGAGTTTTATTAATAATGAGCAATTTAAAACTTTTGATATTTACTTACATACTTACATAAATATAGCGATATTTAGTATAATTATGTAAGTAATCCTGCAATCTATCAGATTCTCATTTTTTTCTCTCAATATATTATTTTTAGTTTTATAGTAATGGCCGCATGGCAAAGCACTCCGTGCATTACAAATAAACAATCGAAATGAAGAGTTTTTGGTTTCAGTATCTATTTCCTACGATCATGCTCCTCTCATTTTATTCACGATTTATTAGCTAGTATTTTCCTATTCGCAATTCTCACAACACAGACTATTACAAATAAAAAGTAACATTTAATCCATTAACACTTATGAGATTATTTAAAAGATCCGGGAACACGGCGAAATGCATTCATTTTTTTTGTGTTTTTGTCGCTATTTTTATAATTAAGTAACTGTAGAACTAGTCTTTTCTTACTGACGTCGTAAATTATAAATTTTGTATCCGCCACGAATAGTATCAAATAAGTTCCAAACAGTAACAACCTAAACTGTTAGAATCGCGATGTACCAGATCGAAAGGACATTTAAACGGAAAATTAAAATTTGTACGAATAAAATCATTCCGCTGACTAAGTTTTTCGTTACAATAATTTTGAGCATTTTGCGTGTGCAAAATGTAAAATTTTTACGCGAAAATTTGTTTAGCCGCAAAACAGAACAACACAGTTTAGGTACATCACGGTATTGTCTTTTCAAGCCCCAAGATCGATCAATCGATATGTATTCAAAAACAATATATGATTCCATTAATTTGACGCGATAATTTTAACCCTGATTTAATTTTAGAGGACGTACGAACGCAATACATGACTATTTCATAATCTTTAATATCTACCATTTAAATACAAATAACAGCGATCTAAAGTTTAAACACTAGATATAAGCGTCGATAAATTATAATCAAAAGTTTATTCAACAAATTAAATACTGTAAGAAGCATGTTACAACCGATATCGTGATCTCTTCACGTCGGCACCGAGACACGCTAACAAATAACGCGACGCTTTCTTTTAACTCTATCTCATATTACTTAGTACTAAATAACGGATCTCTGATAGTGCTTTCTTTTATCTCTACGCTCTGTCTTAATTTGCTCGATCATTTGATCACTAGCTTAAGCTTTCTCACTAGCTTAAGCATGTATTTCACATCGCTATTTGGTGTTAGCTGTAGGTATTGGGAAAAAAGTCAAACATGCGACAGGAAAATATGTACACAAAAGAACAGTGAAACATTTGGTTTTCATCATTCATTTCGTCAAGTATAACGAACAAATGAATGCGAATAATCATGAGAAATGGCACCATGAATACGAGCGATAAGATACGACAGTTTACTTTCTTCTTCTTTTATTTATGGCTTTCTGCAGTCAAGGCCACAACTTTAGCAATGTCGCGAAGGGTGATGAAGACAAACGCTGATTCGGTTGAACAGTAACCGAATGAATACAACCGTTTACTTTAGGTACTAGAAACTGTCACGCGTTAGGCTGTCTAAACTGTCAAAATGATCGAGCTGATTTAGACAAAGCATAATATCGCTTCTACCCACAAACGTCATAGTTATTTGCTAGCACGTCATCAGTCGCACGTGACTCGACTTCCTCTGGGACAAGTCCACTTCAGAAATAACTCTCACTGACTCTCCGATGGTAACTTCATCGCTTCCGAACGCAATCTTTCCACTCTGAAAGCAGAACTTTTATGAAGAAAAAAAAAACAACGCGTTCGTTACTCTAACTACTCGTACATCGATCTACGCTCGATGTCCGACCACCCGGCGATCCGCAAACGAAATTAGACTATAACACCTAGAGATAGAGTTGGAATTACACCGGCGTGTAGTTCCCGACGGGCTTGTAGAACATCTGGCCGGTGAAGACGCGGCGCATGATCTCCTTGAGGAGCAGGCCCTTCTCCTTCTTGATCTTGGCGAGGAAGCCTCGGTTCTCGTTGGCGCGGCGGGACAGGTACGGCAGCACCTCCACCACCGGCCCGTATGGCACGTACTTGTAGGCCGAGTACCCGGCTTGGCCTGGGTGCAGACAGATACACATACATACAGTCAAATAAATATAAATTTTCTAATATATAAAATTTCCATGTCACAAAGTTAGTTACCGTACTCCTCCGAAACGGCTTGACCGATTTTTACCAAATTTTATAATATGCGTATTCAGTAGGTCTGAGAATCGGCTACTATCTATTTTTCATGCCCCTAGATAAGGGTTGTTTACACGTGGCATTAAAAAATACATACAACGCTCAATTTTTTTTATCACCAATACCTAATTATCATATTATAACACCTATTTTTATAAATTTAGTAATTTAATAATTTTTCATCCCGCTTAAAAATCGGTCTAGCTGTTTCGGAGGAGTACGGTAACTAATATTGTGACATAGAAATTTTATATATTAGACTAGAAATAATTTGTATGGCAAAACAACGTTTGTCGGGTCAGCTAGTATAGTATAAATATAAAATGTAAAGGAAGTTGGAAGATGCCTCAGATTATATCTAAGCAGACACCGCTCAAATCTGACGTTTCAAATATCATACCTACATTTGTCAGATAGGGAAAAGAGATGAAAATAATTTTGATTGATGATTGATTGATTAAAATAGATTCAAATCGTTTAATTTTAGACATTGGCCAAATGAATGTAGATTAAATTTAAAAAAAAAAAACAGAATAACGGAATAATGGAAAGAAATTGCGCTGACCTAGAAAAACAAATTAAAGAAGAATAAATAATAATACGAAAAGATTCCTGATAGTCGATCAAGTACATAATGTCTAAACCTTGCTCACTAAATAATCAACACTCGTATAGTAACTAATCAGTTCAGAAATAAAAAAAAATAAATAAATAAAATAGCTTTATAAGTTATCTTCAGCGGTAAAACTAATAAACTTATATTTATAAATAAACTATTTTTATTAATTTGTTCACAAAAAGAACCGAACCAGCATAACGCTGAGAGTGTCCATTGGGTATAATAATGTTATGGGATATTAGAATATAATGATGTACTAACCGAGCGGGAAGGTGATGTGGTCACACATGCCGAGCAGCTGGCCGAAGCAGACGACGCGGTCCTCGGGGCGGATGTTGTGCTCCTTCATCAGCTGGATGGCGTACCGCACCGTGTCCTCGTTGTGAGACGCCACCATTATGCCGAAACGCGGGTCCGACGGCTGGAAACAGACACGTTTACCGCATCACTATACAAGTGAAACTAATCCTTTATGACTTTTGACGACCTCGTTGGCGTAAAGGTTACCATGCCGGTTTGTTAATCAGAAGGTTCCGGGTTCGATTCCCGGCACGGTCAACATCTTTGTGCTTAACTAAATTTGTTGGCTGTGGGTCTGGGTGTTAAATATCAGCTGTGATAGCAACCATAATACGAGCTAGAAATGGTTCAGTATGGGGCTAACCAGCCGTGTGTGAATGTAAAAAAAAATAAAAAAATATTGATTGCACTTTACTGCACAACACTGCACAAGTGACTGCAAAGACTGCGTTCCGTACCTAAAAGGTAAAACGGGACCCTATTACTAAGCACCCGCCGTCTGTCTGTCTCCAGGCTGTATCTCAGAAACCGTGATAACTAGAGAGCTGAAAGTTTCACAAGTTAAATATTTCCCGTACCGCTATAACAACAAGTACTAAAAATATATTAAATATTATTATTAAATTATGCTCCCATACCAAAAAGTACGGAACCCTACATGCGCGAGCCCAACTCGCACTTGACCAATTTTTTATAAGTTATCCTGTCCAACGCGTTCAAATGTCTGCATAAAGTGACTGCAATGACTGCACAATGCCGTCAAAGTCAGAATAAGAGTACTACTCGTATAAGTAGTTTAAGTGTAACTTAAAGCTAAGATGCGATTGCAAAAAACTCAGAAGGTGAAGCAATGAGAGCTCAGTCTGGCGAGCGGTCGCCTCAAGATCCGAAGATCGTGGGTTCGATCCCCGTCAATGAGCTAGAGCTTACGGTGAACGAAACATCGTGAGGAAACTATAACATGTTGGTAGGGCATTTTCTAATGCTAACCTGGCTAGCAACCACCCTGAAGTTGAAAAATCAAGCATTTTACAGAGTGTTCCCTCAGTCTTCTTGAGTACCAGTTACATTAGACAAAGCATGCTCCACTTAAGGCTAGAGTGTCGCTGTGACCCGAAATTCCTGAGACTATTCTAGATGTCTTCGAGTAATAAGGACACATAGTAGCGCCTGTAGCTTGGCTTACTAAGATAATCTGACGCGATCATACATTGTAAGCAACGGTCGATGTGGACAGTCCTCGGGTAGGGGACAATGCACCAGACCGTCTTTTAAAAAAGTGGCATTTTCTTCTGGGCGCCACTTTGGGTAGCATGACACGTTAAATTGTAGGTCCCGTACTAGCAGTTATATAGCCAAGTCAGAGGCGGCTTGAAAACTCTCGACACCAGAACTTGGCCACTTAGCTCATTCAAAGAAGAAGATCGGGGAATATGTATGAAAACCGTGGCTTCAAATTAATGTCCTTTTTTGGGTGTTGATTAAAAATAAAGCAGTAGGTACTAACAGTGACCCGGCTCAGGATCTCCTTGAGGCACTTGTGGAAGGAGACGGTGGTAGCGTCCACGTTTTCACAAGTCGGGTCCTCGTATCCCATCGCCGCCGCACGCGCGCGCTCCTGCAAATAGCACATATACTTATTATCTTCTATCAAATTTATTTCAACTACCAAATTTATTAAATTTCATAGTAATGACAAAAGATTAATATGAATTACAAGTATACTGAAGACTCATTCTTCTTTCTGTAAGCGTACAGTCTTTGAATGGGTGACCATACACAGGACTGTCATTTGTATTTGTCGGCTTGTGACAGGAAATATATTTTGTATAGAATTATGTATGAATATATTGTTATTCGTTTACCTATAGATATTTTCTGTCACAAAAATATTTTTTTACTTTCATTTAAAAAGTAACACTTTCACGTAGGCGCTGCTACGTTAAATTGTAGGTCTCAGTTGCTAGTCTTAGTACAAGCAATCAGAGGTTCTTGACGGCTTGAAAACTCTCGACATATAATTACATTACGAGTAAACCTCCACATTTTCCTCGCTGTACGCTTCAAAGTAATTGTCGCCTCGTTGGCGTAGGCCTCCCCCAGCTTACTCCATAATTTCCTATCTCTTGCCAACCTCGTCCATTCCTGTCCGTATCTTTGATTAAACAAATCTTCCCATCTTCTATTTGGTCTCCCTCTACCTCTTTTGTCCTCTCTCGGTACCCATTCTATTATCTTTCTTGTCCAACGATCACAGCTCATTCTACAACTGTGTCCAGCCCATTATCAAAGAATTTTGATAAATAGTGACATTGTGATTGTGAATTTGAAACAGAACCTTATAATTTATAATTGAATAAATGGCTTTTTTACTTTTACGCTTCAAAGTAGCATTTTGCCCAAACAGCGCCATCTAGTGATGAAAATTGTGAAACACGTCTTCACATCTACATACTTGTTCGATGTAAGCGCCGCGCACGAGCTTGGCTCCCCACTTGAAGTCCTGCCTCTCAGCCTGCTCCAGGTCTGTCAGGATCTCCTGGTACGTGTTCCGCAGGTACGTCTGGTACGTGTTGAACACGAGGAACTTGTCCTGCGGGTGGAAATAAAACAACGTTGTTAGGGACAATAACACTCAATAAGGGACGTAAGATATGCCCAACCTAACACAGCATGGATATCAATAAACCGATTAAATATGTAAATCCTACACTGAAACTGTATTCAGACTACAATAAATTATATAGCTGTTCACCGATTTTACTCTTTGTCCGGAATATGCTATACATTCCGGATATATAGCACATATTTATTTCTATCGATATAGGCTACACCTACTTACGCTTACTTTTTGTAAAAATATCATAATGGATATCTTTTGCGATAAATTCTAGGATTATGGCGTTAACAATATGTTTTATGTGTAAATCAGCCAAGTAGCCAAAATAAGTTTCTTGTACCATGAAAATGTGTATGCTCAGCGTCGATCATAGTACGCTCAACCACTTCATTAATTATATCTTATTTTTATATGTTCTATTTCTTATTTGAAGCTATGTGGTGTGATTAGGCCTTTGGCAGCTTGAAATCTCTCGACTCCGGTAATTAAATATTAAACATTTATTTAATTTATATGCTTTACCTTACCCTCGTAACCTTTACCCACAACATCTGACCCAATGATGAATCTAAGATCGTGCTCCGTTACAACATAGAAATTGAATGGCTTGGGTTGGCTGGTAGGGAGATATGCACAAAACGCCACCGGTTATCAGTGAAGGTCTGACCACCCTCATTATAGAATTAGAATTAGATGCTTTACCTTGTTATACCTGCGCATCATCTCGAGACAGATGCGCGAGATGGCGGGCTGGAAGTATGTCTGCTCGGCGTCGATCATGATGCGCACGTCCACCTCGTTCGCGTACTTGATGATGTGGTTCAGCCGCCGCAGCATGTTGCGGAACATCTCCTCCTCTGGAACAAGCAGAAGAACTAATATTAGCACCGTTTTGCTTATAATGTTTTGATAATGATTGTTTATCCGGCTATCACTTTCACTTACCTTAACGCTTTATCCAAAATCCAAGTTATCGATGTCTTCTGTAGTTCCAACACTAACATTGTGTGCGCATTCAGGAGTGTAGTTTTTAAGTCTAATATAGTTAGCGGTTTGGTGTAAAAACCGTTGTAGCTATTTTGTTGAATACAAGAATAAATGAATTTAGTCGGTATATGGGACATGTTTCAGCACATCAATGTGCCGTTCTCAAACGCGGTAAAGTAGGCGGAGTTTTAGTGACAATCTGCGCGCTCTTAAAATTAATCTTAATTATTATTTTTTTTAAATTTCGTTATGTTACAAACCTGCGAGAATCATTCGCCTTTTTTAAATTTATTTTAATTTCTATTTGCTATATTATTTTTCTTGATACGATGTAAATAAATAAATAGTACAGTAAATCTGTAGATTCTGGGTTTAGGGTCTAACTTTCTACTGAAATTCCCACTTTGCTTGTGTTCTCCAAATCTAATCCTTCCGACATATGGGTATATGTAAACTATACCTCATCTTTATCTTAAGTCAGTCTGCGAAATCAGACATCTCTTCTGACCAAATAAGTTTCTACTAGAACAATACGAAATTATTATCCAATCGGTATTTTTTTCAAATCAAATTAAAATTGGTCAATCTGATACACCTACAAAATTTTATTTCTTGGCACCTGTATTTTCACTATGCAATGAAAACACAATTACAAGCATTAAGCAAAAAATAAACAATTATACCGGTCCAGTATTTTGTTTGTGCATAAAAGGTGGTTCAACATGATGCTGGGAGTACCTATAAAAATAATGTTTATAGTGACAGTGGTGAAGGAGAAGTCGTGAGGAAACCATTGCATGGTGGTAGAGCATTTTCTATTCCTCGGTAGCAACTACCTTCATTTTGAAAAATCTATCGCCAAGCACCTTACAGTGTGTTCCGGCAACCTCCGGCCGGAGAATCAAGTATCGGTAACTCGCGTGGTTCCACACCCTACTGGTCAATTGCCTCGGCATAAAGAGTAATATAAGGAGTAAAGTGGTTGCGGTGCAACACGTGCACTGCAAGGAGAGTCACATCCTCTGAGGAAGGCTAGCCGAGGTGGGCGGGTTGGTTGGCATAATGCGAGGAGCGGAACCTCACCCCGTCCTTTCCGGTGAGGAGGCCATCGTGAGGTTTTAGTCGGTAGTGATGTTCTTCTGGCATCAAGCCCGACATACCCCACCCACCTCCCCGGGTGTGGTGAGCATGCGTAAATGCATTTACTCACGTAAAAAGAAAAAAAAAGGCATAAAGAGTAAAGAAAATACTACTGGTACCTTTAGGTGAGATCTGCGAGATGAGTCTGCGCATCTGGCCGGTCTTGGGGTCGGGCACGCGGAAGGAATCCGACAGGTTCATGTCCTCGTCCAGGATGTTGGTCCACGGGAACAGGTGCACGATGCTGGAAACAACCAGGAGAAGGTCAAAAAAGAGAGAAAGCGATGATAAATGAAGCGAGCGCGAAAGAGAAAACAACGACTCATAAATAGATTGACTGTTCCGGTAATTTTAAAGAAACAGATACAAAGTATGATTAGTTTAAAGGAAAATTCAAATATTCGAATGTAGTTAGCTAATAGAGGAAGTACAATACAAATACATATTAATTTTTATACTCCCATCTAAAATGTATTTTTGCTAAATTACGCATGAATCAGTTAGTTTAGTTAGTTTTTAATATGTGACATGTATAAAACCAATATTGTCAATAAATTATCAATTTAATTTTAATCAAATATGTATTAAAAATATCAGTAATAATTTCTCCAAAATAGCAAAATAAACTGTCAACTTACAAAGTATGATTGGAATTTGTTTTGGAAAAAGCTATTCAGCAGACCAATAATCATGGCGACAGATAAGTACACTTTAAACTGGTCTGTTCCACCCCATAATGTTCCCAATGGAATAAAAGAATGTTCCCTATCATCACTTCTAACCAGGGAATCAAATACAAAAAAAAAGTTATAAAAATCATCTCTTCATGTAAAACTTAGCTTATCTACCCTCAATTTTTACATGATTGTGAAGAAATGAATGCATTTATACCTGCACAAACTGCATTGAATAAAATAATGCTAGCAAGATCATGAATGAATATTAAATTTAATGGACACATTAAGTTTAGCTCGCTATGACTTCACAATGAATCCTGGCATTATTTTGATATTTATATTTATTTTCTCGAACATAGCTCACAAACATTAAACCTAGCGTATAGATACGTCGAGGCTTACAACTTTTAACTAGATGTCGCCACTGACCGGTCCCTCAGTTGTGGCAAACTGGAATATAGGGCATTGAACTTAGTTACTATAATTATCTTCATCAGCAGTTATTTTCCCCGCTGTATGTATATATAAAATAGCCTTTAATGCTGCTTTTTCTTAACATTCTTTACGTCCTTCATCCAAGACTCTTTTGTCAGTCTGTCATACTCTAGTGATGAATTTGCGTTGGCATTGGCATTAGCGTATGCAGAATTTCTTTGCACTTCTGCGTAAGCGTTTTGTAAAGTATTACCTCTAGCGATTTCATGTTGAAGCCCTCGCTTTTAGCGATAAGGCCGCCATTTTCGGCACTAGTTATAAGATTCATCTATGTATAATTTAATGTAATTTGTGGGAAATAAAGAATTTATCTATCTATCTATCTAAATATCTGGTAGCAGCATAAAAGCTAATCTATCCCTTATGAAATGCTCACTCTGTGCATTCTCTTCCGCTTTACCATCTAAAGTAACCAAAATGTTGACTGGCTAGAGCATTTGAATTTGATATTCCCCCAGGATCACCTAAATGAACATAGCTAGACTGTTAATTTTTCTCACAAATGTTATATTTCTGTGCCGCTGTATCGACCAATTCTTATTACAGAATAAAACAAATAACTTAATATTTTCTCTCTTACCATCAAACATTTGTTTTACCATTTTCATAAATAAATTGTACGGAGCGTAATTCGTACGAGAGACTGACTGACACTTGGCCAGTAATCTAGACTCACCCCTCCTTGTCCGAAGTGATCTTCTTCATGAAGTCCTGCACCTGCGGCTTGCTGGAGTGGTCCCCGAAGTACCGCTGCAAGTCCTCGATAGTCTTGTGGTGCGTCAGCACATTGCCCGTGCCGCCCGCTATCTGCTGCATGTAGTTGCGCGCGCGCATTATCACTTCGGACAGTTGCAGCTGGAACGTGGAAAGGAATAGTATTTATTGTATTATTTGAAGAAAACATAAGCCATAGCATAGCATTTAGATCTTAGTATGAAATATTTTTAAAAAGGGTTTAAAACACTTCATCATAACAAAAAAAAAACTTAAACTAATAACCAAGATGAGTGCGCTTTGTATTTTTCTGCGTATTTGTTGATTAAATTATTATAAGATAAAGTATTTTTATAGGTATAAGATTAAATAGATTATAATATTATTATGATTACTAAGAATAATGAGGCACTTACAAGTAACTGCGGCCTGCCGAGCGCTGTCAGCTTGACTGCCATCAGACCTGTGCTCTTCGTGATACCTGGAACATACAACAAATATTACATGGCAAAAACTCTATTTCTATTATAGTACTATCTTGGTAATTACTAACATTATTCGATTAATTTAACAATAGCCAGTAAATCTGTTGCTGCGATAAAGTAAGTAGGTACGGTTAAGTACTAAAACTATATCTATGGATTAAAAATTACTACCTAACAATCTGTGTCTTGTCCCCCGTGATCACAGTGGAAGTAAACTAAATATTTTTCATTTTTTTCTTCTATCTACAATGGGTTTCCGCAAAGTAACATCTGAGTCAATAGGTTTCTGTCTTCAAAGAGAGAATGAACCTTCATGGTTAGGCGCTCTATCCTTTTATTACGGGGGTAATTTTCAAAGACCCGGTTACAATGGGGTGCTACCAGGCTATGTGGGATTTATACCAGGAATCCCGCCTCTAAACAGAGGGTTCTGACTTCTTTAGCGCTCCATCCTACATAGCTACATACATCACTTAACATTAGCTGAGCGTCAAGCGCAAAAATTTAAAACAAAAGGTCTCTAACGTGTAGTACTCACCAGCGACGGCATCGATACTCTTGAGGAAGGCCTCCATATTCTTCTCGCAGGAGGCCTCGTTGAGGTAGAAGTAGGTGCGGGCACTGGTGACCTTGTACCGGCGGTCCGCGAACCGCTGCTCCACGTGGTACTGCTTCAGCGAACCCTCGTCCTTGTTGTCGCCGCATGCTGAGATCGACGCGCTGGAAGCAGAAGCAGATTCAGACATAGATGGTTGATCGGCTTAGTTCTGGCACAGACTTGGTGAACACACAACCGTAAAGCCATGATTGGGTCTTGAGCCTTAGACATTGGCAAAGCTACTAAAATTGCCAACTACACTGTTTATCCGTATTGTTGTTGTTGTTGTTACACATAAATAAAAAAAGACGATGTTTCCTGTCCCTGTAGCTCCAACCACCGGTAACCTGGGCCTTGTCTCGCTGCCAGCCATCTTTTAGGTTTTTCATAATATTTTTGTATTTTATTTTTATATAATTTACTGTAAAAAAACTTTAAAGCTAGATAAATATATGAATACTTAATTAAACTTAAGATATTTCTACTTTTCACGTTTCCCCAAATCTCTTACGAAACAGATTATTCCGACAGCCCTATTTATCATACTCGTATATCGTGACTCATAGCTGTTTCCTTCGTAGCAACAATAGGAAATCCTACGTCAAAGCACCAATATCTGGGCACTGACCTGCCGTCTCTATACACCGTCTAATTCAAGATCATCCTACCTTGATTCATCATACTTTCACTATCAGAATAGTTTATAGATAAGCTCGAATTGGCACGAGCGAAAAACATCACCAACCACATTTTGAACCCTATCACCAATGTCTTAGGGCGTAATTTCGTGTGACTTTGACAGGTCACGCGTCAAAATGGTTGTAAGAAGAATCGGCTTCTGGCAGATGACAGATCTGGGCCACCTCTGTTGTTTATGTACGAGTATGAGTAATTTTATTTGTGTCTATATTTAAACACAGTCATTGTTTTATTTTGGTCTTAACAAGAATACAAATCTTACATCATGTAAGTAGTTAAGAGTAAGTTTTTTGGTTGTATCGAGCGCAAAACACAAAATAATATCGTAAATTTAAATACTTCATAACGTTGTGAAGAGAAATGGCTAAATAATAGATTTTCCCCATACGATTTGACCCAGTTGGCATCTTGGCATAAGGCCATTGGCGCATTCTCTGTTCATCGTCTTTTGGACAGATATAATAGACTTATTAAATATTTTAAAAATATTAAGCTCTTAAAGTAAATACTTAGGTCTTATAGTAAATCAAATGCATCTTGTTTTTAACCCGCTTGTAAAAAATACGCAGTAGCTTATCAATTAAATCAACTTAATAACAATCACGCTACTTAATAAAACTATGTGCTTAAATTTCAAAAATCACTGACGCCAAAAAACTCTTGGATACATAACTTGGACCTATACTAATTATTCTCAAGTGTTGTGAAAAAAATATTAGTAAAACTATATTAAATTTCATTGTACAACAACTTTAAATTAAATAGTACAAAACAGCTAATCGTTTGAATCACAATCACAAAAAATCGTTGATCAAAACATTGCAAAATTAAACTATTAAATGTAACAAGTTACGATTTGACCTAAAAATGTTACCATAAGTCAGCAAAAATAAACAGAACCTTACCTCCATTATTATCATTATCTGTGTAATCATCTATTGCTACTATAAAATGTTCCATAAACTTTATACCATAGATTACGAGTATAATCTAATTTATGAACAACAATATTGTCTTCACCCCCGCCTTTAACAAACTTATTGGAAAACGGACGTTGAATCATATGTATGTATCAAAATTAGTGAAAGTTTATTCTGGTATATAATTCAAATCAAATCAAAATTTATTTATTGGGGAAACAGGCACAATATGGATTTAGTAAAATAATCATTTAAAAAATTCAAGTGGAGGAAGTGATTTTCATGCAGTCCCTAAACTAGGCCGCAGTCTGTCTTTCGGTAGATACCTAATTGAAGAGATTTTATTTATTCATTTACGCTATGCTACGAAGTACTAGTTATTATTCTGTGGCTATGCGCTTGACCAAAAGGGCGCGTAACCACTCGAGTTAGTGACACTGGCTTTTGGTGGAAAAACTGGCCTCTTGCTGGCTCTGGAGAAGGCTACCGGAACACTTTTAGGTGCCAGGCTAGCACTAGATATTGCCATACCACCAAGCAAAAATTTAAGGAATAAATAAACGGTGGTGTGTCTATCAGGTTTTCAAGTTTTCTTTAGCTACATTATTACCCAAAACTTTACGTCATTATCAATCGTGTGTACGAATTATTTTTCGACTAAAACTTTCCGAGTTTTTTTTAAATTAGTTTGCCAAGTACGAGTTGTGCTCGCGCTTGAAGAGTTCCCCGTACCAGTATATAAAAAAAATGGCAAAAAACACGTTTTATGTGTAGGCCCCCCTTAAATATAATTATTATTTAAATGTTATAATTCATTATTAAAGTTAATACACAAATTATTATTCTGTTGATGTTTAAAGGCTCAACCAATTGTTGTTAAAAATGTCGAGTAAAAAAATGATTAAAACATTTTTTTTAACACTAATATTTCTTAAATTAAAAAAATTAAGTGTTTTTTCAAGACATTTCAAAGCTACTATATAAAAAAACATTGTTTTTGTTACTAGTTACCCTGTAGGCATATAGCACTCCCGCCCACGGATTATCCCCATATACATATATGGTAGTGATATATTAGCAAATACAAGTAATAGATAGCATACATGTCTCGCGTCACAGCGGTCAATGTCGTCAAGGAAGCCCTACAAACAGCATGATAAAATCATGTACAAATACCTAGAGCACATAATGTACAGCCTATTCACAGTCGCTGATAACTAACGCAAAATCTATTACCGATTGCTTTAGGAATATCTACACTGATAAACTTTTGTGATTTCCCAATTCTTCTTCTCCTTCGTATGAGCTAAGTGGTCAAGCTCTGGTGTCGAGAGTTTTCAAGCCGCTATGACTTGGCTAAACGACAGCATGTTCTAAGATTAACAGCCGGAAAAAATCCTTTAAACACCTTCGTAAATTATAGTTACTTCTTCCATTTACTTCGTAAATGGGCTACCCATTTTTCAGTCTTATTATATTTGATTCATAAAAATTTCACTTGGTTTTTACTAAATATATTTTATACATATATATCACACACGTAGTTTTTTATAAGCACATACGAAAAGTTTTTAACAAGCATATACATACTCGTATATAGCGCCTGTAGCTCGGCCAACTAAAGTAATCTGATGCGATCACCGCAGTTGAGCAACGGTCGACGAAGACCGTCTTTGAATGGATGCAGAATAACTGTATTTATACTACTCGATTACGAAATACTTTGTTCTAGTCTACATTATTACTAAAATAAGTTACAAAAAATAGTTACTTTAGTTCGAAAATAACTACAAGTTAATTAATGTTTCTACAAAACTTCTTATTTCTGCAAAGTCAGTAAGTACTTAAAAACATAAAATATATAATAATTAATTTAATATTATATAATAATTGATATATGAATTTAAAGGACGAGTAAAGAAGTCTTTTTTCGTATTGATTACTACATAGTATAAAAACAAAATAAATAAAGAATGTAAACTAAAGAATACTAAATGAAAAAAGAAAATAAAACATTAACCCAGCAACGGCTATGTCCGTCAGGTTTCCTGAGCGTTTCGATACAAATTCCTTCAGTTTTTCACTAGTCAGACATCCGCTGCAAAAATAAAAATAAAATAATAAGTAACACTACACGTGTATTTGATCATTTCCATTCACATAAGTGTATTGATTAAGTAAAAAAATAAAAAACATAATAATGATCGATAAAGAACTTCAGTAAACAATGTAGTCTAGAAAATATATTGAATAATTTAAATTTATCAAATCCATGTTTCAATTGTCGCGAATACTGCGAATCTTACTCTCAATATATTTTTCATAATTTAATGGCGATATATATTTTGATATCTTAACTATACTTACATTTTAAGATGTACCTATTAATTTACTTCAGAGATTCAATAACGTTCAATCAAATTATAATAAAATAAAACAATCACGAGGGAATCTAGTCACATGACATTTATAACTGGCTTGACCAGTTTTTACAGTTTCGGTTTTCCCCCACTGTACCTGTAACGTACCTAGGTATCCGTCAAAATTACTAGGTACGAGCAAGACTAGCGATGTATCAAATTGCTCACATTTTTCAAAGTTTTATGTCACGTGCAAACTTTGCGTAGTAGATTACCGAAGGCCACTGCATAATACGAGTGGAGTTAACATCACAGTCAGCCGTGAAACTAAAACGAGACACGTTACACATTGTTATTAAGTTTACTGTCTAGCAATGACCATTGTCCGCCGGCTCACAATGCTAATATGAAATGACGTGGCGAAGAAAAGTAATAATACATCAGTGTAGCAAAATGTAGAAGAGTGGCATTGACAATCAATTTCAAAAACGTATGTTAACTAGTTCTGTAATATACAAAAGTCGTATGTTTAATTATATTGAATTATTACACGCATTTGGCTTTTTCATTAAAAAAACTTGTTGAATGCTAACAATGATAGACATATTAATTAAGGCGGAACAAATCTGAAAAATGCATCTGCCGATCTAGTTTACCCGAAACCTCGTCTTTGCCCGTTCCGTGAAGTTCCGTCGAACAAAGACTTCCATATTATAATATATACGTCAGCGAAAGAGGGGATACTTTTTACCAAGGGAGTAAAAAGAGGGTCCAGGGCTAAAGTAATGGATATAAATTCAGCATCAGTATGTAAACCGTAGTGTAGGTCTCATTGATATACCTATAGATCTTTTTGTATAACGATAAAACATATATGTATTACATACATTTTAAAGTAAATTTAAATTAATATACGCATGACAAACTTGAAAAAAAAAGTATTTTAAATGTTAACTCTACGCCCAATAATGTCACTAGGCATATACAAAAAATAATCAACCGAAAAGAACATTTCACAAAAAAACTCGGAACTCAGTAAGCATTTTTTTTTTCATAAAAAAGCGCTAAGCAATTTTGAAAAATTTTTCATCGATATGCTTGTATTTTTCATATCGTTGAGATAAAATCAAAACACGGAACTCATCAAAGAAGTTATACATAGGTATAACACACAAACACACATACACACCCACTAACGGCAGGCGTTAGAGAACTGGAAGAAACAAATAGAAAATTAAAGTAATAGATAGATGAAAATGAGTGGATAATAGTAAATTTAATTAAAGTAGAATATAAAAGAAAATAAATGAGAAGAAATAACATACTTCAGAGTCATAAATACTGGATTAGTATTAGGTGTCCGTGAAAAAGCAAATAACTTCTTAGCAAGTGTAACTGAAGTAGACATATCAGCATAAAATGCTAGCGAAAATCATATCAAATCAAATCATAAACTATTACTTAAATACTTAAAATGTAGCAAGTGAACTTACTATGATTATTAAAAGACAAAAACAAATAGGTAATACAGTGTTTTTAGTTAAATTGTAAAATAGACAATAAGCATGTTATGTCTTTAGAATAGAAAATTCAATTTGCCAAGCCAAAGATGATGGAAAGCGTGACCTATAAAAATTTAAGGTAATAAAATAACATGTAGAATGATACTCCAATAGGAAAAACATGGCGTACACATCTTATCATGAATACAAAGGTAAGATTGAAGGCGTTGGTACGAAAAGAGTGGCCTTAAACCAGACGAAATAATAAAAATGGGAATAATATTAGAACTTGGCGTGACGCAGACGAAGATGAATGAATGAATGAACAACCCTGCTGATGAAGATGAAGCTTACAATGATAAGAACAATACTTACAGATTTAACAAACGTTTAAAAGTCGATAATGCGAATAAGAAAAATATGAACCTCACCTATTGCCTAGTAAAAACTAAGAAAATAGTTAAAATGGACATATAAATCCAAAAGACCATTACCTGACTTCTCGTTTCTCAGCCTCCTCCTGTGAGAGGTCTTCTTCCACGGAGTAGTCGAGGATTGACTTCACGCCGAAAGAACGCAGTCTGCAACATCATAGGGTTACATTTTATATATTTTCTTCGATTATGGCTGAAGAAGTGGAGTAAGTGAATGATAACATGAGAGAGAAAACATTGATCTCGTAGGAGGGTGTAAGTAGAAAATCTGCAATGTCGATCCCGCCTAATATAATATTGAATTTTTTTAGTCCTCCTTATAAGTTTGCTTTAGAATGTAAAAAAGGAGAAAACTAACGTTGAAGTGTACTTAATCTCAGGAATAAAATACATGATTCATTATATTTCATTTCATTTGCGATAGCATTGTAGATCCTGTGTAAATATGCTAAATGATTGGCCAAGTACCTACGAGGCTAACGCATGCAGGGTTCCATCTACAAAAAGCAAAATAATCACTTTTTTCTGTATGGGAGCCAATTTATATTCATTTTATTCCGTTTTATTATTTGTTGTTACAACTCAAATACATAATTTGTGAATATTTCAACCATCTAGCTATCACGTTTCCTGAGATGCAGCCTGGTGATAGACGGACATACAGCAAAATCTTTGAAATTGGATTTTATCATAGTTATTTTTGCTTTTGTAAGGATAAGCTTTGGTGGCAGCCAGTCAGTTTGTTTTTCCTGCAGTTAAATAATATGGTTGTCACCTCTCAATGGTGGGTCTGATCTTGTTCTGGTCCTCTCCAGCCACGAACTGGCCGTAGAAGGTGGCCTTCATGATGACCTCGAACAGCCGCTGCCCCACCACCTGCCGCAGCCGTTTCATCAGCTGGAACAAACATGCAGAAACTAGATTAATAATTATCCTTATTTTATAGAGAGCGCGGGAACGCTGCAAGTCTGATGGGCACCTTTGCACCGGGAACTATTAGGGGCGGGTTATTTATTTAGATTTAAGTTATTTGTATTTGACATTTTAAATTCTGACATTATATATTGGATTTTACTGTCGATTTAATATATAAGATTATAACAAATCATTATATACTTACCAAAATAATAGAAGATTTTATAGATTGTAAAAACAAGAAAGTGTACATACTTACATCATTTGTTACGTTTACGTAATTTCTTAAGATTAACCTGTACCCTGTAGGGAGCACTACATCCTGCTTTAGGACTACCAGGAGCCTGTATCGCAGGGCCGTAGGAATGATTAGTTACATTCTTTAAATGCTTAAAGTCATTACTTTTAATCCAGTCTAAATAATATTATAAAGAGTTCCTCCATTGTTTGATTATCCCCGAGTAACATACCATACGCTGTATTTGTTTTTCTTTGCAGTTTTTTTAATTTATTTTAGGCCCGTGCGAAGCTGGGGCGGGATGCTAGTAATATATTAATTGTACATAGCAATATTGTTCCGAATTGTTAACATTATGTATATTTATTATTCAACTTATTGGTATTATCAAATTTATTCAATATTTTAGGTTGCTAAGGAAGAAACCGCCGTTACGGCGAACAAGTGAAATAAAACCTGTGTACGCAAAATGGAAAAATGTGTACGAGTATCTTTTTAATATAAAGTATCCTTAGCATTCAGAGTCAAACAAGCGCAGAAATAAACCAATATAATTATTGAACATGGCAACTTTTTTGCGAGTGGGTCACGAGTGATACCATATCGGCAGTAGAACCGGTCTCGGTTTGAACCAGATCACATTCTCAATGGAAACTAACTGTTTTACGATCAGCTTCACTCTAGTTACTCATATAACTGGGTAAGTATACATTAATTATTTCATCAATAAGTACAGTTTATGTTGATAATATTTGGTCTTTGAATGATTAAAATTGGACGTTTGGTTTTGAAGTTGTGGTGAAATTAAAATATTACGATCAGTTGCACTGCGGGACTGCAGGCAGAAGTGAACACTTGTATACTTACCAGCTATATGGGTACATATGTGGTGTATGGCGCAACCTACTTTAGAGGGTCCAGACCACTTTCATAATACGGAAAATAGCAAAAAAAAAATACCGTCGAACTTTTAGTGGATCCTGTTTTGACGAATTTCCGTTCGTTTAAGATATGACATGGGCAAAATCTTTCATTTACAGTTATATCATTATAATATATGTACAATACAAATAAATCATAAATGGCTCAAGTTATAAATTAAACAAAAATTATGTTCAAAAAACTAAAAAATTTTCAATAGTGGTTTCTTTAAATTGATAAATCTGATTGATATCAAACTTTATATAATTATTCTCAAAGTTGTTTTTTTTTTGTAAACGGCATACAACTTATTTCTTTTTAAATAACTTGTATTGTTTAACATTTATAAACGCTATAACTGTAAATTATCGGTTTTGCCCATCCCCTTAAAAAAACGTTTATTTATACCTACAAGGCACCTTTCGAAGTTATTTGCATCGTTTTCTTCGTAGCTATGATGTTTATAGTCGTTTAGCTACAACTGTCTGTTGTATTAGGTACTTCAGTGACAATGTAAAATCAAATAAACTCGACAACTTTATGCTCGAAATGAGTGTGATGAATTGTGAAGCTATAAAGTTTAGAAGGTCAACACAAGTTAGAACGGCTTAAAGAATAATTAGGTAGCTACGTGAGCGAATCTGATGTATTCTTCTTCATTGTGAATGGTACACGATAAAAACTACAAGAGTATAAGGATAATGGATTAGCTGCAGGCTTTTATGCCAACTGTGTACAACTCTAAAAAATTGTTAAGGTTTATACAATTCTGAATTCTCGTCAGAACAAATACACTGACGCCTAAAACTACAAAAAGATACTTACTCGTATCATCAAAAAATTTAAAGTAATTTCTAACAAATATACACATAACGATCGAAACCTATCGGTATTTTTCGTTGACTGTTATGAAGTTCGTAAATAAAATATTATAAAAAAGCCGTTTATTGCCCTTATCGTAAAATATTAACATATTACGAGTATCATATTATTAAACTGAAATGTAATGTATGTTTCAAAAGTAGTTTTGTTAGGGGACTCAAAAAATTTTGTAGGCCTCCTCAATTCGGCTCCAAGTCTTATGAAGTTAAGGAACCCAAAGGAACAATAATTAGGTTATTCTAAATAAAACAATATGTTTCTGTGTAGTTTTTTCAATGGAGTGTATTAGTCCATATTTTTAAATTCTTCAACAATAAACATCAAATTGTTATGTACTTCTGTACTACTAAAAACTATAAACAAATGTTTTTTTTTCTACATTCAAAAAAACAATAAGCATAAGCAGCTCACTATACTTTCCCACTACTGGGACTCGGGGTCTTGTCTTACGAGAAGAGAGATATAGGCCATAATTCACCACGCTAGCCAAGTACGGGTTGGCGGATGAACAAAAAAGACAATAGCTTATCCTAATATCATATCTTAAAGTGTACATATTATGTTTCTTTAATACAATATATTATTCCAATCATTTAAATTTTTCAACAATAAATATCAATCTTACTTATCAATCAACTTTAGCACGGTTTCTACTAAACATTTAATTACATTTGCTGTCATTATCTAATTAAAAAAGAATAAAATCCTTTTTTTTTAACAAACCATTTTTTGAATCCATACTTTCTTTTCAATCATCAAGAATTCTAAAGATAGCGCGACTGAAGCTGCTGAAAACGTCTCGCCACCCACTATGAGCGTTTCTCCTTATTTTCCCCTTGAAAAACCCACATGGCAATAATGATTTATTTATACTCATACCGATGCCAGCCGTAAAAAAGTAAAGGTCACCACAAAGTGAGGTGAACATTTAGGAAGGAACAGACGCAGTGCAATACCTATAACCTATAACTAAAAATAAGCAGAAAAAATGGTACGTCTATTAAAAATCTGGCCTATGGGTGTGCCAAATATGGCACAACTGAAAATGAAATTCAAAAACCATAACGCTGTATTACGCAAGTTTTGGCTTTTATATCTCAGGAATAAAGATTTGTCAATGTGTATGTCTTCTCACACGACATCTAGTTTTGAACATTGGAACTAGGTAGTTTAGTAAATTATTGCTTTGCAAATTCAAACTTTTAACGTTTAGTAATAAAATACTTTTTCTAGTGCAAAACATAAATTGCAACTTTGACGTAGGATTGGCAACTTTTTTGATGATTCCCATACAATAATGCGTGGCGCGTAAGAAGAAGCCGAAGCCATAATTATCGACGAGACCTAGATGGCGCTGCACATCGAGCGTGCACCCTATCTTCCGCCAAATTTCGCAACGCGCTGCAGTCGCATAGTGATATGATGTTAGTAGATTTCATGATCTGAGTGAAGTCGTTTTAAGAAAATACGAATAGATGGTGCTATGTGTGATGTAATGATACATGTAATACGATTTTCAACAAGAGGTTGAGCGCCTATTTAACTTATTAGTCTATGGCTGTGGTAACCGGTAAACCCTGTATTAGAACACTTCAATAATTTGGCTACAGCTACATACACCTTTGCAGACAACTTTCGGCACTGACATTGAACTCGGTTTAAGGTCGGCTGAAGGTGATACACCTTTATAAACACATGTGCTTTGCCTGTTGACCAAGTCTGATAATGAATGGTCGAAAAATTGTTATCGTCGTTGTTACTAACACATCGAGTTTAGTACGTTTTAGTGAAAAGATTTAGATATGACTATAGAATCAGCAGCGCGCATGGATTTACTTACTACCTAACGCATATCTAAACGTACTTTAACTTTATTTTTATCTGTTATTTAGAGATCGCTTTAAGCGATAAGGCCGCCAATTATGCCTTTTCTTTTCGTTTTTTTTTGAATTTCATGTATGTGACCAATAAAGAATTTTATATTCTATCTATCCATCTATTTATGACAAAACACAAACATACTATAGAATTAGATTTAAAAAAACATAATAATTAATAAAAAATATTTAATGTTTTAATTAAAAACATCGCTTCATTTATAAAAACATGAAAGTTCGGTTCTTCTTCCTCATACACATTTGTTTATGCAAATGTGAGGACATGAACTTTCAAATGTTTTCTTTAGTGACCCGAATTATATCTTTCCCAAAAATAAATTCCTAAATCTTATATATTAGCAATTGACATACAATAAAATCAATGTTCTATACTATCAGCTCGTATGTTCATGAAGTTTCAAATGTATAAAAGTTATACCTATTGTAAAACCATGCCAACCACCACATAGCGATGTTCCTGCCATTCACTTAGCGGACTTGAGCGACTGATGTACGCAGACTATTACGTAAGAAGCGAGTTGCTTCTCTTGCGGACAAATTGTAGACATTTTGAGGCAAAAATGTAATTTATGTTTCAGGAGAAAATTATTTATCAATTGTTATTCTACATACATAACGCCTATAATTTCTGAGGATTCTGAGCTTTATCGTTTGAGTTTTGAATTGGGCTATTTGAAGCGACGATAGCTCAGTCGTAATTTCAGCCGCTTTACGTTCCGGTACGATAAAAAAAGTGTTTATTTGGCTTAGAAAAGAGATGGAAATATTCCGATAATTATTTAATCATTAATTAATTAGTACTTACTATTTCAATCATTATTGTTATTGTATTAAGAAAAATTTTACGCGCAAACCAGCCCTTCCATTTTGTGGTCAAATATTGTAATATAATCATCGTAATTCACTCGCAATTAAGTTTTTTTACGAAAGAGAACGCAATGTCACCTTTCGATTGCTCGCAAGCTAAATACGGCAACAAAAGTGAACCTAGTTATTGATTTCGTAAGGCAGGTCATGAATGTATATTTTTAGAACGATTTAACCATTTCACTGATAAATTCTTACCTTAACAACTTAGTTTTCAAGGTTTCATTCTGTCGAGCAAGAAATAAATTGATGTAATGCCCGATAAGAAAATAGCTACGTAAATTGGTAGCAAAAAATGTAAATTATTCGAACCATGAAGATAAATTATAGCAGACATGAAAGCAGTGGGGGAGCGGTTAAATTGTTAATCGATACATATTTACTTTTACTTGGTTACTTGGCAACTGATTTTTACTTTACGATTAAAGATTGAGGGTTGAAACGTTGTTATATTCATTATATTCGAGGAAAAATAAAAAAAACATACCTTTTGTATTGATTTTATTATTTATCATATGAAATAATTATTTTTCATCTATTATGGTCATCTATCATTACATTAATATATAATTATTTGGGTCATGCTTATTTCTAGGGTCTTAATTTAAAAGTGGTTTCTATTTATTAGCACTAACAAACGGTCACACTTACTGTTTTTTTTTTTTTGGATATGTCTCTATTCTATTTTTATTTGAGTTATAGAGGAACAACTGTAATTTTATACACTACTTCTTAAAATGTTAAAATTAAGAGCAAATTGGTCAAGTGAATATTGAGATATGGAATGAAAATAATTCGGTAATTACATACTATGTCCCAAGAAAAGAGAAAAGAGAATTAAAGTTTATGTATCTTAATTCAAAAATATATAAATATAGTGTAACAAATAATGTATTATATGCTACTATTTATTATCACTGTGTTACAAAAATATTATGTTGTATATTACCTTAAAAAATCATAGAAATAAAGTTTGAAAAGATTATTTTTATCTACAAATAGATGTACCTATGCCTCTTTGGTAGGAAGGAGTCACGCCGTATTCTTAAAATACCGTTGACCTTTCTCAATGATTTTTGTGTGGTAATGTCATTGACCTCCCCATGCAAAGGCGATCAGCTAAATTTGAACGGGAACGCAAAAAATTGATAACATTTCGATGGTCGTATAAACAACAGTAACTAGATACTGTACAAAACACTGTTTTACCTGTACACTTGAATACCGCATATTCCGTTACATAACCTGATTACAGCTCCTAAACTCGAATCGTATTAGGCCTGTCAGATGTCTAGTCCGTGGGACGGACCTAGGCACGAAGATCTAAATCTTAGAAAAAAAAAACATGTCGATAATTAAAATTGAAAACTTTTTTTTTGCATAGGAAAGCAATTCTTACACTAACAACGTTTATAAAAATATTTTTTATTTTATCACATGGTACTCGTTGACGACCTCGTTGGCGTAATGGTTACAATGCCGGGCTGCCAATCAGAAGGTTCCGGGTTCGAATCCCGGCTCGACCAAGGTGAGGGTCTGGGACATATAAAGATCTAGATACTCGTATAATATAATTTAATTTTAATTAGATACATATTTTGTTAAAATATGTATCTATATAAAATGTAGATATATGTAGTATATCAGTTGTGTTAGCAACCATAATACGAACTAGAAATGGTTCATATCGTATGGGGTAAACCAGCCGTGTGTGAATTGATTGATTGTGGGTCCTGATATTTTTTTTTATTTATTTGTTATGTGAAGATAGTTCATCATCACATATAGAATTTAATTTAAAAAAAAGTAAGTTACTCCTCTGTGTTTTTGTCGAATTCCATTTCAAATTATCCGTGCTCTAAATATAAGATATCATGGTCTCAACTAACCGAACATGTGTGCAAAGAGTCTTTCATCTTCTAAAATTATCGAGCAGACTTCATTATCCCGTCATCACCTATACCTTATCATTAATATTTTATATTATACTAGCTGACCCGGCAAACGTTTATTTGCCTCACTTAGGGTATGAAAAATAGATAGTGTAGCTTATATGACACGTTCGTAGAGCTACCAAAGCAGCACCATCTATTGATTACTTACTCAACCCAGTCGAAAGGTATCGACATCTGTTAGAATCATTTGGAGTTTACAGATAAATGTCAAATAATAACAGACAATAATTAGCAAAAAAATAAAATTGCGACTATAATTTGAGATTTAAACTATCCTATCTCTCAAGTTGGATCGAACTGCACATGGTGTGCGAATTTTATTATAATCGGTTAAGTGGTTTAGGAGTCCATTGAGGACGAACATTGTGACACGAGATTTATATATATTTAGATATATCCCGTATTACAACACACTATTGGTTATATAGGCTTCTATCTCATATACTAATGTATTCTATTGTATTTTCCACGGCCCCAGAGCGGCTCCTCGTAGACTTGGTGCCATTTTTTTTGCTCTTGATCCATAGGTCCATTGATCCATAGGGCTGATGTTTGAGTTACCAACAAGGCGCTTGTTTTCCGTGGAAACCATGTAATAGTTTTGCTCCATCTACGAGTATATTGTTTGCATCCATGCATATATCATAAAAACCAAGTGTGGCTCGGTGGTAATAACGTCTGCTTTTCAATCAGACGGGCCCTGATTCGATCCCGGCCCTACACCAATGACTTTTCAAGTTATGTGTGGATTTGCACTCGCTTTACGGTGAAGGCAAACGTCGTGAGGAAACCAGCATGTTTGAGGGCCACAATATCTGAAGACGTGTGTCATCCGCCAACCCGCACTTGGCGAGCGTGGTGGATTATGGCCTATATCTTTTTCCTCGTGAGAGAAGGCTCCGAGTTCCAGCAGTGGGAACGTATAGTGAGCTGCTTATGCATTTAACAATTAGTCTTGACGTCTGTCAACGTGTCCTGCCAAGCAAATATAGGGGGCGATGATCCCCCCGTAATCCAGGCCTGGCTCCACTCCTTACCCCAGTGGTCGTCAGTGAGCCGTCACAGCGCGCGCTGTCAAGGTCGAACATCAGCATAATGCTAGCTCCGACTCAACTATATGGGGCCCCTAATCGGTTTAGGTCTGTACTCGACATTTAGTGGAAACAAATCTAAAAATAATTTAGTTGCCATGTAACTGTTTTTCTTTACAAGGTTGTTTTAGGTCGCACGTCTTTTCTCTCAGATCCATAAATCACTAATTAAGGGAAAAAAGTTTAAATTAATAATTAAGAAAACCCTCAAAAGATTTTTTTTTGGCGCCCATCTTGTATTAAAAATGAATTTATGTATTGTATTAGTCAAGCCCTTTTATTTGTTACCCATATTGAAGGAGTGGTGAAAAAAATTGTGATTCCCCATTTGTGGCGCCGGTCATCTTAGACCGATTTTAATTAAACCTTGCTAAGAACAAATCGATAAGCACACCTTTAAAAAAACCTGAATTTAAATCTGTTCATCCGTTTAGGAACTACAATGTCACAGATAGATAGACACACTCACACAGACACGTCAAATATATCGACGTTTTTGCGTGATTTAGTAAAAAAATGTAAAGAAGCTCTAAGATTATTATGGAATTATTTATCTAAATAAAATTTTTTTAATGTTTCCATGCTATTTATCATACTTTATTTACTTTTTCCATAAACCGTAAACCGAAACTTTTTCGCGGCTTCTTATGCTGACATAACTTATATATAAATATGAAAGCAGATTATTCCGTTCCTCTCCTAAACTGACATACAAATATTAACCAAAATAGTAAGACATATATAGTTAACTATGTTAATGGTAAATATTCAATGTAGCACCTATACGAATCACTAAAAACTAAGTTACTAATAATAAACTAACTTGAGATAAAAACCTATTTGATATTCATACAAATTAAGTCTATTGTCTTTTTTACCAAACACATAATTTACATTTAATTTGACATTTAATTTTGTTTAATGCCGTAAAACAAACTCATAAATCATTCACTAATTCATCACTTTTAAAACTTTGAGAAGGAGAGATATTATATTATTATGTTTACTAACTGCACCCCGCGTGTTAATTTAGTCTAAACCTCATCGTACCAAATTTCGTCGAAATAAGTTCAGCCTTTTGAGTGTAAAAAGTAACACACAAACAAAAAAACAAAAATTAGTGTATTCTTAAATACGTTTATGTAAATCGCATTCAACTCATATCTGATCAAAAGTTTTGAAGAATTTGAAGTCAATTTTCAACTGTCCTTCTTTCGCCCTAAACCGATTTTGACGAAACAGAGTTGAGACAATGCTCCTTACTATATGTAATTCACCTGAATACAACATTGAAATATGTTGAGAAGTTTCAAAGTTATAACGAAACAGACACACAGATAGACTAGAATTCTAAAATTTTTTTTTTGGAACGATGTTCCTTTCCTTATCGCGCCTTAAGAAAGGGGCCAGACGGAAAAATTCTTACGAAAAGTTGTCACGACACTTTTTGCGCACGGTATGGCAACGTCGCATCTCCAAAATAGTTATTCACTAATATTGACAACAGCGCCATTCGTTTCAGGTGGAGTTGCGATTGAGCCTACTGATTAAGTTTATATTATTGTTTCTGTTACTCTTATGTAAAAACTCTATCAGTTTCTTGGATAAAACATTTAATATAGACACTCGAATTTGTCTGCTTTATTATGTGTATTGGTAAACTCAGAGTATATAAATGAAGTTTTAATGATACTTCTTTAAAAAAGTAACTGAAAAACAAAACCGGTTACATTGCCCTTGGCAGTTTTTTTGTAAATCCAGTATCGTAGACAAGTTAATGACGAAACTCTAACGTTTGTTGCATATCCTGATCATCTGCATAGTAACATACCTACCAGTTAAAATAGAAATGATTTAAAATCACCGATAACATTTTATTGTGCTAGGAATCATCACATATAATAATTAATTTATATATTTATTTCAGGAATGGTGGCCCATAGAAAAACACATTACAATCTTATATATAAAATTTCCGTGTCACAGTGTTTGTTACCGTACTCCTCCGAAACGGCTTGACCGATTTTTTCCAAATTTTATATGCGTATTCAGTAGGTCTGAGAATCGGCTACTGTATATTTAGTTTTTTTTTTTATTAAGGCAAAACAACGTTTGCCGGGTCAGCTAGTATACATATATAAGAATGAAAATTAAAGTAATACAATTTAATTTAAATATGCGCTGCTAAAAATAAACACAAATGTATCATAGTATATGTTTTTTAATAATCAAGCTCTTTCATTATATACCTGTCTCATGATTACAACAAGTCATCCGCCATTTTGGTGGCGCTCCATCGCCATCTTGAATCTATTTACATAAAAAAAAGCTAACGGCACTCCTAACACACCTTTCGAACAAAAAAAACTCAATTAAATGGCAACGATGCCACAGAAACACACACATACACACTCACACACAAAAAGACACATTAAACTTATTAGCGCTGTTTTTTTTAATTGATGAATAGGCTCACGTTTGACCGCAGTTAGCCTGATGTTAAGCTTGACCGTGGTCTAAGATGTAACACGCTTGCCTAGAAGGAACCTATTTACTCTAATCTATTTCTTTGCGTGGGAGGGACTAAAAAAGAATATACAAGTTCTAGACATGCACAAGACTTGGCATTTATTTATCTACTTATGTAAATTGGTTAGCGACGTTGCTAAGGTATATTATTCATTCATGCAGATTAGCTTTACCTACTGAAATATATTCTATAAACAACACCGTTAAATTGCTATGTGACTTGAACCCTAAAATTTGACGTCACTACAAAAGTGTGGTACAATTTTAAAAAATATACTCTGCATGTTTTGTGGCAAATTGTAATGCTAATAATATATAAAAATATCAAAAAATATATTTACAAAATTTTCGTTTTAACTATGCTTTGTAAATATTATTCTCAAACTATGTTTAAATTTATTTTTATCATACCGCTTGTTAAATATGTATAATATAATATTACCTACCTCTTGTATACTAATAAATAAATATTACAAAAAAAAAACAAATACAATATAATAGAAAAAAATATGTTTTAGCGTATTTGTTTGTAAATATACTAAAACCAAACCATATATACCAAATTCCGCTTGTTATATAAAAACGGTATTGCACACAGAATATATTTTTGTAGAAAACTACAAATACAAACGGATTGTGGCTAATTTAATGGTATAGGTAAATTGTATTCCATTATGTTGTAATCTAGGTATACTTAGTTGTCTGAAATTGCATTGGTAATTTATTCTTCTTTCTCGTATGTACTCACATGTTTTTAACTGGATAATAAAAAAGAAGATTAATTTGCGCTGTAACGAAAAGAATATCCAAATATACTAGTATATGATAGGTAGGACTTTTTTGTAAATTGACTGTTTTTTACTTAATATTTTTTTACATAATATTAATATATATTTTTGTATTTTTAGTATTTAATGTTATAGCGGCACATAAAATACATTGACAAAAAATTAATATCTTGTGAAAGTTTTAGCTTTCTAGCTATCACGGTTTCTGAGATACAGCCTGGAGACGACAGACCGACAGACAGCGGAGGCCCCACTGTAGGAATAGGGTCCCGTTTTTTACCTTTAAGGTACGGATCCCTAAAACCAGCATATTTAGACAATCTATCGGGTAGTGTACACATACCTACAAACTGATTGATAACTGAACGTTGCTAACAACCTATTGTGTCGACCGTACTGCATTGTTACTAACTCAATACTTTAAGAGAATCACTCAACGTCGTCGGTTTTACATAACTAAAGCCTCGAAGAAAAGTTGCTAAATACAAGCGTAAATTAAAAATCCCTTGACAAAAGATTTCAGCTATCATGGATTTGAAATTGTTCATGGTGTATTCTAATAGTCAAGCCTTTTCAAAAAATGTGTCGTTCCTCATTCTCATCCAACATCGCAGCATGCTTGACGAAAGTTTGCTCAACGTGAAGATGGTTGATTTTCGTTGTTTAACTTCGATGATCGCGTCAGATCAACTTAGTTAGCCGAGCTACAGACTGCAGCAATTCCGACCGTTAAAAACACCAATTCGATTACCGTGTAATAAGAATTATTTTAAGCCCCAGGGATTTACAGTGAAGTGATTAATACATTATACCTACCTTATAGGCATATAGCCAGGCGTATAAGACAAACTATTTAAATAGGTTCGTATTTGGCATGATTCATCAGGTAGTAAAAGTAATATGAAAATCTATAGCGTAGTCAGAGGACACTTGCTCAATTAATAGCTAAGTTCACCTTTGATATTATCATCCGAGTGTCAATTTGCAATCAAATTACGTCTTTAATTACCAATTGTGAGAGTTGATATTCGTCAGGCAGGATTGCGTTAGTAATGACCTTTATAAATTGAGTCGTCACCTGGTAAAGTATGACGGGCAGTACTATCATCTCTCTAGCGATTACGTTTACGTTTTAAGGATACCTATAAGGTTACAACAGGACCCCTGTACTCAGCATTCTCTGTCTGTCACCAGGCTGTGTCTTACTCGTAAAACCCGTAATAGCTAGAAAGCTGAAATGTTCACAAATTATGTATTTCCGGTACCGCTATAACAATAAATACTAAAAATTTAATATTAAGGGGGTCCTCATACAATAAACGTGTTTTTTATACTAAACGGGTAGGGTAAACGCCTAATTTTTTTACAGGAATTTTGTAGTTTATTGCCTTTCATAATATACAATTCAATAAGAATAAAATAAATATTTAAAGGGTGCTCCACCGCCCACACAACACGTAATTTTTGAGGAATTTTACTCGATCATCATAACGACAATTGGTAGACCTCAAAATATTCACAGATTATTTTATTACGTTTAAAAAGAGAACGAAATTAAAACAAAATAAATATATAAGGGGAGCTCTGTTACAAAAAAAACCTGTTTTTTTGCAATATTTTTATGTTAATGGTACGGAACCCTTCATACACGACCCCGACTCGCACTTGACCAATTTTCTTATGACGGCAGATTGGTGGCGATTCTGCCGTACACACGACTAAGCTAAATTTAAAGAAGCCCCGTCTCTTTTCATCTTAGGTGGCCTGAAAGAGACTGCACGTTCTGAACCCCATACAAAACAACTAAAATCACGTCAAATATGGAATGTCCAGGCAGTTTTAGAGGTGATACAAATGAGTGCGTTCTAAAGTCGTCTATATTTTCTACATTTGACGTGATTTTAGTTGTTTTGACTATGGTGCAGAACGTGCAGTCTCTTTCTGGCCACCTAAGATGAAAAGAGACGGGGCTTCTTTAAATTTAGTTTAGTCATGTGTACCGCAGAATCGCCACCAAAACCGACGTTAAGCATCCAGGTTTAGAGATGGTGGTAGGAGCGGGCCGTCCAGTGCCGGTGTGATGTTCCGATGGTAGATGTATAGGATTGTTAAAATTCCTTTAACGTCTGCGAAACTGGTTCCTCCGCGCGCAAGGGAAGTTCATTGACATCGTTTTGGCAACTTTACGATGATGCACTCTTATAGGACGTTCACTGTCCTTATAAATTACACTTAACTATATTTAACAATCATCCGCCAACCCGCACTTGGGCAGCGTGGTGGATTGTTTTTCTTCACCGTAAAGCGAGTGCAATTCCACACATAACTTGAAAAACAAGTCATTGGTGTAGGGCTGGGGTCGAACCAGTGGCCGTCTGATTGAAGAGCAGATGTATGTACCACCGAGCCACAGAAACGTTTTTTAGAAACCTGTTTTTTTATATTGGTAAATCTGACTGGTACCAAAATAAGTATAAATATTAGATAGAGTTGTTCTTAAGACGTTCTTAGAAGGTAAGGGGGGAATGCACAATACGCCCCTAGCGGGATGTCATCATCACCCCCGCTTCAAATTAGAATTAGAATATACCATAAAGGTAAATTGCACAAATTTCAACGCATAACCACCACCATTTTCAACTACAGGTGTGAAAAGTATGACACTACTTGTTTAAGTAAAAATACATGATCCTTCAATTACATAGTGCTCACATGAGGCCGAATTATTTTATGAAACCGACAAAAACTGGATATAACCAGTTTGAGCCTATATAGTATGTTGATAACTAAATAATAAATATTACAATACACATCTCACACACGGCTGGTTAGCTCCAAACTAACCCATTTCTAGTCTGTATTAAGGTTGCCAACACAACTGATATAGGTACTACATACAAACTTTATATAGATACTTATTTAACACCCAGACCGACAGCCAACAAACTTAATTCAGCACAAAGATGTTGGCCGTGCCGGGAATCGAACTCGGAACTTTCTGATTTTCAGTCCGGCATGGTAACCATGACGCCATCGAGGTCGTCCTCCAACATGTACGCGCACTATGTGTCTAAACAATGTTTTTATTTAACTTTATCTTTATAATAATCACAATTGTGATAAGTTATATCATAAAAAATAAACCAAGAACTAAGTACAAACTGTTCTTGTCTATCGTAAGTCTAGCTTTTTCTCTTATCGTATTAAAATACAAGAGACATGTCGACGCCAAATGTTATCATTATTATGACTGTTTACACGATATTGCGAGAAACATTCACTTGCCTATAAGAAGTAGTCTATTATGACAATACTGCGATGCTATTCACACACGGCTAACCAGCCGTGTTTGAATAGTATCCTATATTTATTATTACCTATATTGATTCCAAACAAAATTGATTTATCCCCACGACCCTTTTCCCATACCGGACGAGCACCGCTATGGTGCTAAAGCAATAGAAAGAAACAGAGAAAGCAATTCAAGCTTATTTTCAAATTCTAAAACATCAAGAATCCGCATTAAGCGTTTCTCTTCTACATTTATAGTGAGGACGGTCAAACTATGGAACTCCTTGCCGGAATCCCTGTTCCCTCAGCATTATAATCATAAGTCAGTAAAGCCCCGGTAAAGTTTTCAAGGCAAGATAGAACCGGTTTCTTCTAGCCTATCGTGAAATGAACAACCCTGTTATCGGTGGCACAATCCTTAACCAATCGTAGAATATTCTGGTTATACCGTAGATCCATGTCCAAGTCGTAGCTCTCCTGCTACGCAGATTGCTACGAAATCAATGTTACGAAAAATTGAGGTCAAAAATACATATAATTATTTTTCAGATGTGTTTTGTTAACTGCAGAATATTTACAGGAATTAATTTTATTTCTTGTTAATCATGAAGGAACATCAAACATTTTTTATTGTACTTTACAATCTAGGTATTTATGTTTTTATCTCGCGTTATAATAATTTGCATGGAAATTGACATGTACATGTAAAGCTTATAGAACTAATGTATACTCTACTGTGTATAACGTAGCTTACGTAAAAATATTTTAAGTTAAAGCGCTTTAAAATAAATAAAAATTGTTCGAGTATGTGAAGTTAAGAATAGGATACAAATACAAATAAAAATACAAATCATTTATTGATAACACCAAAGTTACAAGTCAAATAATATGATATCATTACAAAAGTATATGATATGTATCCATGTCAATTTTCAACTATATTCTAGTACTATAATATCATTACAATAGTATATGATATTAATCTTAATGTCAATTTTCACTACTAATAAATAATATTTCACTAATAATAAAACTACCAAACCCTGAGTCAAGTCTTAAAGCTGGCGGTGGAAGGTGCATTCCGGACAGTCGCAGGTACGCGGTTGTAGAATCGCATATGTATGTAATTAGTATAATATATGTCTATATCAGTTAGTGACAGTTTGACATTGTCTAGTCTGCGCAGTCCGCAGTTTCACGAGTTGGTCGCGGATCGTGAGAGATCAATAAACATTACAAATAAGTGTGAACTGGTGATAACTAACCTCTCATTAGAACCTCGGCCACGAGACATGACTCAGTGGTTTGTGCTAGGTATACTTGCGTATTAGTATATGCTAGGTACCTATGTGATATCTATATAACCCCCTTGAAAACAAGTGAGCTTTTAGAAATGTGTAAACAACATCAAATAAAGTCAAAAACAAAATAAAAACGTGATTCATCAAATTCACCTGGGCCGTCTCGGGATACATGTTATATGTATATTTGAATAAAAAATCACTTTCAAAATATGTTAATAAGTGACGTAATAAGATAATTATTAATACAAATAGTCGAATTAGAAACAATCTTCTTTTTCGTTTAAAAAATCTCAAAATCGGTATGGCTTTGAGTTATCTTAGTTATATATCGGCATATCTTGACTTTTTTAACATCGGCGACTATTTCATCCTAAATGTTATCCGACTTAAGGAGAAGAAACTTGCTTGACTGATTTCGATCTTACTTTCAGGAAGGTTATTTACAAAATATCAAGAAATGTTTTTTGGGAATTTTATTTACATATTGATTTAATATCTCAAAATGAAAAAGAAACGAAAGAATTAAACAATGGATCGAAAAGTGTGTTAGCAAGGTCTATCGTTCGTAGAACTAACTACTCGTCATATCATAATCTTTGTAAAGTTAAAAAATGTTTGTTTCATGGTCAATCAACTATCTTTAATTATTTATTGACTCCGCAAATACGACTCAAAAGTGTAATCTTGTGGCATCATAAAACCGAGACCACAATTTTACACTTCTTTTTTACTGCTAGCACTAAAATGTTGCCTCATTTCAGTTTTACCTTGGCACTGACTGATTATGCCGGCGTGATTTTACTGGTTCCGAACTGGATTTGCCTAATCTTATCGTGTCTCAGACAATGAGAGTATGTAGGTACATCTTTGGTTTGGGATGAGACTGGTATATAGATAGCCTTATCATTTTACTCGTAAATTAATCTTCTTCAGTGTTTTAATTAGGTACAACGATTAGAAAACAGGAAGTTCGAACCTGAGAATGAGCAATTGAATATCTTTTCATAATTGTAATAACAGTATTACAATTACGTTAAATTATTCAATTACCGGACTGGAGACATATTCCCAACAATGGATGAATACTCTACTTTGAAGAAGCCGATCTGACTCCGTAAGTCAAAGTAACAATCTATTTTTTACAATCGGAAAAGTCCGTAATTAATTACGAAAAGTTGAAAAATTATTCAATTACTGGACAGGAGGATATATACCCAAAAATGGATGAATACTCTACTTTGAACATAGACAAAGAAAACAAACTTTGAACAAGCCGATGAGACAATGACAAGTCAAAGTAACAATCTATTTTTTACACTCGGAAAAGTCTTTAATTACAAAACATTAAAGTTAAAATTTGCTAAGCATTCGTTTATAAAACGAGCTAGTTCAAATGTTCTAAACTATATGTCGCGTGAGAAGACATGCACTTTGACAGATCTTCATTCCTACGATATAAAAGTAAAATATGACGTAACAGAACGTTAAGGTAAATGTATTTTAATTTGGCCCAATCACACACCATGTTTTTCCTGATATTTTCTCCTGTTATCCGTGATAATTTTGACAGGATATTTTGTGGATGCGGCCATTTTGGATTTGAAATGTACTCGTTAATATACCTAAGAACACTCTTCTCCAAACACTTTTGAAACAAAAAAAAAATAGATCACAATCGTTTCGTCCCGTAAGCAAATACATATTTTAATTTCTGGTTGGTTTGGAAGACATAAGACACACACAGATGTTTTACGTCGAAAGCTAAAAATGGCTATTTTAAACAGCTACACGTAGATACTTCAGAACTATACGAATTCAATTGACAATGGATGATGTAAGCGGTCCATTCATAACAATGGTAAGACACCTCGTTTGATTCTTATATCGTAAGAACGTACTTTAGCTTACCTAGACATTCTACGAGGTTGGGATAAGGCAAATTGTGCATTGGCTACAATGAGCAAAATGCTGAGCAGGGCTGGATTTGTAACTATTTGTTTCTATAAGCTTTTTTTGCTGTGTAGTATTCATTAGTGTTATAATACAGGTTACTGATAAATATATTTATTTCTTTCAAATACTGAATCTGCTTCTGTCATGAATATGATGTTTATGTGAACTAAATTAAATTGTGACTGTATGTAATGAAGTTATTATATTTTTTATATATACTATACAAACCTACATTACATATTTTAATTTAATTTTTAATTATAAAATTTAATTTACTGACTTGGTTTAATATTAGAATATTAAGTAGCTTATTTGTTATAAATTTGATAAATAACTAAATGTTAATGGTAAAATCCGTACTATTTAAACGTAATTAATTGAAATAACAATTGAAAATTCAAATAAACAAGGTGGGAATTGGGATTCTTTTATCCAGGACAGGGAATGAGGTAAGAGGATTAAAAATAAATAAATAATAAAAATAAATAAATAATTTACGAGAAACAATCTTAGTGGACCAATGGACATAATTTTAAATAATGGAGGAACAATGATTTCTTACTACTTGGATATGATGCACTTCAGAAATTTCTCTTAGGGAAGCCCTAAGTAATTGAGAATTAAGTATAAGTGGGAAATTAGGTATGTGCTATCGTAATAAATCAATTTGGTTATCTATTGGAAAAGAAAATGGTCGACTCATTCAGTAAGAATTTACGTTAGATACGAAATACAGTTCGTAATTTTCTTTCAATTTCTCTTTTATTTTGTTTATTCTAAATTCATTCTCTTATCTTAAGGACCCAATTACTTGAACAAAGTATATTTATTTAATTTTACTGTGAAGAAGTTAGAAACGAATCGATTTTACGAAAATAAAGATGAAATTGCTTAAGGAACTACTGCAGTATACTTTAAACCTACTGAATTATACTTTAAAACCGTAGCTAAATTATTTGTATAACAGAGACGCGATGATTTGTATTATGCTATAAGTTACTTCCAATAAAACGAATATGAAATACTTACTAGTAATTTATCGGTGTTTAACCTACTACTAAAAGCACCTTTCGAAAGGTAATAGAAACTAGAGTGTACATTTGAATATCATTAACTCAGTCATCAATGAAATAACTAAAATAAAAAGAAGGTAGGCATAGACTGTGCTTTTCTTATCAATTAGGATTGTATTGTAACCAAGCAGTAGGAATTTATAAAGATAATACGAAAAATTTACAACAGCTGCAATGACAAAAGTAGTTTTAGTTACAGCTTGTCAACATTTTTGTATATAACAATTTAAATAGGCAATTAATTTACTATTTTTATTAATTTTCCTTTTTAGTTCTTAATTAACCAATAAAGTGATCCTACTTAGTTTAAATTTCCTTTTTATCGATTTTTGCTATGCGATTAAATGAAAATGCTATAAAAGCCAAACGGCTCGTTCTTGCCTTATAATTCTGTACTAAATGATGTAGGTAACTGTGCCAGAGTAATGAACTGCCGAAGGTTACGAATCATTTATATCGACGCGTTCCATTGGATTCGCATCTGTGAAAATCCTGTACCACCTGGCATGTGCTACACAGCAGACTAATCGCACCTTACGGTTAAATGGCTAAACGCAAGATTCGTGTGAAGTCTCGACCGGCGACAACTGATTTATCGCCGTAACTATATAGGTAAATACTGAAATACCGCGCTCGGTTCAGCGAAAGCTATTGAGGCCGAACGTAATGTTCATTGTTTACTGCGAAATTGTCATGCAGTATGCACGATATGGCGGTGCCCGGCCAGCCTGGAGCCTGCTCGCGGCGCCGGCAGCCGGCACCAGCGAGCGCCACGCATGCGCCGCCACTAAATCTATCCCATTCATACTCGCTCCCATTAGGTAACCACCTCCCTGCCCGCCACCCCCCGGGTATCGATTGCACGCCAACTCTCCAGCCGAGTAAAAACCAGACAAATGTCCCCTGGAACCGGCTGCCGCTCCGCCCGAAGGACGCCCGCACTCTGCGAGCTATTTCTGACCGGCGTGTAAACATTGTTATGCAGACGGTTACGTAAGGGCGGCGACTCACCATGGCGTTGTTCTCCACCAGCCAGTTGACGGAGCATATCTGGTAGACGAAGTATGCACGCACCAGCTCGCTCGTCTTCTTGCTCTTGAAGGCGTCCTTGGGGCTGCTGAAGGAGAGGTCGAGGTCGTCGCGCGCGGGCGGCGGCGCGGAGAGCGCGCGCACGCCGCGGGGCGCCGAGCCCGCCAGCCTCCGGAGCAGAGCCATCACACAGCACGGGACGAGACACACGACACGCGCCCGCCGCTCTCGGCTGACAACTGACACTGACGTCCGTTCGATACGGACTCGGCGGCGCACGCAGCGGACCTATTTTAAATCCGCGGAGGTGTGTCTCGCGCGGCGCGCGCCATTGGCGAGCGCGGAGTCGGTAACCTCGCGGCACGGGAGCCGGGCTCCACGTGCTCCGGCGCGCCGACACCTCCTGCACTCCTCCGGAAATGCTCACTTTTCGTTACCTAAGGAAAGAATCACCAGCCTGCGGCACCTTTCCTCTTCACCATGTATCATAATTAGCCCGCATTTTTTCAAAAAAATTATTCTTATTCCACCGATACTATTTTCAACATAAGTATGAAACTCGCAATGCGACGCAAAATTCAAATAAATTCTAAATTAATATACCTATTATTAAGTAAAAATAGGTAGAAATTCTCGATCAGTAAACATAATAATATAAGGCCATGCAAAATATCGAACTGTATTATAACTATGAAAAGGCTTATTACTTTAAACTGAACGAGAGATTAACACAAAATCAAAACTTTAAAAAGGTCAGTAAAAAATCAATCTACTAAAATCGAGCATTACATAACTGTAAGGAACAGTTATATAAGCTAGGCAGTAGCGCGGTTAGGGTTCAAGCACCCGCGGTGACCTACAAAACCTACTTGTAAGCACTACGCTGACAGCGCCGAATACTTGAGAAGCTAATTTTGGATAATTGCCAAAAAAGCCTCCATTATACAGTCTAGGATTTTCAACTTCAAACTCAAAAAAATCTGCTATTTATACAGTCTCGTAACTGCGTTTTTTTTTTCAAGTACCAAGTTCCTCGAAAACCTATGCAGTTTCCTTTCCATATAATGAGCATTGATTTTGCATAAAGTAGTTGTTAGCCTATAGTGTAGGTAGGAAAGGATGAATAGATTTGACCTATTTTTAATGTATTTGGTGTACTAAGCATAATAATGAAGTTATTTAAGAGCGCAGAACTAGGAGTAGGTACACTTACATTGAAAGTAAACAGCAGGATAATTATGCCTTCTTATAATAAATTATACCACAGGCAAGTTTTCGATCCGTGAGTACCTATGTTTAAATTAGAATCACTTTATTGATCTTAGCAATAATATGACTGTATTGCGAGACTTAAGGAAAGACGATAACGTCTGTATATATGTTGGATATATGTTATATTTTGCAATATATATAATAAATATTTACCTGATACATTTTTACAGGTAAATTTATAATATATATTTACTTGTCAAGCAGTCGCCGTGGCCGAAACCCGGCCTGGAAATCATCACTAGTGCAAATTGACAGCTTACCTACATCTCGAAAAATATGAGTAATATTATAATCACCAGTTAGGTATCTACAGTCAGAGCCGCTTTAAACTACTTCTTTGCCACAAACAGTAATGGAATAGAATGGAAAAATATAACAAATATGTTCAAAATATAAATCATGTCAACGCAGTCATCCTATAACTCACCTCCTAAAATTAACTCATTAAATTTTCTGTTATTTGTTTTGCCTCGTATCAAAAAATAGGTATCCCAATTGAATCATCATGGCTGAATCAGGTTAGTCATGACTGTTAATACCATGCAATAATAAGCACTATATAATAATGGCTTTGTTGATGTCAAAACAAAGTTACGAATTTAGGGTTTTCACTAATGAAACTCTTTAAAAAGAATACTTGGTTGGGAAGACGAAATGAGTAAAACCGTCGATCGCCTAAACTAACTTAATTACATAATATTATGACTAATAATTGAATTATATTTTTATTTAAAACCCGCGACATATTATAAGTTGTACTAGAGGGCGCTAGAGTCCCATCAGCCAGCTGCACCCCATTGTCGCTCTTAAACTGAAGTGAGAATGGCACACTAATGATTGTGCTGAAACATGTCGGGCTAATTCCGACAAAATTAACGTAAGTGATAGCCTGTTATACAAACATTATTCAAATATGCCTTACGAAAGTTTTAATACAGGTCCAAAAAACTTAATTTTAGATGTTTTCAACCATTTTTTTTTTACTTCATAAGTCTGATTGGTACCAAAATAAGTATAAATATTCTTAGAGTGGTCCTTTAGACGGTCTTTAGGCATTTTTATCTGTTTGCGATTTATAAGGGGAAAAACTGTAAAATCATGAACTTGCCCTTATGCCTTAAAAATCACGGCTCTTGAAATCGGCTAACAGATCACTTGAAATTAACGCTTGTAGCTGTAAGTTTCAAGTGCCTTCTAAAGACACTCAACATGAAATTAGTCATGGATAATGCCAACTTGAAATCATTCCAAGTAGGTAACACAACAAGTAGGTAGGTCCTTTCCTCAAATAAACAGGAATTTCTGTATGAAAAATCCCCATTACTAATATTTCAAATAACATTACTTACATATCATATAAATGATTAATAGGTAATTTTGCATATAATAATGACGTATATACAATATTATAGCGCCTGTAGCTTGCCTAAGGTGGTCCGATGCGATCATAAAGTTAAGCAACGGTTGATACGGTCAGTCTTTGGATAGGTGCCCCATACACAAGACTGTAATTTAAAATGTGGCATTTTCACCTACGAGCTACCGTGGGTCTAAGTCTGACTAAGTCATCACGCATAGTATTTTTTTAGCTGCGGCCCGCGATGTTATCCGCGTTGATCCAGGATAAAAGTAACCTATGTGTAATCCAAGGCTAAAACACTATCATACTAAATTTCATCTAAATCGGTTCAGGCGTTTGAGCATGTAGAAGTAACAAACATACTTGCACACCTTGTAATAACTGGCTCTTTAGGAGGAACACACCGTTAGGTGTTTGGTTCAACTTGATGGTTGTTGCTAGCCGAGCACTAGAAAATATCCTACTACCATGCTGTGCTTACCTTACCACAATGTTTTCCTTCACCGAAACCTCAAGCTGCGGCAGGCAGGGAATCGAACCCACGACCTACGGGACGTGAGGCGGCTACACGATCGACAGACCTGTCATCGCTTCAAATTTTTTTTTATGATGGATAGGCAAGCTCTTGATCGAAACCACCTGATGTTAAGTGATGTTGCGATCTAGGGTGGAGCACGCTTGCCTAGAAGAAACCGATTCACTCTCGGCTTGAAGACAGTGAGGTTAGAGTTCAGAGGGAACAGGGATTCCGGCAAATAGTTTCACAGTTTAATGGTCCACACAATAAATGTGGAAGCGAAACACTTCGTGCGGATTTTTGTAACTTCAACTGTATAGCCTCCTAGCCGTCTCTCTGCTCGTCCGATAATGGAAAGGGGCCGGAGGAATTAGCTGATGTAATTCAGACGCGCACTCTCCGAAATGCAACCGATAGAAAATCGACAGACTCGCAACATTGCGACGATGCTCCAAACATTGAAGCCTCGTGTTGCACATGGACTCATTACCTATGTTAAATTCGAAAACATCACGTCATCATCAAACATCAATGACGCATTAAACTACTTATTTAAAACAAAATAAGAACTGAGCATTACCTGTCCTTATCATACAGGAAACAAATAATACGACCAAAACTTCTATTTATGCCTCATTTATTGGCAAGGAAAATAATGTTATATTTCTTTTTAAATAGAAATCAATATCGGCGAAAAGCATGTCCACTAGGGCTAAATATTACATATTTTATTCATATATAGTTGACTAATATATAGCGCGGTTGCTCTAAGCAGAAACGTTTTATGTCAATTCAATTAATTAATTTTGTAGGATATATAAAGATAGGGTTTCTTGAAATTTACTTATCATATAATATATACCCAAAAAGTAATAAGACTGTGTTGTGATGATTTTATTATTATTATGCTGTTTTAACCCTGATGCTAAAAAACTACGAGTGTTATAAGTTTGACCTATCTGTGTCTGTATGTCTGTGACATCGTAGTCCCCAAAATGATGAACCGATTTTTAATTAGATTTATTTTGTATTAAATTAAAAAAAAAATTGTATTGAAGCGGTAGTGCTGTTAGCTATAGGAACGAAGTTCTTTATTGCGCCTTGTTAAAGGAGCTTAGACGGAAAAAATCTTACGAAAAGTTGTCACGACACTTTTTGCTATAGTAAGCTATTGTAAGCTGTGCGGCGTGCGCTAGCTTCTCTGTCTCTCTCTCTCTCTCTCTCTCTCTCTCTCACTCGAGTACGAAGGAAGGAACTTCGTTCCAACCAGGTGTCCCTTGACACCTCTCAAGTTTTATTTTTATTAGAATCGAACTAAGATGGCCGCCGCTCCAAAATGTTAGGGACATTTATTTTTTACAAAAATAAATGTCCCTAACATTTGATATCCGTATCTGTAGATACAGATACGACAAGTAGACTCCTACACTATGATAAAGTTGACACAAAGTAGAGTAGAGTAGTAGAGGCGCGGGTTTTCTAAATTTTTAAATTTAACTTGTTCCAATTAAAATTACATTGTTTGAATATTATTGTCATAAAGTTTTTAAGGGTACATGATTAGATTCGAATGAAATTAACAAATCCTGTGTTTCCGGATATATGATACGGTGTAATCACAGCTATAATATTCAGTTAAAATAAAAATAAGTGCACTAAACTCCATAGAATATTTGCACAATTGATTTTGTTCATTTAAAAAGATTACATCCCTTTATTTCCCTATTAAACTTTTCACTTATACATGATTACATGGTTACCTATCACCTTTACTAAGCCGCATAGAGGTAACTGCGGAGCCAACCATGATAAAAAAAAACCTTTTTCCCTGCGAACTAGAATAAACGGAAGAGTAACTCCATACAATTGCCGCTTAGAATTTGTATCCATCTACGCACACAATTATACTATCCCAACGAAACATACACACAAAGCTAGCACGCGATTGGTGCCCTGCCACATGTAACGCCACGCGGGCGCGCGGGTTGCTGTTTTGCCCCGCCCACCAAGGTATTTTACGATTACGCGTGGAACCATTTTATCGGCCAAGTTACTATTCTATTTATTCTAGTTCGCTGCTCTTTCCCTACAAAATTACACCAGCCCTTGTTTACATGTATGGAGGATATTTATTTGTTATTTCAGTGTTACTCTCAGTTTTCTTTTCTTTATTGACGCAATTTAAACGCATGTTTGTCTCAAAATTGAGCAGGTTGTAGTCCAACTCATTCGTTGAAAATATTTTCACTAAACGAAAACGTGCCGTAGATTTTGTTTAGAATCCTGATGCTATGACGTCATTCGGCGAATTTGTGTTTTTGGTGTCAAATATTTTTACTTGACCTAATTTTATTTATTTCTCATAGGTTTGTTTTTGACCACAGCTTGCCTGACGTTAAGCAGCATTGTTGAATTGGTTGGTTAAAAATTAAATCTACAATTTTATGTGAATTTAATTTATGAGTAAAATATATTTTCGTTTATTTTTAGCGTTTAAATAATGTATTTCATCACCATCGTTATATTCCACTTATAGCAACCGCGCACTATGCAGTATGGTAAAAGAAACTCGTCTAAATATATCTTACAAAATGTCTATACTTAAAATTAATAAAAACTTAAATCTACACTCTAACACTAATATGTACATTTTAAATATATTTTAGTAAATGATATAATATGTCATTATTATTGTGATTTTTCGTTCGCTTCCATTTCTTCGTGAAAAATCTATGTACAAAGCTGACAGCAAAACTTAAAAAAAAAAAACATTTTTTCGAGGTCAATTAAATACTTCTTTAAGATGTTTGAGACATTTGTAAATTGAAGAAAAAAAAAAGAATTTTCCCGAGAGTAAAAATAAAATTCTAAGCTATTCAATAAAATCAGTTGACTGTTATTTTACTTTTATTTTTTACAGTTTACAGCTAGGCATTGGCCAGCACGAGTCAACGACACTCTGGCCGGAAGTGGAGCATGCCTAGTCTGGATTAACTGGCTCTCACAAGGAGGCTGCCGCTATACACTGTTAGGTGCTTGTCGACAGATTTTACAACTTGTGGTTAGTTGCTAGTCAGGAGAGCACTAGACAAATAAATGCTCTGTCTGTTTATTTATTTAGTTTGTTCCGATTGGTGCAATTTATGTCTACAACCTTGTACATAGATTTTCCACAACACATCAGTTCATCCTCTCTTACTTAATAAAATGCATATTGAAATGCAACGGAATAAATAATAATCAAAATAATACTTTCATTAAGTATGAGTAGGTATATGATACCTATTTATTTTCAAATCGGCCAGAGACATGTAAAACTCATCTTTAAGAAAAATGTAGAACTTTGACATTTGTATGTTGTCTATACTCGTGTATATAAACATAATAATGTGTATGTATTTAAAGAAGTTTGAGTCAATCTCAACGTTTTTTAGAACACAGAGTTACTGGAAATTAACGCACTACCACAGACTCCGTGACAAACCAATATTGTACAATATAAAAAAAGACAGATGGCATTAAAAAAAAAACTAAAAAAATAAATTTCAAAACAATAACAAAAAGAAGAAGGTCGTTGAAGATTAACGATAGATTAATGTTTGAAACCGATTATTTTTAGGTTTTTTAAAGACGTTTTACAACGGTTAAACTAAATCTAATCAAAATTAAGCTTACAGGTTCCAAATTTAATATTTAGTTTCGGTTTAATTACCAGTAACCCTGTATTTACAAATGTTTAGAAAAGCGTACATAACCAAAATATACTGAAAATTATAATAAGGACAATTTGAATATCGTAATTATCTGAATCTGTTAAGTTGCATACATTGATAAAGTTTTGAATAAATCACTTTGACGAGATTTTTTTATTCCAACATACGGAGAATTTAAAGATTTATGTGTGTAACTACTCGATTCAATTAAATAAAAAAACATTAAAAGTTTGCTTCCTTTTGCTCATAGACAGTGGCAGTGACAGTGGTAATGCAAGGGAGGGGACAAACTTTCCTATGATTTTCCTATTAAATCGAGTTACACGTCATTTCTTCAGAAACGAGATTCCCATCACTAACAAAGATTCAATATGTCAAAAGCAAATTAAATTACCTAGCTAAACATTCTAAGGCTTGTTTATTGCCATTATTGTTATATTGCTATTAGTGTACATATTTTCAAAAACACCTAAGTCGGTTAGTTAGCATAGTACACAATTTTCCTAAAAGAATAATGCTAAGACATAAATACCTTGACAAATCTGTTGTAAGGCCAGGAACATACTATGGGCAAAAATTGTAACCATGTCTATGACATTTCCAGCTGAGCGATATCGCTTGACATTTCCTACTGAGCGATATCGCTTGACATGTCAGGCGATATCGCTTAATTTTAGTGCTAGCGACATCTAAGCCGTATGCAAACCGTAGTCACGTATGTGGTTAGTCTGTTGTTTCGGTAGGTACTTTATAAACCAACGCCACATTTTACGCAAAGACAAAACGTTTCTTTAAGAAAAGCACGATCAACGCGATTAGAATCCGCGTCTCGGACAAACCAGCCCGAATTCGTGCTCGGACGTACACCCATAGCTTAGTGCCTGGAGCGTTCGGCTTGTTTTCCAGAAACGCGGGTTCGAATCCCTTTGATAGTGATTGCTTTTCTTAAATTTACAATATAACCTCAATGCGGGCTTAGTGCTAGAGCCAAAAATCGTTCAAAACATTTAGCTATGTGCAAAATACTGTTTTATTCTATCGACACAAGGCGTACCGAAACGACAGACTAACGCGCGTTTAAAACCCGAACCACAACGTGCGTTAAATGCCAAAGAGGTTAGAACTTAAAGTTACAGGTCGAGAGAAGTCTGGCAACGTCGCGCTACGTCACCGACATAGCCAGCGACTCGAATACGTTTTCCCCCATAGTAAGTAACCATGGCTACAATCAGATTTATTATAAGGTGTTGGGTTAAGACGCATACAGGCAGAGGTATAACCTGGAATTCACAATGTAACGTTTTACAACGGTTAAAACAATTAAGAAATGGGAAAACTCAAAATGTGTCTGTCTTTTTTTTTCAGTATATAATTTTAGATTGGTATTTGAAACCAAAACTTGTATTAACATTTTTAAGATTCTTATGTTTTAAAAACGTTTTCTTAATGACTTTAACCGTTTACGATTTAAACGGCGTAAATTCTGTCTTAATATAAATATTATATAATAATTCTCATAATAATATTATCTACTACAAGTATCACCCAAATAAGGCGAACAAGTTTATATTGATTTATACTTCTACTAAGAAACAGTTTTTGCAGGATTTTATGCGTCAATTTCTTAATTAATACAATATCATAGAAATAAAACATAAAAGTATCACTGAATCCAAAAATTAATTAAACTAATAAATTCGTGTAGACATCTACTTAAATAAATAAATGTCAGAGTCACGCCGAATTAAACTCATATGTAATATATTTTTAAATAAATTTACTATACATACTTTTATATTGTGTTGGTATATTGGTATATACTATATTGAATTCGCACTAATACTTTATAACCTATGTGTTGAATAGAAAGATTGAGTATAAAAAGAGGGAAAATAAAACATACGCAATGTATGTTTTCCTATTTACTAAATATAGCTTGGGACCTTTTTGAGACTTCCGTTGTTTTAATCGATACAGCTAGGTATTTGACCTGCAGGGCGCCTACACGAGTAAACGACACTGGCCTAAAGTGTAGCGTGTCTAGTCTAGAATACTAGAGTTCAGTTACGATTAGAATCTGAGTTGAGTTTGTAAAACTTTCAATTTTATAATTCAACTTGAATTTATCTTTAATAATGATGTAGTTATAAGGCCGACTCTTTTTAAAAGTTGATTCAATTTAAAGCATACTAGTTGGTACCCGCGGCTTCGCCCGCTTTATAAAATAAGGATGGTAATATAGAAAATAAGAAATTCACATCACAGTGGTCGGTCGTACAAAGCTAACAGTTTATTTTGTTATTTTGTCATTCCTCAAAATTGTTTATGAAACTCCATCTATGAATTTTCAGAAGAACCATTTTGTAACGAGTTTGGCATTGCATTTTTTGATATTATATTTGGCAAGTTTTTCAAAATGGCGTCCCAGATTGTTTATTTTTCAAAATGGCGTAAGAAATTGTTTACGAAAACAATGTAAACTTACTTTTTGAAAATTGTAGTTTACTGTTACAATTTCAATAGCATGTGTTTATTTTCGATTTTCAAAGTGCCCCGTTGTAAAATGTCTGACACGATCATTTGTTTCTGTAGCGAAGGAACAAAAACAGACACAGTTAGTAACAAGCGTTTTGTCATAATATTAGCTTAGATTAAATCTCAAACTCAGATTCAAATTAAAAAAACTAAAAGATCCAAAGCCCGAGTCTGAAGTACACAAAAATGATGCATCAAGCTAAAAACTAAACTATGCACTCAATAACTGACTTCACCAAACCGAACCCCTATGAAGAACGCAATCCATCCAAATGCAAATATACAAAGCTGCATGTAAGTCTGTCATCCACAATCCAAACCTGTACAAAAATAATAAGGACACACAAATATCATCATCATATATGCATTTTCCATATATACAAGACCTACGCAACTAACGAGTTGGTGTCACCAATTTATTGATATTTCTATTAAATCTAATCGATACCTTTCACAATTACAATCTAGAGTATAAAATTTCACCACTCAAACTATTCGGCTAATACAAGTTGTAAATAAAATGAAAAATAATATATTTTAGACGTCATTATATAGGTACTCACACACATTTATATGTATTTAATAGTAATATAGGCACAAATGAACATTATTGAGTGCCTCAAGCGTCTAGAACTACCTAACATATAGGCGAGGGGTTAATTCCTACTTGACAATAGACGTCGACACATAGAATACCACATTCAATGATCGTTATATGGAAAGATCATCGATTCATGTGTATGATCATTATTTCAAATGTATGATCATTATTTTATGTGTGTGATCGTCATTTCACATGTATGATCATCATGATGTTTGGATGACCATCATCCTTGCATAAAAACTTGATGTTAACACAACACCAGCAGTAGAATTGGGGTTTATTTTAGCACAATCAATTTTAGCAGCCACAGTTAAATAGCAGAGATAAAGCTGCCGATTTTTTTTAACATTTTTGACGTAGAAACCTAGCAAATGTTATCAGTATTTAAAGTATTCTTTCAACTTTTCCATGTCAGAGTTTAAGGATGATATTTTTAACGTCAAGTCTTCAGCATTGGGTATCGAGTTAGGTATTCATACCTTACATTGAAAGGAAGTTTATTTAGCAAGTATTGCATATTCCGTAGCTACTACTATGAACCACTACTAGTGCCTGTCTAAGCTACTACTTCATCTACCGTCATTATGAGAACATTAAAATTAATTGCATTAAATTTCGCACCGTGAACATTTCGCATGTTGTCTTACTTCTTATTTAATAATATTTTACGCGTTAATTTAATTGTATAATGTAAAATTTCACGATTTTAAAAAGATTGTACGCAAAAACCGTACCAAAAATTGTATTACATCAATTATTGCAATCAATATATCTCTCTAGTTATTTTATCGCCCTCGTCGAGGCTACACGCAAATTTGAACACTACGTTATTCCGAATAGAAGGTCAATTAGTAGGAATACACCGGTACCTCCGTCCGTGGGTACACGACATGTAAATAAGAGTTGCTTTGCTTTGCACCACTGTCGAAGCACTTAGAGTTATCTTCATTAAACACGTTCTGCTACCAAGTGGAACGATCTATTATCTGGAATTTAGAGAAAAACAATTAGATAAATTGTCTTAATAACATGATAAATTATAATAATTACCTATCAGTTATAATTTCAAAAATTCGGAGCCAATTAGTTTAAAAGTAAATGGGACAAATTAAAAAGTAAATCCATTGTCCTCTATGTATATCGGGGTTCATAATACAAGAGAGGATTTCTGATTCCCATACAATAAAGCAATGCGCGGAATTTTGCCATAATTACCGATGGCGCTGCAAATTGAGCGTGCTGCCTAGCTGCGCTGCAGTCGCATAAATTGCGTGAGGAGATCGGAAGACGGAGGTCTCCGGGTTTTTCCGGTAAACACTCCGGAAACCTCACTGCACTGTGCTGGTCCTTGTCGTTTTGCTGTGCAATCCGCCAACGACGGCGTCATTCAACCATGGCTCGATGAAGCGGGTGACGGAACCCCATCTCCGAACACCCTCGTGTCTGATGCCCCTTTTAGTCGCCTCTTACGACAGGCAGGGGCAATCCCGCGGCCTTATTCCATATATCGATAACCTAATTTGCAAACCTACTAACTTCCTCTGCAGATTTTTTACGGGAGAGGCTCAAAACGTCATTGTATTTTATTTAGATACATAAGAAGTAATATAACTTTGTTTTTATTATAATAATAAAAAAAGCATAGTTTTTACAGGATTTTGCTTTTTCTTTATTGCGTAAAGTAAAAAATACAATGAAGTTTCGAGCGACCTCGTTGGCGTAAAGGTTGCCGGATGATGCCGGACCGCCATTCTGAAGTTTCCGGGTTCTATACCCGGCCCAGCCAACTTCTTTGTGTTTAACTAAATTTGTTAGTTTGGGTCTGGGTGTTAAATATGTATCTATATAAAATGTATATGTAGTATATCAGTTGTGTAAGCAACCATAATACGAACTAGATATGCTTCAGTATGGGGTTAACCAGCCGTGTGTGAAAAGTGTCCAAAAAAAAGAGCCGTTCCCGTAAAAAGCCCGCAGAGGAGTTTTCAAATGAGGGTATGTATATGTATACGTACCTAGTCGTCGGAGTCGGTGTCGTGCACGCTGGAGCGCAGCTTGCAGAGCGCGCGGCGCGCGGCCGGCGTGCAGTCCTCCTCGTCCGACGAGATGACGATGCGCTGCCGCGGCTTCACGCCCGTCGCGCCGCGCGTCATGCGCCGCGCCGACGGCTCGCCCTCGCCTGTATTAAAATAAAAAGACGTGATTTTAGTTGTTTTGTCTGTGATTCTGAACGTGCCGTCTCTTTCTGGCCACCTAAGATTAGTCGTGTGTACGGCAGAATCGCCACCATTGTCGTTATATAGAGTTTGTAAAGTGTTGTAAGTGCACCCAGGCATGCAAGCTCTACAAACAGCAAACCCTCACCATCAGATTTCTCCTCTTTATGCTTAGTCTTGGCCTCCTTCTTGGCTTGTTTCTCTTGCTCCTTCTTATCCAGCTTGGCCTTCTTGATGGCCTGACACTTCTCCAACGTGGGCGAGCCCTCGAGCCCCGCTTCTCGGAGCAGCTCCGTCATCTTCGCCACGCGCTCCTTGTTCTTAGTACAACCTGCAAGTTTACATTCAGGCATAATTCATATGATACAGGAATTCTATTAGTGTTACAGCGCCTAAGCGACCTCAAAGTGTTTGAACAAGGGATAAATATTACTGACTAATATATACATTTTTTTATACTTATAGGAAATGTCATTTTTTTAAACATGAATGAAGGGAAGATTGAAGCAATAGAAAGAGGAAAATCAACAAGACCATTTATAGACCAAATTATGGAGAAGGCGAAAGTCATATTATATAAGAAGGACAGGAAGATATGGCTTTGAATCTGGAAAGCTCCACGGACAATTAAGAGCCCAGCTCCAAACTATTATTGTTTTAAATGTATTAGGCTTGCATTTGATCACAATTCACCTGATAGTAAGCGATATTGTGATCTAAGTAGGCGTGCGCTTGCCTAGATGAAACCGGTTCACTCTTGCCTTGAAAACATCTAGAACATATGCGGAGAACAGGATGTTTGATAAAGAATTTCACAAGTAGCTGGTTTGCACATGACGGTGTGCTCTCTTGCTTGCATAACCTAATCATTGCGAGCAAATTTCAAGTGTTTTCTTTATTGAATTGTAATATAATGCAGGCATTTTTCAAAGACTGAGAAGTTGAACAAAGACTATTTTATATTTGGACCTGAAACTTATGTCTCGCAATTCAAAATCAAACCAAATCTTTATTTATTAATCGTTACAACAATCACTCTCATGATTGTCACTGCAATAACTTAAAATTATGTACCTTAATTTTAAGTTATCGCAGTGACACTCCTCAAAGATCAGCGTCCGGCTCCGATCTAAGCTACAAGCTTGTGTTTGAGACACCGGAGATCTTCACTCTAGAGAAGTCATTTCAATTCGGCATACCATAATTGTAATAGTACATTAATAAGTACGTAAACTTACAGTAAAAATTGAACTCATCAGTAATAAGTAATTGAACCGCAACCCCGCACTGGTGCTCGAAAAATTACATTTAATACACCAAGCGTGTCCCATTCCTGTGTATGGTAGTTTAGAGCACAGCGACTTTCCCACAGCCCTCCACTCACACAGCTATAACTAAACATTACTTTATGTAGCTAATTCTAAGATTTCGTACATACAATAAACAAATTAGATTTTTTTTTAATTCATATTTGAGTTTACCTTCAGTGAGTTTCTTGTAGTCGAACCGAATGCCGGCGGCCTTGAGGAACTTCTTCATGTCGGTGATGCCGGGCGTGCGCAGCTCGGGCGGCACGGGCGGGCGGCCGCGCTTGCCCGTGCCCGTGCTCGGCGTGCCCGCCGCCCGGGGGGAGTTCTTCGTGCCCTTCGGCCGCCCCGGCCCGCGCTTCAGGGGGGCCTCCTGGGAAATAGCACATTATTAGGACACATTTCACACACGGCTGGTTAACGCCATACTGAACCATTTCTAGTTCGTATTATGGTTGCTAACACAACTGATATACATACATACATACGAGGGTGAATCAAAAAATTCTTGGAATCAATATTAAAAAATGCGAAGATTTAAATAATAATATTTTATTTTTCTACATAATCTCCCTCCAATGCAATGCTTTTAGAATAACGCGTTTCTAACTTCCTTATTCCTTGTGAAAAAAAAATATTTTCTTGACTCTCGAAAAAGTCCTCTACGGCAGCTATAACCGCGTCATTATCGTGAAATTTTGTTCCACGAATTTCCTCTTTTAATTTTGGAAATAAGTGAAAATCACTTGGGGCTAAGTCTTGAGAATATGGTGGGTGGTCAAGGAGATTGAAGCCAGCACAGCGGATTGCGTTGAGCGCAACTTCCGATCGATGAGCAGGAGCGTTATCTTGAAGGAACAACACGCCCAACGACAGTTTTCCATGACGTTTTTCTTTAATCGCTTCACGCACTTTCGGGATTAAACTTGCATAATAGCGTCCAGTAATCGTCTGGCCTTTTGGCATGTAATCAATAAAAAGGATTCCTTCACTATCCCAGAACACAGAGGCCATAACTTTGCCAGCGGTAGGAGCAACTCGAAATTTCTTAATGGATGGAGAGGATTGTCGTTTCCAAGACATGCTTTGTCTTTTAGTTTCAGGATCAAAATGGTGGACCCACGTTTCATCCATGGTGACAAGACGATGGCAAAAATTATCCGAATCACGCTGGAACATTTCGAGATTACGCTTGGAAATTTTCAAACGACGCTTTTTGTTTTCGTCGGTTAACATTCGTGGCACCCATCTTGCAGACACTTTTTTGAACCCCAGTGAATCAATTAAAATGGATTGAACGCTACCAAAAGATACCTTTAGGATCTCACTTATATGTTTTATAGTCATTCTTCTGTCTTCCAAAACCAGATTCTCAACCTTTTTAACATTTTCTTCTGTAACGGAGGTTGAAGGCCGCCCAGAACGCGGGTCATCTTTACAGCTTGATCTACCTCTTTTAAACTCAGCCACCCAGTACGCAACCGTAGAATAGGGTACAACATCACCCCCTAATGTCTGCTGAATGTCCAAAAAAATTTCCTTCGTAGACATTTTTTTCAAAATGAGATATTTTATCACCGCACGTAACTCACTTTTATCCATAATTTTAACTTTTTAGCAACTCGTTGCACAAAAAAAAATATTACATGCGAACGAACTGACAAAAACAAGTGACAGTCTGCATAAATATAGTGTGATAGACACTCTTTAATTTGAATATCGAACTTGATCCAAAAAGGTTTCATATATATGCACTTCTAAGAACTTTTTGATTCACCCTCGTATTTTATATAGATACATATTTAACACCCAGACCGACAGCCACACAAATTTAGTTCAGCACAAAGATGATGACCTTGCCGGGAATCGAACCTGGAACCTTCTGGTTGGCAGTCCGGCATGGTATTGATTATGCCAACGAGGTTGTCCCAAATGGCACATTATATCAGGGGTCACAATACTAGAGAGGATTGCTGAAACCCATACAGTAAAGCGTGGCGCGGAAGTTTGCCATAATTACCTATGAAACCCAGATGGCGCTGCAAATCGAGCGTGCAGCCTAGCTGCATCCAAACGCAACGCACTGCATAGTGATATAACGATAGTAGATTGTGTGACCCGAGTGAAGTCGTTTCAAGAAAATAAGAATGAAATAAAAATGAAAAATCGTTTCGATTTTCAACAAGCGGTTGAGCGTTATATTTATTACTCTATTATTATATTATATTAATAGTCTATATTATTATTACTCTATATTATATATATTTATAAGCGAGGGTGTTCGTTTCTAAATTATTCCCACGGTAGTGTGGGAATATTTATTGCATCTCATAGATGTATAGGAATGATGGTGATGATGATTATATGGATCTCCTTACTCGAGGAATAATGTGACTTCCCTTGTGGCTTAATCTTTATTCCGAGAGAAAAAATGATAAAATTGTGGACCTATCTTTAAAACAGACACAGTAGAAAACTTGTTATTTTGCTTATCAGAGTGTATCTTCCACATTTGGGTGCCATTTTTTACATATGTTTTAAGTTTTAAAATAGAATTATGCAGGTTTTTAGTATCAAAACCATGACAGAGGTCTTCGGGTAGCTTGAAAACACAACTCACACACACTCTCTACACAAGAGCTTGATCACTTAGCTTATACGAAGAAGATTTTGTAAGAGAAAGAGATGACAACAATGCTTACTTCGTCGCTGTCTTCGGAATCGCTGCCCGACGAGCCCGAGGAGTCGTCCGACGATGATGAGTCCACGGTCGTCACTTGCTGCAAATAATGTAATAAAACGTATTACAAGGTTATTTATTTTAAGTCAGCATGCTGCGGGTTATTGAAACCTATAATCTATTACTCTTATATACCTACTAGCTGACCCGGCAAACGTTGTTTTGCCTCACTTAGGGGTATGAAAAATAGATAGTAGCCGAATCTCAGACCTACTGAATACGCATTTAAAATTTGGTAAAAATCGGTCAAGCCGTTTCGGAGGAGTATGGTAAGTAACATTGTGACATGGAAATTTTATATTGTACCTAAATTAATTTATCATAAGACAGTATATTTTTTACATTAAACTTAACTGCAGGAAGCGAACCAAGTTTAAAAATGTAAAAATACATTCATAATTTATCTTAAGTACATTCGATAAAGTGGTGAGTGGGCTAGCATTGTACATAAAATAAGTATATTTGTATGTCAAAATACTAGTATGTGAGTCCCCACACTTAAGGGGGGATTTTTTGGCAAATTTTGACGATAATGCTACTGAACGCAATTGGCCATTTTTTTAAGTAAATCATCCGCATATTAATTGTCTAGTTATTAATATTTATTACAGGCAGACGGACGGATAATATCAAACTTTATAGCCGAACATGTACAACAAGTCATTGATGCAATTTAGCTTAAAGTAACATGTACCCTGTAATCGTGTGAAGTTAGCGTATTGCTATAGAATTCAAAACTTACAATCTAACTTAATTACAAACTTATTCTATTACTAAAACTAATATCGAATTATTGTCCTTTATCCGTGTTGCAATAAAGAGTTTATCTATAGATCTATTTTAACAAAAAGGTCGTACAATGATGTAGCGACATCTCCAGCGAGCAAACCCTCCCCTCCACCACTCACCTCGTGCGGGCGCTGTCCGGCCTGCTGGCGCGCGGCCTGGAGGCGCGCGGCGGCGGCCTTCTGCGCGGCGATGTGCGCCGCCGCCGCCGCCAGCTTCTCGCGCTCCGCGTGCGCGTCGTAGTAGTTGTGGAGCACCTCCAGCGACACCGGCACGTCGCCGAAATACACCTCGTTCGGGATGTGCGACGAGTCCAGGCACTCGTCGCTCCATCGCCTGCCGAGAGGGGAGCACTGTTAACCACTCTACGTGGGGCGGAGTAAATGTGTAAACCCTATTGACTATTAGCCATAATTTATTTATTTGTTTATTATTGCAGAACATAGATAATAATAAGGTCGTAAACAATCTGAGTGCACCACATTCTAAGCCTTTCGGCATGCAAAATATGACAAGAAACATACATATACAATTTATAAAAATGTATATCTATCTTTATTATTAGATTACACAAACAACAGACACAAATTTACAGAAAAAAAAATATGATCGCTTTCAGGCACGCACGATTGTGTTGAAGGCGTAAGTTTCAGTAATACTGACAGGATTGGGACAAAGTAAAATGTTATGGACCTTTTTCACTTTAGTTCGATTACAGGCATGCACTATTGCGTTTAGGCGTAATTGCTGTGATACTGGTACTGACAGGATTGGGACAGAATATACGTGATACACTCCCTTCATAATCTGTCATCGTGATAATTACATGCAATACTATTGTGTAGAGCAATCGTTTGTGAGTGGCAATCATCGCTTATGTAAACAACAGTGAATAAATGTATCAGTCACGATTGTCAAGAAAGTAACACATGTAAGTGGCTATGGTGGCAGGATGTATTAACGTATTAGTAGGGCAATGGCCTCTAGCTCTCGAGACTAGAATCGTCACAAGCGACAGCTAGAGAGACCACTATATTGCATTCCCATGTATTCGTAAGCCACATACAGCATCAAGTCTAACGCGACCTACAACGTTTATTAATTGCAGATTTCAACAAATTCTCTTCAAAACCACATCCTAACGAGCCCACTAACCTTCTAAACTGTATCCCGGAGAAGTCCTTCCGGAATGGTCTGACAGCGTACTGGTAGCCGGTGCCTCGGGGACGTGGGGGAGCCACGGGTGCTGCGCGCGGCGGCCCTCGGGGTGCTCCGGTGGGGGGCGCCGTGGGCCGCGGGGGCGTAGCGCCTGCGGGCTTGGGCTTGTTGGTAGATCCCTTGGGACGCCCGCGCTTCTTCGGCTTGTGGGCAGATGGGGAACTTTAGTACACTATTATATACCACTTGCACATTTAAATACCGAGGGTTACTTGTAACTAACGCAAAACTTTTTAAAATCGATTCATGTAAACAAATTTGTTTCAAGTTTCCTGCGCTTCGATATGCTCGCGGCGAATCGAAATTTGTTAACGAGAAATTTGTTGCAACTAAAAGAATTTGTGAATTTGAGTCGGTCGTGATAACGATAGCAATAATATATTTATACATGCTATTTAAGATTAGTAGCTTTTCCTTTGTAAGAGCAGGATGAGAAAAATCGGCGTCATGTGAAATAGTTATATACAACATAAATATAATTTATCATTCCAAAGCTCATACAAAGTTATGGTCCATCTCATGTCCATTCCTTAAAATATATGTCGGTAATATTATTCTTATTATTTATACAGTAGAAGTACCTTATGCTAAATAGAACCCATTTGGAGCGTTAACGACGCTGCCTGGGTAATTTTGTGGCTAGTGCGGAGTGAAGAGTAGACGCGAGTGGTATATATATGTAGTATATATGTATGTATGTATATATAGTATGTATGTATATGTACGCACCTCGAGGCCGGGCGGCGTGGGCTTGCCGGGCATGGAGCCCGACTTGGGCAGGTCGGGGCTGCAGAACGGCTTGCGCTCCTCCTCCACACTGACAACACAATGCACAGCTTTACATAATAGAAGGATTTTGTACCATTATCATAACCGTTCTCCGCTGTTTTAAGGAGCTTGGATGGCTTGTGTAGGCTAGTAGGGGGAAATGCACAATACGCCTCTTGCAGGTTGTCAGTGCAGGTCTGATCGCCCCCATCATAGAATAAGAATAAGAATCATAACCGTTCGTATGTTGAATGACATAAGCCCATTTTGAATTATCTGTTAAAAAAAGTCCAAGTACCAAGTTTTAGTTTTACCCACACCGGCTCCCGGTATGTCAACAGTTGCGGCGAAAATGTGTTTATACCGGGAGCCGGTGTTTCAACATACAAGTGGTTAAATAACTGGCAAAAAACACATCTGTTGTATGGGAGACCCCATTAATATTTTTTTTTATTTTTGTTTTTGTTGTTTAAACGGCACGGGCTATATATAACTTATGAACTTCAGCTATCACATTTTCAGTGATACAGCCTGGTGACAGAAGGACAGACAGACATATATAATAACAGAGAACAAAGAGGGTTTAAACCCTTATCAGATATTGTATCTAAATCCTGTGTCACAATCGAGTAGAGTTCGACTATTCTAAAAACTGAACATCCCTCCAAAAAAATTTAAAGCATTTTCAATGAGTAGGAGAACAATAGTTTATTCTTCAATCCTTTACTAGTAGTATATGTTTACTAATGTAATGAAATTATGAGTGTACAACAATGTACACTTTCATCAAACATGTTGATATCCTCTCTTAGGAAATGGACTATCAAATATTTTTTTTTAAATTAATCGGTAGAATATACATTAATATACGTGTATGTGTGTGTGTATTTGTCACCTTTTCTCTGCAGGTTTGGCGTTGACCTCGGCGGCTTGTTGCGGGATAGTTGAGTTCGTGGCACCTTCCGACGCGCCCTCTGGTTTGGATGCTTCTGTAACAACACATACGGAATTGGCATCATGATATGGTCGAAGTCGAAATATAATTATTATTATTTGCATCTGAGTAGTTAGAAAAGTCTATCTGCCATAAACGTACGAGCTGGCACTGTCGTAGTAAGTAATTACATTTAGATAAATAGAATACTAGTAGCTAGTTGTTATATGTAATAAGATTTAGTAAGAAATAGTTTATAACCTAGAGTACCTAGACGTAAGTTTTTAAGAGGTGTTGTTAGCCAAGTAAAAACCTACTAAAGCCAATTGATTTCGACACTTTAGAGAGTTTGTTTATAATCGAGTGTCGTTACATGGAGTTTACACTGTACATTAATTTTAATTGAAATAGATAAAACGTAGGTGAAACTAATTACTCCTTTAGTTAAAAAAAATTTTAGAGGGAAAGCGCGGGAGTGTACTACGCGCAACCAAAAAGTGAGTACCTGCTGGTTTGTCTCCTGGTTTTTCTGCACCAGTGACCACTTGCCCGTCTGTAAATATAATAAATACATAATTATATAATATCGTAAAATTAGATCATTACTAGGCTACTTTATATCCCGAAAACAATTGTGGGTCTCGTGGGATACGCAAATAACTTCTAAATCTATGTTACTCCTTTACGTCCTACATCTGCACCGATTTTGATGAGATTTACTATGAAGATATGTTAGACCTTGTATTAACACATAGGCTCAAAATACCTAAAAAGAATCCTACAACATCCAAACGAAGAGGTTAGAGAACTGACCAGAAGAGGGCCTCCGCGGAGACTAAAAAGGAAGATGCCACAAGACTTAACTGAATAATAAGAAGGATGCGTCGCTGGGCGCATACCTCAACAGTCAATAATGACACAAATGAAGGTTATTGTCTCTATGGATAGATTGCTCCAAATAAAGGATAACAAAAAAAAATAACACATAGGCTATTTTCTTCCCGGATGTGACTCTGGCACACTCTAATACAAAATTATAAAAAAAAACACTGCATAAGCTCAAAATAGCGTTCGACTTTGAGGTAAAGAAGAATTTGATATATCTGCTTTCATATTTTTTTGACCCGACACAGGAAGGTACAAAGAAGGGAAGGGTCACAAGTATTACCTTTGTTTTGAAGTTCTGCGGGTTTTTGTGACACATCAACTGGTTTCTGGGCTGCATCTGTGAAAAAAATATATATTCACAATTTATTATTATTGTAAGAAGAGGAAGGAACTTTCAATTGTTTTAATTATTGAATCAAGTTATAGGTATACACATGTTTATCGCCGTCAGAGATCTTTAAGGAAGTCGAAGACTTCAACAATTAGCACTAGGCGTTACTTCATGTGATAGAAAAAAAGGTTTTTGTGGAAGAGTAAAGTGACAAATAAACTAAATACAAATATTTTTATTTTAAGGTTGTGTACGTACAATATTTATGGGCTAAGAGTGGAAGAAGTAAATAAATAACTTACCTAGAGGTTTGTCGACGGCCCCGGGCGGTCGCGGCGCGAGGTCGTCTGGTTTGAATATGTCCGTTTTGATCTTTATCTTCGGCTGGTCTAGGTCTCCTCCCTGCTATATTAGAAAACGTATAAATGATTAATAAGCTAAGTAATTTTAGATGCATATGATGGTGCAGCTGGAATAAAGCCCTGAATTTAATGTAGAACCAGGCATTTGGTAGGAACCCCGCATTGTCAAGGTGAGGGGGTCAGTAAACATTGGTTGGTCCACCCTCGGTGAAGCGAGAGAGACCCTCCCTAGACTAATACATGTCCCATGCACTGTGTATTTCCTGATATACAGTGAAATTTCAAAAATTCGTACCAAGCGATTCTCTTCCACATCACGGACGGACGGTCAAACTGTGAAACTCTTCGCCGGAATCCCTATTCCCACTGAACTACAACCTTACTGTCTCAAGGCGCGAGTGAACCGATTCCTTCTACGCAAGCGTTCTCCATTCTAGACCGCAATTTTAATTAGCATAAGGTAAGTTGTAGTAAAGCGCAAGCCTATACCTATATCGTGTGGCACCAGTAAGTTGCGAAATCTCTTTCAGAGGGGCTTTAGCAAGTGAGGCGGGCATGTGATGTGGTTGGGGCACGGCAGGAGAGGAGGTATCACGATACACCTCCCTCCCTGCCTGCCGCAGCCTCGACGGGGTCGCAACCGTAAGATGGCGTACGCAGTCGAGGGGAGAGAGGGGGAGTGTCAGTAACGCATTATTTATTTACTTACCATGATCTCGGTGTCGGGATGTGGGCGCTTGTGCGCGTCGGCCGGCTCCACCTTGATCTCCGGCTTGAGCTGCTTCACGTCCAGCGGCTTCTGCGCGTCCAGCGGCAGCAGGTGGTGCGCCGCCCACCCCTTGTGCTCGTACTGTTGCACTACACAAACACATCTTTCTTCAAGCTCACGCTTAGGTAGGGCTCCGTTGAACAATCTCAGCATTATATAAATTAGATGAATAAATAATTAAATCGGACACATTTCACACACGGCTGGTTAGCCCCACATAATTTGTATTATAGTTGCTAACACAACTGATATACTACATGTACATACTTTATATAGATACATATTAAACACCCAGACCGACAGCCAAATATGTGTTGTGCCAAGAATCGAACCCGAAACCTTCTGATTGGCAGTCCTGCATGGTAACTATTACGCCAACGAGGTCGTCAATATACCTGACCATGAAGCTCACTGAAAGATAGCGCCGGAGTAGCACCCGTCGCTCGGTCGATGCGGATACACATTGGATGGCGGACCATGCACAAGACTGTCGCGTTACCGTTAGTCGGATGACACATTAAATTGTAGATCCTGGCTATTAGCCTTAGTACAAGCCTTCGTTGAGCCAAGTCAAAGGTCTGTGGCGGATTGAAAACTCTCGACCCCGCTGCTTAGCCACTTAGTTCATACGAAGAAGAATAACCCAGCAGCATGTGGGCACGCAGAATGGGAGCACTGAAGAGGCCCTGACTGCGGAAACCGGCCCGATCACCAAGTGAGTAAGTAAGAAAGAATAATAATATACCCATGTGAGTCTGCGGCATGTGATGCTGCTGGTGGGGGAAAGGCTGGTGGTGCGGGTAGTTCTGGTGCGCCGGCGGGGCGTATGCCAGGTTCTGCGCGTATCCCGCCGCCGCCGGCGCGTAAAACTCCGCCCCCGCGTAGTGAGCGTTGTACGCGCCCGCGTACGGCTGGTACGGAATCTGGTGTCCATTGTCTGCAACCATGAGAGTTCACGTGTTACTAAATACAGGGAAGAGGATGCTAGAGAGGATTGCTGATACCAGTGTTGGGCAAATCTTAATTGCAAGAACAATTAAAGATTGACAATTAATTAATTGGTAAATGTAACCACAACAACTAACAATTAATCAATTTTAATTGTGAAAAATTACAATTAACAATTATTTAATTGTTAACTGTATTAGCAACAACTAAGAATTAATTAATTAATTTTCAATTGTTTTGTTAATTTTAATTAAAAATAACAATTAGATATATTTAACAATGCAACATAGTTATACATAAAACTAAACACATATTGAAAGGAAATATTCGTTTCTTTATCTACTAGCAGTTTTTTTTTAAGTAGAAAAAAAGATTTAGAAAAAATAAGCTATACTTACAGCCTTTGACCACTTTTTTATTTGTCTAAAGTGTACTACTTATAGCTTAATTTTCTTAAATCTTAACTAATTCATTTTGATACATAAAGTTAATTGTTAGTTTTAATTGTTTCATAAAACAAATAAAAAAGTTAATTGCAATTATTTAAGTTGTGAGTTACAATTGATACACGTTAATCAAATTAATTTAATTGTAAGGTGCAATTAAAAGTTCAATTGCGATTATTTTAATTGTAATTAATTTAATTGCAATTACATTTTTAGTCAATTGACAAATTAATTGATTAGTTAATGCCCAACACTGGCTGATACCCATCTAGAAAAGCGTGACTCGGAAATTTGCTACAATTACCAATGAAACTTCGATGGCGCTGCATATTGAGTGTGCTGGCTAGCTGCCGGCAAATTCCGCAATGTGCGCTGCAGTCGCATAGTGATATAGCGATAGTAGATTGCTTGTCCTGATTGAAATCGTTTCACGAATAGATACGCTACATATATCGAATGATACACATAGTACAATGTTCAACTAGAGTTTGAGCGTCTATTATATTTATTAGTTTATAATTATGATTTGTTGCTTGGAATTAATCATCATCATCTCGACTGTGTCCACTGCTGGACATAGGCCTCTCCTAAGGTACGCCACGCGACCCTATCCTTGAAATAAATAATAATAACTACTAACATGTTAATAAGTAGAAATCTTAACAGTTTTATTATCTTAAATGGTTAAAATTATTGAAAAAAATTGTTATACAACTTCTTCGTTCTTGCCTTATCTATATTATAATCTATTAAAAATTATATGCCGTCTAAAGAATAACCCTAAGAATATTTGTGCACATTTTGGTACCAATTGGACTAACTAATTAGAAAAAAAACTTGTTAGATAATTGTTGACAATGTATTTTGATACCTGCTCAGTTATTTTAGTCTTACGATTCCAATCTCATTAATATGATAAAGACAAAAGTTTGTGTGTGTATGTTTCTTACTTCTTCACAATCAAATGGCCAAACCAACTTGAAATATGGTATGCAAGTGATTTTGATCTTATTATTAGCAATTAAGACAGGTTAAATCACAGGGGGCTACTAGAGTTTTAATAGAATAGGGTAAACATACCGGTTATCGGCCGTTTAAGCGACTTTTTGACTTCAGGGTAGATTTTTACCATGATGTTGTATTCCAAAACTTATGAAAAAAATAACATATTATCCTAGTATAGTCTAGTTTCATAAAACTTTACGTTTAAAGATGTGTCAATGCTACATATTTAAATAAAAAATATTATTTGCGAAAATAGCAAAAATACCGGTTTTCGGCCTTTTCACTCAGTTTTCGTCCACCAGTGCACTGGTTAACGGCCGCCTATTTCACGATAGTAAAACGATTCGTATTTAATAAGCCATAAGGTTTTTATTACAATAAAAAAAATATTTACGAATAAACAAATTTTACTGTCATGAACCCTTACTTAAAAAATACTGTTAAGAGACATACTGAATTCTCTATTGAAATAAACAATTAAATATACAGTTTTAAATACTGAATAGTATTTTCTCTTTGTTGTTTCTTTATCTTCTTATTTGATGTTGGTGCCTTTTTCTTGAGCTTTCTTTCAAGCTTTTGTTTCTTAATTATGGTTTATCTGTCCCGTTTCGCTTTGAGTTCCTTTGTTTTTGTGACAACATCAGGATATTTATGTTTTTAAATGGATCCTCATCTTAAGGAGTTGCTGGTGTTCCTGGAGCTGATGCTATTAGAAGTGTTATTATCATCAGCACTGTTATGTTTTCTTTCTCAATTCCTTTCTTGACAACATAATTATATGTTTTATACCCTTTAGGAGCTAGGACTTTCCCTGACTTAGGAGACAATAAAACACCAGTTTCATCAGCGTTTAGAATTTGACTTGGATAGTCTAGAATATCTAAAGCGTTTCGCTCAGCCAACAATGCATGCAAGTCTGCAAACCATTTTCGAACCATTCTTTCCTTGACAGCTTCTCGCGCCTTCTGGCTCACTACTACTGATATTTGGATGGCGTTTGAAAAAGCTTAGGTACCATCGTATGCCTGGTTAGCCACCTGGAAAACGATATGGCCAATGCCTAGTATTGCCTAGTTTTATAAGCAAGCTCAGCCACAGCATCCAGAAGGTCATATTTATTGATTGGGATTCCGGCTTTCGCCATCTCAATTATCTTATAATAATATTCTTTCCTTTTCTGAGCCAATTTTTCTCTTTTGATCAGGAACACGACCGGAAAACCTGTCCTGTATAGTGAATCTAGGGACTCCGTACTACCGCCATGCTTCCCTTTTGCCTCGAATTTTGTCGCGCATATCTGAAAGTGCACTCGACAGTGCTCCTTCAGTAAACGCCTTAGGCACCATCTGCTACCACCCCGTGGGGTCCCTGAGGCGGGCCACTCCCTAGACTTGTACTTCCCTCATGCAAGCTCTAGATGGAGTGGCACCAGTAGGTTGCGGAACCTCGTTCCAGGGTTTTTTTTTCGCAACTGAGGCGGGCTTGCGGTGTGGATAGGGAGGCACCGCAGCCGAAGGTGCGGGGCCACGGCAGGAGAGAAGTGTCGGTATAACGTTGCACCGCTCTTCTTACCTGCCGCGACTTCAACGGGGACGACACCGTTATATGGCGGACGTGGTGGGGCCGCAAGGAGAAGGGAGTGTTACCACTATCTACCACTCTCCCTATTCTCTGCGACCGTAGTATCAGGTGACGGGGCCACGGACCTGACTCGTTGCAGGGGATCAAGGACGCCGGACCGGGTTTGTCCGGCGTCCATTACACTCACGATCCTCGAGGTGGTTGCAGTTCACCACGTGCACTGTAAGGGGAGTCAACCCCTGAGGAGGTGCACCATCAGCGCTCTTTTCTTGGAAGGCCAGAATCAGGTGTCATTTTTACCAATTTTCGGCCACTCTTTATTTCAATTGGCCGGAAACAGGTTTTGTTTTTACTGGTTATCGGCCGGTAAAAACATTCGTATTTCGAAGGTAATATCTTTGAAAATACGTAATATACTGGCGGCCGGAATCTAGTTGTAAAATCACAAAATGATAGCTGTACACATTTACAATTGACTTTATGTTGGTGAATTTAAGGCTGCCAAAATAAAAGCAAAGAAAAATGATGAGAATAAACCGATTTTGCGACCACCTGGTCGAAAAGTGGATTTTAAAAGAAATCGTTAACGTATTGTCCGACCACAGGAAATATTACAAATTATGAAATGTTTGTTGAGTTTGGGCACCAAAGTATTGAAATTAAACATACAATAATACATAAAAACCAAATCAATCACCAATTAACTAACAGTAACCTTTAAAAACTTACATTTGAAAGTCAATCCATGTGCTATTTTTTTTGCTAAATTTGACAAGAGTCTGCACACCCAATTTTGAAATGGCGACTGAGGCATCAGTTTGCTATGTACAAGTTCACAATTTTGAATTATGAACCGTGAAGATTGTCTGAATCTAATGGCGCGAAATTAAAAAGGAGATATCTTTGTCACTGTCTATTATTCAAAATAATGTGCGAAGTGGCCGAAAAGGGGTAGTGGCCGGTAAACCGGTATGTTTACCCTATTCATCCATCATGTACTTTGTTCTATTATTGTAATGCATTGAAACCTATCCAATGTATATTCCACATTTTTTACGTAAGTGTGACCGTTGATCTTGGTATCTAGACAATTATTTATTTGTTTGTTCAAAGTTTTCAAAAGTATTTTTTATCATAAAAAGTAAAGACAATATTCTAAACTAAACCAACAATTGTAACCTACATGTTAACCAATTATTGATAAATTAAATAGTTGTTGATAATAATAATTTCGATATATAAATATGTTTTATTAATGTAATTGTTTTCTATGTACATAATTAGATATTATCCAATGGTGAAAACATGAATTAAAAGATCATAACAATAATACATACTTATGGGTTTAAATAAATATTCAATTTTAAAATTTAAATAATTCATTAACAGCTTGTACAGAATACTTGTTTAAATGAGTTTAGAGAGGACTTGTTAAAATGAGTTACTTGCAGAGCAACATTCAGATTAGGATCTGCATAAAATTAAATCATTCAAGGATAAGGTAATTTACCTGAGTAATGAAATACTACAGTTCATTAAAATAATAAACAAAAGAAGGCATTACACCCAGAAAGTGTTTTTGGTTCAAATGCATCAAATTAACTAGCCAAGACTGACCTGAGACAAAAGTTTTACTATTTCTGCAAGTAGAAATAACCTAGACGACCAGTTTACGCAATCAACACACAATAGTCTTCTATTTATCATTGTATTGATGTTTATTATTTTGATTGCTCAACTTAGAGGTTGCAAAAATAGGCAATGTACCAACATTTACCAACATTTTATGCTTATTTCGGCAGCTTTATTTGTATTCTGAAAGCGTAGACCACTTACCTATGTAATTAAGCGGTAAACCATTCCCTTGAACAACTCCGTGGCCGGGTTCGCCTTCCATACGAAGCCGCTTTTGGTTCATGGCTCTTTCAGCCTCATAGTTCATCTTGGTAACTAAAAACAAAAACCAATTTCATACTCAATAGCACCAAAACATTGCATTACGTCGCGAATGCATTCAAATTGCACACAGAACACATCCTTTTGGATTTGCGAGCGACGCCACCGGACGCTACCACAAAACACAGGTTATAAATGAAAAGCAAACACAAGCGTACCTTTGTTGGTCAATGATTGTTATTGATTTTAGTTTACAGACGCACTTAGAGCGTTTCTAGGGATGAATTCATACATAATAGGGCACAATGTTGAGTCAAATTAACTGTTGCTTGAAAAATATGCGTGAAATTAGCGGCCTAATGACAGAAAAATCAGAAAAAAACACAAGGGAAGCCGAGTTCTTGTATTTTTTTTCTCATTCTTTCTCAACTTTTTTTCCGCACATGGCAGCACTTATGCTCAAAATTTATTTTTTTGTTGCTGAGATTTCTCATTCGTTTCAAGATATCATTTTGTCTTAGAGTTTCGAGATATTAGCTTGTGTTGTTTTTTCGAGTAATTTTAATTTGTTTTTTAACTAAAGCAAATATTGTAAATGTTGTATTATAAAACCTAGAAATAATGGGTATTTTTATGAAAACACTGGTAACACATAACTAAAGCATTTTACTGCCATTGCAATAAAATTACAATTAAAATAGTAGAAAATTCTGTTGTTATTCATATTCCATTGTAGTATAGGTACATAATGTGCTATAATAAATTTTTTTACATAATTTTGATTATTAGCACTCCACATTCTACCACTATGGGTTACTTGACTGTATAACCAAATACTTCAACTTTTATTTCACAAACCTTCATTTATTTTAAATGTAAGAAATCTGAAGTTTGGAAGTTGTGATAAAAATCTAGCAACACAATATAGGGGATACAGTTAAGTAACCATAGAAAGACAAGATAAAGTAACGCATTTTCTATAGATACCGTAAAAAGAGAAGATACATTGATACACACAAACACTCTATAGTTGTAGACCTTATGGTTACTGCCAATGGGTGCTGATTGATTTAATGGCAGTAACATGACAACACATCACTTCTATTTTATGATATCGGGACTTCATCCCGACATTCAAATTCTTAACAAAATAAACACTTTTAAAAGAAACATCAGTCTGTTCTTATTCATTTATTTAGAGCAACTTCAAATGTCCAGTAACTTTATCAATTATATCTTTAGGTGCTGGTCCAACACCCAGCACAGTAACGGTATTGGGGGCTATTTGAGTGCGCCCAGCATCTCTAATCATAGACGTTATAAGACCCAGTTTACTGGCATTCTCTGCTATCTGTTTCATTTCTTCAAAAGAGTCAGTTTTCACCGCAACCTTTGCTTGGCCATCATTTTGCCAGATCTTAAGAGCCTCTGGATCTCTTTTCTGGGCTTTTTCAAAAGCACCTACAGCAGCGTGACTGCATTGAGCAGCAATTTTTCCTTTACTCATTTGTAAATCAGTCCTTACAACGAGAATCATCTTGTACTCTTTATTCGATTTAAACTGAAACAATAAGAAAACAAAACATTTCATTTGGCGAGGAGCTATTGAAGTAATGTTGTGTTTGTGTGTGACTTTTACATTTTTAATTTCTGTGAATGACTGTAACTGAAATGAAATACCATTCCTTTCCTCAACAAAATATGCAGAAAAGTTTACCATTATAAGGTTTGGCTGAGTTTTAAGGCACAATATCAATTGTGAGTTAAAGTTTGATTATTTATTACAAACATTATGCTTAAAAATTCAACAAAACTTTTCAACAGTGTTAATAAGTTCAAGAGGTTATCTTATGGGTCGACCCATAAGAATACATACAGGAATAAATTAAATTAGGTAGCTGATGTATTTTTAGAAATACCTTTTTGATGGCCTTTTTTGCTTCAGCTGGTGATGATCCTAAGAACCTTCTGAGCGCAAATAAAGATATTCCTAGGCAAATACCGCAACCCAGACCAGTAAAGAAAGAAAAATTTAACTCCATTTTCTTTGAATGGGTAATGGTGGTTTAGTTAAAGGGCTATTTTTGTATATATAAGTATTCACTTCTTTTTTTCGATTATCTTGACTATATCTTAATTGGTTGTATTTTATCAAAATCAAAATTATTTTTACGAAAATAACCTGCAAACAATCTAACACAACTTTTTGACAAACCAGGTAATGTACAACCTAAAATAGGCTATATTTAGTTGCCAACAAAATATTTTTTTATGGCCGTACATTATAGAAGCACAATAATTTGTAGTTGCCATGTAAAATATTCTTGTTTTATTAGTAGTTTTTGACGTCATAGCTAATTAATTTTGTTGCTTAGCGACTTACAACTGTTATTTGTTTACATCGTAGGAAAATCCTAGTTGTTGAGTTGATTAATTATTATACCAGAAGCTAAATTTTCCATTCCGTCACGATGATGAAAAAAAAGGACATGAAGGATCTAGCTCCAATGGCTATACCTCACGGGCCTCCTGTTGAGTGTACGCCAGAGTATTTCAAATCGTTGATGGAAAGCGCAAACATGGTCAAGTATGCTCAAGTTTTCATGATTTATACTGTACTGTAATGTACAATACTAGCACACCTACGCCTGTAGCTTGGCTGAATAAAATGAATTGTGTCAGTCTGTAAACAAAGTTAAGTAACTGTCGAAAATTACAAATTTTTGATCATTATCATTATCATCAGCCTATTTCGATGTTGGGTAGTTGGGAAAGGAGACCTATCTCTTCTCTCTTATGTGGGTATTTTAATTATCTCTCTTCTCTCTTATGTGGATCTTTCGAAGGCTGATCGCTTATTTGGCCTGTCATGTGAACGCTGTGTGTGTCGGACAACACGCAAAATTATAGGTCCTATAATTTGAGTACAAGCCGTCAAAATTTAGGTACCAAAGTTATGGCATGTCAGAGGTGTTTGGGCTTGAAATATTCGACGCTAGAACTTGGACACTGAGCACATACGTCATGATTTATTCTTTACAGCTAGGCATTTGACTAGCTGACCGAGTCTGAAAAAAAGCCATTGGCAATTGATGCCATTCATAGTAAGAATGACGTCTCAACTGATACAAAAATATCATTCTCAGTGGCGAGTCAAGAGGTCTGAACTTAGTGCTCTATGGCACCTATTGTAAGAAGTCAGACCACAGACCAGTAAGCTCAGGTCTTTGACTCGCCATTGGGAAAGGTATTTTTGTATCAGTCAACTGATACAAAAATACCCAAAAGAAATAAAAATACCAAAATACCTTAGACTAAGAATAGAGGTTATCCTTACAATTGCGAATGGCTTTTTTCAGACTCGGCCAGCAGTTGGTCGCGACACTTTGACCTTAGGTGGAGTATTCCTAGTATGGAATAGCTAGCTCTCAATGTGACTGCCGGAATACATCGAGAAAAACAAAAGAAGATAGTACTTATACTTAGCCCCGGTTTGTTCCAGGAAGTATCCAGTATGGGACGTGGCGCGGCCGACCCCACAAGTCCTGATGGAGCAGGCTCGCCGTGACCTGATGGATGCAGAGGACAAGCTGGCGGAGAAGAGAGCGGAGGACCAGGAGAACAGGCGCGTCATGGACGCCAAGTGGGAGGACCTGAGGAACAAGGAGATGCTGCTCAAGGAGTCCTTTATCAGCTTCAATAAGGTTTAGAAGACAAAATTAAATATTTCTACTTTCTTCTATTTACTATGGATTTTCGTAAAGTGATGCCTGAGTCAATAGGCCAATAAGGTACATGCAGCCAGCTGTACAGGACCTCAACAGGTACTTAGTGCAGGGCTCGGCGGTTTACCAACGTATGCGCGATATCATTTGTGTTCCTGGTAAGCATAGTGTTCAATTTGGTACGTACACTTGTAAAAAAGTTTAAATAAAGCTATTTGTATTTTTATATAAGATACACACATATTATACAATAATAATAATAAACCTATTTATTTTTCTTTGTTAAAGTTTATCCGCGAGAACCAAGAGAAGCGCGACCGAGCCGAACTCAAGATGGCAGCAGACCTGGCGGTGCTAGAGCGCAAGACGCGCGACACGGACGCCATGAGGCTGCGGGTCGCAGAGATGGAAGAAGTCAAGCAAATGATGGAGCAGCAGGTCAAGGATTATACCATCTATGAGGTATGCTTCTCTTTCGACATCGTTGGCGTAATGGTTAGCATAGAGGACTGCCGGGCTCGTTTTTCGGCTAGAACTAGATTTGTTGGCCTGTCGGTCTGGGTGCTAAATATGTGTCGATAAAGTATTTATGTATGTAAATTATAGTTGTGTTAGGAACCATAATCTCTTCATCCTCATCTTCTTCCTCCTTCTTCTCATCCTAGTTCTCCTCCTCCTTCTCTTCATCCTCCTTCTCACTCTCCTCCTCCTCGTTCCTCTTTATCCTCATTTTCTTCCTCCTCCTCATCTTCCTTCTCTTCGTTCCTCCTCCTCCTCCTCCTTGTCATCCTTGTCTTCCTCACCCTCGTCCTCGTTGTCTTCCTCCTCCTCCTTGTCGTCCTTGTTTTCCTCATCCTCGTCCTCAGCCTCCTTCTCCTCCTCCTCCTCCTCATCAGGCTATATCTGTTGCCACTATAACAAAAAACACTTAACACAGAAAAATACATTTCATTTCCCATCAGAAATCCTATTATATTTATTTATCTATCCCCGTAATTGTTTCAGGATTACCTGATGGCCGTGGTGCACAACTATCCTGAGTTCAAGCAGCCGCTGGATGTCCTCAACAGATATGAAGCTTTAGGTAAATTTTTGACCGGCAACCAGAGGGTCTCGGATTCGATTCCCGGAACGGTCAACATCTTTGTAATGAACTAAATTCGTTTGCTGTTAATATTTTTTTAAACAATTTTTTCAATATGGGTATCAAATGACAGGGTTTGGTAGTGATAGTTTCACTAGTAAACCCTTTAATTTGATAATATTGACCGGCTAGCTAGAGATTGCTATTATTTAGAGAGAGATATTACATCATCTTCATCATCATCCATCGCCTGTTCTATCCCACTGCTGGGTATAGGTCTCTCTCTTGTTATGCCATCTACCTCGGCCCTGTGCAGACGTTACAATACATTTTAATTCAAGATGGCTGGCACCAGAAAATGTTCAGTCGGACATTTTTTAAACTTTTTTTTTATAGCTTATAGGTTTGTGTTTGACCACAGGTGTTAAACAATACTATGGCCTACGATGTTACACGCTTACCTAGAAAATACCTATTAACTTTAGATTTGAAGACCCCCAGGTGGTACTTCTCAGGAAACAGATACTCAGGAAGAGAATTCCAAAGTTTTGCAGTCCTCACAAGAAAGGTTGAAGCGAAACGGCTTGTGCGAAACTTGGGGATTTCGACTGTATACCTATGTCTTTTCGCTGAGTTTCTGTAATGGAACGGAGATGGTGGTATAATATTATGCAACTCCGTTGCGTTAATCTTGTATGGGTGTGCTAACCCAGCGGCGGCGAAGAATACCCTGGCGGAGAGACAGGAGCGTGACCTGGAGATGCTGGAGAGTGCGCGCCAGGAGATCGCCGAGCTTACCGAGGAGAAGAAACTCTTCATCATGGGACTCAACAACACACTCGCCAACATGCGGGTAACCACAATAAAGCTTTTTTTCTTTAAAAATATTCATATTGTTTTTATTGGCACATCAGTAAATTTGGTACAAAGATATTAAGGGAAAAATAATGTATACAAAAAAAAGAGTACGTTTGTATTACTTAAACAGTTGATCTACCTATAACATGTAATATAGACAGCTGTACTTTCCCTAAATTACACTCATAATATGTACGTAAAAAATTGTGTTTAAAAATAGATTTATATATTTTATTCAGAATTACCTAATAAAAATATAAACAAAAAAATTATATGCAGATAACTTTAATTGTAAAAATGTAACAAGTGAGCTAACCATGGTAATATTATGATATTACTATTAAATTCAATTTCATTTACTCCAAAATGTAACCGATAAAGCCATATGGCTTTCGCCAGAACACACACATCTGGAGTGAGGCCATCGAGAAATTCTGAGAAGCCCTAGCGGTTTCCCTCGATATTTCTAAGGCCATTGACAGGGTTTGGCACGACGGCCATATCAGCAAGCTTTCCTTTTGTTTGCCAACTGGATTTTATTCGTGGATATCGATCTTTTTGAGGGATCGATCTATCCGAGTAGTCATAGATGGCTGCTAGCCTGATTAAATGGCTCTAAATGCCGGTGTCCCTCAAGGGTCAGTGCTCTCTGCAACCCTCTTCTTGCTGCATATTAATGATCTGCTCAAGCCTGGCATTATAGGGTATGCAGATAACAGTGGTTGTAAAGAGCTATACATCTAACGCACGAGCCAATGCGGCTGTCGTTTATGCCCTATGCTGTTATCTAGTTACTCAGTAAACGATACCTTACAAACAGTTTCAGTATTATAGTAATGATGTTGGTCCCGCAGTGGCGCTACGACAAGGTCCGTAACCGCGTTATCAAGTGGGAGCTGGCGCTGAACCGGCTGAAGGAGACGGCGGCGGCCAGGCACGTGGAGCTGTGCCACGTCAGGGCCGCCATATGGAGCCTCTACGTCAAGATATGCAAGCAGAAGGTACCTTTTTTTGTTGACGAGGAAAATCTTTAACAATATTCCTGGCTACAATGGGGTGCAGCCAAGTTATGTGGGATTTGTGTCCATTATAATTCTCTCGGTGACTTGTCCCTGTGATTAACGGAGGACTCCGGGTTCTTCCAGGAAACAGCCCGGAGAAAGTGGGAGGGAAAGTTTTGACTCTACTTTAACGCATAAGCTACAAATATGTATGGCGCGAATGTACCCGGTACAGCATCGCCTTTGTCAACAACATTGTATCCACAGGGGCTGACCATCGATATAGCGTCCTCAGACTTCGAGCAGCAGCTGGTGGTGATAATGAGAGCTCTACTGGAGCTCCGGAGGATCTACAGGATTGCTCAGAGACGCTCCAAGGAGAAGTGAGTACCTAATCTTAGTAATAGCCAATACCCTCAATGGCAATCAACAAGAATACCAGCCTGGTACAAATTTTCTGTTGTTACAAATACAAAGATCAAAGGAGTTGTCTAGGGAGGGCATACCAGGTACGCACGTCAGGGGGACGTGCATGATGCGGCGCGATGTCATTGAGGTGGAGGTTATTTATTTTTCGGAATACAAATATACAAAATAATTTTATTGGGCCAATTTACATTCTAAAGATACATTAAATAAACGTTAACTTATTGTAATAAGGATATTAAAGAGGTTAAATATATTTTAAATTGTGCCGTCCGTTGTCGGTGCGTTGAAACATGACGCGCGATATTTGGACAACTGCTCCACCGACTCAAGTGTGTGTGCACGTCCCGCGCGATAGCGTCGTTGCGTACGTACCAGCCGGCTCCCGAGATCATCCTCAGGGCGTTTTGTACTATTTGAAGCTGTTCCGTAGACTGACAGAGAGAGAGAGAGAGCACAGAGCATACCATGCCGGCGCTGCATAGGTGATGCGTGCTCTTATGTACATCTTGTAGACCCCCACTTTCGTCCTTCTATGCAAGTGTGTTACATCGTAGACCTTCATCAGGCTAGCTGTGGTATGTCCTATGTATGTAAAACTCACGTCAAATCAGATTTAATAAAATATGTACACTTTCATCTGTTTTTTACAAATACAAATCATTTATTGAACACCAAAGTTACAAGTCGAACCAAAGTTTTTGTCCTTTATTGGTTTCCACTAATTAATTTTTTAGTCTATCTGTCCTGTTTTTACTGCTTCATGTATCTGTCCATTATAACGCTGTATATTTTTGAAACAAAATGTTTTTTTTTTCAGAGATGCAGAATCTGTGGCCACACAGTGAAGTACGGAATAACCTACACAGTATTTAGTACTTAGACTACGAATGTACTCGTAACCTACACTATTATACTGACTGCCAATTTTCTGATGCCAAATATTTTTTCATCTTTGTATTCTTTTTATAAATTTTAGATTACTTACGTAAAATCGTTAAATAAATCAATTAAATGTTGAGGTTGATTTGGGTTAGTTACTATATTGTCTTTTTAGCATGTCTAGGTACTTCAGATACGAAGATGGTTTTCCATTCGACGTATTTATAATTTGATGTGTTTGTTACCTCACAACTCTGTCATTTTATGAATCGATTTTCCTATTTTTTTTACCGGAAATTGTTTTCATAAGGAGTACATAAACATATAAATGTTATCGAAATTGATTCAGTATTTTTCTAAATTTAAGTCTGTTTATCTACTCTTCTGCCAGTTTTTAAGTGTTCACTTGTTATTTATATTATTAATTAAATAGTTTCGTTTAATACGGTACTTTTAATTTCCCATTTCGTTTCACCATGCTTTCTAGTTAGTATTTGCTATAAATTTTAAAGTAGTCGGTATTTAAAAGCTCAATTTCATTCCAATTATGAAAAGGGTTAATTATTACAAAGTTTTAAGTAGTTTACTTGTATGCGCCTTGTTCTATAAAATTAGTCTCAAACAAATTAATTAATTTGGCAAAGTTTCCAACTTGTCTTATTAAACCCTTAAGGTAAATCTAAAGGTCCTTTTATACATAACATCTAAAGAAAGAATACGGTGGCAAATAACTTTCCAATTTGACGTTGGGTTGCCTTTTTTATACTCTAAATAGATCAGCGCTTGACGACAATTCACCCGATGGTAAGTAACATTAAGGTCTACGGTGAAGCGCGCTTACCTTGAAGGGACCGGTTCACTCTCGCCTTGAAAATAGCTAGATTATTGTCAACAGGGAAGTCGGCAAGGAATTCCAAAATTTGGCGGTTCGGACAACAAAGGTGGAGGCAAAACGCTTAGTGGGTGCCGCAGGCACCTCAACGGTAAACCGATGCCGCCTTGGAGTTTCCCTGCTCGTCCGATAGTGAAAGGGGGCGGGGGGAATAACTTCATGTAATTCATTCGCACACTCGCCGAAATGCAACCTACTTACAGTTTTACAACTCACAGCTCTGACCTAAGGTGGAGCATGCCTAGGCTGGAATAACTGGCTCACAAGGAGGCTGCCGGAACACACTGTTAGGTGCTTAGCGACTGGTTTTTCAGCTTGAGAGTGGTTGCTAGCTAGGCGAGAATCAGAAAATACCCAGCGAACTAGAATAAATAGATCGAATTAGCCGATAAAATGGTTCCACGCGTAATCGTAAAATACCGCGGTGGGTGGGGCAAAATAGATACCCGCGCACGCGTGGCGTCACATGGCACGACACCAATCGCGTGCGAGCTTTGTGTGTGTGTGTTTCGTTGGGATAGCAGTATATAATAATTGTGTACGTAGATGGATCCAAATTCTAAGCGGCAATTGTATGGAGTTACTTTTCCGTTTATTCTAGATTGCTGAAAATAACCTACTTGCTATGATTTTTCTTCACCGAAAGCTCTAGCTCATTGGCGGGGATCGAAGCCACGACCTTTGGGACGTGAGGAGGCCCTTCGCCCCACTGAGCCGACTCTCTTCATAACCATTTTAGCTGAGACCGACGCTTTTATACAGTGTGTTAACGCCTTAATAAAACCAAAGTCTACTTAGCATAACTACCAGTATTAACAACTTCACAAAGGTTTCAGATCGTACAAGATAGAAGTAAAATGGCGGTGCAAGTAAAAACGACAAATTCGGAAAAACGCCAGAACTACTTAGATTTTATAGAGATACCTTTAAAATTAGTGGCGTGTTGGGATTGGTTCCCTCAACCTGTAAAGGAAAGTCAAATTATCATCAACAATGTCTATCTTTGTTTTGGTAAAGTAAATTTTGCGATTCATTTACCTTAATTTTATTTTTTTACCCCTTCGTTTGCGTAATGGTTACTATGCCGGACTGCCAACCAGAGGGCCCTGGTTTGATTCCCGACACGGCTAACATCTTTGTGATAAACTAAATTTGTTGGCTGTCGATCTTGGTAACAAATATGTATCGATTTAAAGTATGTATGTATATGTAGTACATCAGTTGTGTTAGCAACCATAATACAAACTAGTAATGGTTTAGTATGGGGCTAACCAGCCTTGTGTGAAATGCATATGTCCTATCTATCAAAGTTATGACGTTACAATAGTGGTCACATCAATCAACCTTAAGATCTTTATTGAACAAGTTAAACCAAAAAAAAAGTAGATATCACAAACCTATTTTTTCTGATCCGTGTCACAAACCTACTTTTAGCAATTTTTTCTGTCCGATCGACACGAGTCAGCAACTCTCCTAAGGAGTAGCGTCTTTAGTCTGGAATAACTGAAAAAACAAGGGGGCTGCCGGACCTGCCTAAGTACCGTTAGGTACTTAGCGACAGATTTTATCTTGAGGATGGTAGCTAGACAGAAAATGAGGTCTAGAGAATGCTGAATCAGCATGTTGTTGTTTCCTCACGATGTTTACCGTGGCTCGAGCTCGTTGGCGGGTGTCGAATCAACAACCTATTGGACTTATGGCAGCTGTTCACCCGTCTGAGCTGTCATGGCTTAAATAATATGGTATAATAACTTTCAGTTCTATTCGTAATGAGCAAGCTGACTCTAGGTCTAGCAGTGTTGCTCTACACGGAATGGCTCGGCATCATGTCCAGCCTGGACAAGATCGCCGACTCGCTGCCCCTAGTGGTCAGCCTGGCTATCGTCTCCTACCACGCCATCTA